>NW_020869460.1:207466-227466 GCF_003789085.1 Penaeus vannamei
TAAATAGACCTCTGGTTAATTCCAGTAGCAATGGGTGTGGCCAAAACTACTGTAGGCGTGGCCGGTTAGTCTGTCTGTCGGGGTTTTTGAGTCAGTTTTGTGCAAACGATTGTTTTTCAAAATGGAGGCTGATAATCCTTCATTTAGGAAATATATTGAATATACATATACACACACATACACACATGTATATGTATATATACGCACACACACACATACACACACACATATATATAAATGTTTGTATGTGTGTGTGTTATGGGAAAATATAATGTGTTTAAGAGAAGGAAATATATATAACGAATAATATTAAATGTATTTACAGGGAATATTATGTAGAATGAGAAAATATTATTTTGTTAATATATTAAGTTAGCAGGAAAACAAAGGTCAAATTTGCCTATATAGCTTATATAAGTTCCGAAGTAGTTCGTTCACCAGATGATAGATATTAAGGGCTCCCTGAACTTAAGCTTCAAAAGTTGGGAGTTAATTAAGTATTCACTTTCAGCATTATTGACTTCACTAATTTGCAAGGTTTCGCCATTGACTCGGGGAAGAATTTGCGACGGCGTGCTTGGGCTTCCAGGCGTATGTAGGTTTTTTTTTTTTTTTTTTTTTTTTTTTTGGGGGGGGGGGGTGACTGTGGATATCAAAGTGCCAGTTGTTGACAGGTAGCTATGAACGTTGATGATAATTATGATACACGTTATTACACACACACACACACACACACACACACACACACACACACATACACACACACACACACACACACACACACACACACACACACACACACACACACACACACACACACACACACACACACACATACACACACAAACAACACAAACACACACACACACACATACACACAAACAAACAACACACACACACACACACACAACACACACACAAACACACACACATATACATGCAAGCAAATACATACACACACACACAATAACAGACGATATACAGACCTATCCACTCTCCACGTCGCATTCCATAACCCCCGTTTAACGACCCCCACAAAACTGCGACCGCCCATCCAACTATCCAGCCGCCCATCCGCCCGCCCATCGACGCGCCCATCTCTTACGACCTGGCAGTTCCTCTCCCTATGTCCGTCGCCTTCCCATCCTGTCCCCTCACGCCCATCCCAGCCCGTACAGAGCTCGGTGACCTAAATTCCTAATGGCCGCTGGGTCGGGACGCGCTTGGCTGCGTTTGTTTGTGTGTTTGTAGGTTTGTATGTTTGTTTGTTTGCCTTTTATTGGTGTTTAGTTGTCGTGTTTTTGTGGGTAGTTTTGTTTGTTCGTTTGTTTTTGTTTGTTTTGTTTTTTGTGTTTTTGAGAATTTTTTTTAAAAATGTAATTTGTTGTTTTTCTTTTTGTTTTTGTTTTCTTCGTTTGTTTTTATAGTTTAATGGTTTTGTTAAATTGTAAATTCTTCGTATTTTTTCATCTTTGTTACTATTTATTTAATGTTATTCAAATGTTGCTCGTTTTTACTTTCTCTTTCCGTATCGTTCTCATTCTCGCTTTTCTATCTTTCTTCTACATCTTTCTTCTTACAGAGGGTTCTAATCTCTCTCTCTCTCTCTCTCTCTCTCTCTCTCTCTCTCTCTCTCTCTCTCTCTCTCTCCTCTCTTCTCTCTTCTCTTCTCTCTCTCTCTCTCCTCTCCCTCCTCCCCCTCCCTCCCTCCTTCCCTCCAACCCCCCCTCTCTCTCTCCCTCCCTCCCTCCTTCTCTCCCTCCCTTCTCTCCCCTTCTCTCTCTCTCTCTCTCCTCTCACTCTCTCTTCTCTCTTTCTATATATCAAACTTCTTCAGCCACATACCCGCATACTCATGTCACACGACATCTGTTAATTATGTTGTCCCATGTGGTAACTGAGACAAGGAGGCTGAGAGTAATTCGATAAGTATATCCAGTCTGTCGTGCACGTTTCTCGCCTCCCTCCTCCTCCTCCTTCTCCTCCGTCTTTATGTTCACACACACACACGCACACACTCACACACAACACACACACACACACACACACACACCACACACACACACACACACACACACACACACTATATATATATAGTATATATATATATATATATTATATACATAATATATTACATATATACACATAACACATGTGTATGTTATGTATGTATGTATATATATATATATATAATATATTTATATATATATATATATATATATATATATATTATATATAATATATATATATATATATACACACACATACATATGAATATGAATATATGCATATGTATATTCAATTTCTATAAAAACAAATCCAAGGCTATGTAAGAACAGGTCTCACACAGTTAGAATTTCCTTTTGAAGTAACCCAAACTCACGCCAAGTAATCACCGTTTGAGATTTTACAATTATTTCACCTTTTTCTCCCCAAACAATTTTCTATCTTAGCGACAGCGTACTGTATTCGTTTCCCATAAATAGCATGACCTAGGAAATTTGCATTATCTATTCAAGGTCAGTATGTGAATTCGCTTTAAGCCTCATTATGCAAATCAGTTCCAAGGAAGCCTTATGATGAGGAGTAAAGGGTGGAGGAAATAAAAAAAAGAAGAAAAAAAAAGAAACTTAATATTAAGACTTACAATAATTTCAGTAAAAGTCAGGGCGGGACAACTTGGTCTAAGTTAGGCTATAATCAGTTTCTCATTATAGTGTCTCCGTGTAAAGTTTCTCTTTCTTTCATTTCATTTTATAATCATTTCGCTTTTTCTTAATCCTTTCCCTCCTCCTGCTGTCTCTTCTTTTATCTCACTTTCCCCCTCTTCCTTTTTTCGCATTGATTTTCCTTCTTACATATATTGTATTTTACTCTTTTTGTTATTATGTTTCGTCTCTTTTTCCTTCCTCTCTCTACCCCCTTTTTATCACTTCCTTTATCTGCTTCGTCTCTTTCTTCCTCCTTCTCTCATTACACCTTTTTACCTCTTCCTTTATCTCTTTCTTTCGTTTCTTTTTCTTCCTCCTTTCGCTCATGCCTCTGTTCTCTTTCTCCTCGTTATTTCTTTTATTTTTTATCCTTTCTTTGATTCTCTGTACTTTCATTCTGATGTTTTTATCTTTTATTTTATTCCTTATTTTCTTTCTCTATATACCTGTTTTTCGTTAATTAATTTTCTGTCATTTCTCACCTTCCTTGTCTCATCTTCATTCCCAATTTTCCTCCTCATCCGCCTTTTCTCTCCTTATCCTCACTTCCCATCTTCTTTCTCTCATCATCTTCATTTCCTTATCTTCATTTTCTCCTCCTCCTCATCTCCCATCTCCCACACACCGAAATTACCCGCATTCTTGTCTCTCCTCCTCCTCTTCCCTCCAACACCTTTTCTCCCTCTATTACCACTTTATCACAGCGACGAAACATTGGGAAAGGGATTTTGGAGAAACTGAACTTTAAAAAAAAAAAAAAAAGGAAAAAGTTCTCGAAACGTCAAGGTGTAAGGGCCATGACGTCATCGAGCTCGAAATCTCATGAGAGGTCATTTCGGAATCCTTCCCAGAGGTCATGAGGTCATATGTCACCTTCACGAGAAGTCATTTCTGAATCTTTCCTCTAAAAGGTCATGGGGATCACATATCACCCCCTCCCCCCTCCCCCCACCGTCGCCAAATCTCCTCCTACTCAGGGAGGTCAAAGAGAACATTTCGCGTCGTTCACGAGATTGGCACTCAGGTCACACGAGGTCAGTGGGGGAGCCGAGCTGACCGTTATATACTGTAGGAGCAAGATGCGGCGTCCCTCGCAGGGTCATCAGGATGCGGGGTTTAATCGCCTGGGAAATTCCTCTTTTGCAGCCGCCGTGGATCCTTCTCGCATGTTCTCCGAAGTTAGAATTCCGTTATCAAGAACACGCACATATCACGTTGGAAAACACACACACACGCACGTACATACACATTCAACACAAACACACGCATGAACATTCAAGACACACACACACATACATGAATATTCAACACACTCACACACATTCAAGACACACACACAATATATACAAACATTCACACACACACACACACACACACACACGCTTCCTCAGTCAGCGATGCCTGACCAGTGTTGTCCAAGCGAGTCCTAAATGGCAAGTGAGGTCATCTAGTTATCTACGTTCTTGAGATCCGCTCTGTCGCCAACAAAAGACTGACAGAACAATAGAACACTAAAAAAACGGATATACAAATTCCAAGAAAAAAGAAAATAAAGTAAACAAATTCTAGAATAAACTACGAAACAAACAGAATAAGCGAAGGGAAAGGAAAATACACATAAAAGAGGGAAAGAGGGAAATAGCTATACACCTCGAGAGCCAATTCACGATCGACCTAACTGGTGATTCAACGGCAGAGCTCCTTCGAACGTATCCCCGTGTATTGACTTTCAAAAGCACATCTGAATTGTAAAAGGGAAATCTGCAAGTTCGAGTGGCGTTTTTTTTCTTTTTTTGGGCTGCCATCTTGAACCAGTTTTGCTGTTCTGAATCGCTGCTGAAAATGGTTAACGGAATTGTGTCTTCTTTGTGTTTTTCTTCGTTGCATTCTCGTTTTAATAAGCTTGGAAACTTGTCTTTACATTGTTTTTTTCTTTTTGTCATAATGAGCTTGGGAACTTGTCTTCATATAGTTCATTTTCTTTTTTTTGTCCTAAATGGTTCGTAAAATCGTCTTTAAATCGTTCATTTTTGTCAAAGATTAAGGACTGAAAATAATGATAAATAAACACGGAAGTAAAATGAAGAACACCAAAAATGTTTTGATAATGAACACGAACTAAGAATGCCCTTTATACGGTTATCATAACAAATAAGATTACTTTATGGAAATATATCATATTTGTCAAATAACCCACATAACTCCGGGTCACGTTTCCTTTGTAATACAGTAATGGCAGAGGATACACTATTTTTTTATGTTTTTTAGAATCGACTTCAGCATTCATCTAGCAAAACAAGAAGAAAAAAAAGAAAATACATATGCTCCTAGATCCTTGGACACGAATTTACTGTAGTCTAATCCCACGATAAGAAATAAATGCCATTAAACTGTCATTAGTCACTGCCAACTTTACCCTTCGTCCTCCAGGAGACAATAGCATAGTTTAAATAAGTTCGTATCCCTCTTACGACCCTGCTCTTTCATAATGCTTGTATTTTGCTTGCTCTTTTCTTGTCTTTCTTCATCCGAGTGTGCAAGTGTGTGTTAACGAATGACCGCCATGACGCAAGTGCTGACTGTGGATGTCCTTACACTTGGAGACCGCTCTCGACGCCTTAATATGGAGGATTAATTGTTTGCTTGGAGAAGGATGATGATGGCGACGCTGGAGGGATGGAGGAGGGAGAGGGAGAGGGAGGAGGGTGGGATGAGGGGGAGGTGGTGGTGGTGGAGGAGGGGAGATGGAGGAAGAGGATGAACAGGAGGAGGAGATGGAAGATGATGATGATAAGGAGGAGGAGGAGGGAGAGAGGAGGGAGGCGGTAGGACAACAGACGGAGAGGGAAAGGGAGAGGAGAGGAGGAGGAGGAGGAGAAAGAAGAAACGGAAGAGGAATTGGAAAGAGAGGGTGAGATGGAAAGGGGAGGAAAAGAAGGAAAAAGAAAGAGGAGGAAAGGGAAGAGAGGGAGAAGAAGAAAGGAGAAAGGAGAGGAGGAGAAGATATGGGAGAAGCAGGGAGAGGAAGAGGAGTAGGAGGAGGAACATGAGAATAAGGGAAGTAGAAGGAGTGGATAAATAGATGAATAGCCAAATAAAGATAAAGGGCAAGAGAGGGAGAAAAACGGAGAAAGAGATAAAGAAAGCGAGACAGAGAGAGGAGAGCCAGACTCATCACACAAAAGGAATAGGAAGAAAAGAAACTTAGGGGGAATCCACAAACAGACGGAGAAGCAGACAACCAAGCATTTGACAGCCAGACAAGACTTTTAAGGCAAAACAACAAGAGGTCTAGACAATGAAAGATTTAAACCGAAACAAGAAAAGAAAGAACGTGAACAATAGCAACAACAAACAAAACGAACAGACTTAGACAACCGTGAAACCCCGATGCTTCAAGAAAAGAAACACGAACATCATTTTAGGAAAAGAACATGAACAACAACAACGACAACAAACAAAACAAACAGATTTAGACAACCGTGAGACCCCGATTATTTCAACAGAGCAAACGACTCGGCAGCGAAGATTATCATTCGTGAAATCAGAGATAAAAAAAAAAAAAAAAAAAAAAAATGGAGGCCAGACATTAGGCCATCCCAGCGGCAAGATAAGAATCAGGTGATGAGCGAAGGAGAGAGAGAGAGAGAGAGAGAGAGAGAGAGAGAGAGAGAAGAGAGAGAGAGAGAGAGAGAGAGAGAGAGAGAGAGAGAGAGAGAGAGAGAGAGAGAGAGAGAGAGAGAGAGAGAGAGAGAGAGAGAGAGAGAGAGAGGAGAGAGAGAGGGAGAGAGAGAGAGAGAGAGAGAGAGAGAGAGAGAGAGAGAGAGAGAGAGAGAGAGAGAGAGAGAGAGAGAGAGAGAGAGAGAGAGAGAGGAGAGAAGAGAGAGAGAGAGAGAGAGAGAGAAGAGAGATAGAGAGATAGAGAGAGATAGATAGATAGAGAGAGAGAGAGAGAGAGAGAGAGAGAGAGAGAGAGAGAGAGAGAGAGAGAGAGAAGTAGGCTGAGAAGCTGTTCATCAAGGATAAGGATAAGCTGAGAAGTTTCTCGCACCACAACATCGCCTCAAACTAGACAAACAGTGAAGTCACGAAGCACAAACTGATATTCCCTCATGAGATATAATTAGTTAATGAACCAAACTCCCCATGACGCTTCTGGTATACCGAAGTTTAAACAGTGTTAAGAGGAAAAAAAGAGCGAGAGAGAGAGAGAGAGAGAGAGAGAGAGAGAGAGAGAGAGAGAGAGAGAGAGAGAGAGAGAGAGAGAGAGAGAGAGAGAGAGAGAGAGAGATAACCGACTGGTTGAGGTGTCTGGGGAATATAGCGCGGCGCCGTCCATACTTTGACGGTTATTTCCGTTGGGATTTTTCAAACGGGCAGTTCGTAAACAGCTTTTAAATGTTACTGGAAATTTGAGTGACGTCTATCACCACCCGAGTGGCTACTTGGCTTGATCGAGGTTGATGTGTCTTGAGCGAGTCTATTTTGGAGAGCGTGGATATCGGGTTTATTTTTTTTCTAAGGAAGAAACAGTAGAGAAGAAAGAAAACACAAAAAAGGAGAAAAAAATAGAATGGATATCTTGGGGAAATTTATGAACAAGAGGCCCTGACCTTTAGTTATTGCAAGATACTGTTTTATCATCATATTTGCATTTTTTTTATGCATGCTAAAAGAAAACAATCTCTTGATGACAGCATTCCCAGGCAGCCTTCTTAGAAAGACCAAAATATATCCTCAATTAATGCTTTGACCAATACCATCTTGATCTACATCTTTCAGCACAACATCTTAAGCTCAAAGTATATTGTCTCTCTATTCTGTCTCTCCTCTCAGACAACATTATCCCAATGTACCTGTTGCTATCTTCTCTCTCTCTCTCTCTTTATCAGTCTATCTGCTATTCCCCTTTTTGCTATTGGACTGTTCATAGGCTCTTTCGTCCATCAGCCACAGTTTACACCAGGGAGTTGTACACCTCTGCTGGTGGTGAAATATTCTTCCTCGTCATCAGCTCCCTCCTTCGCGCGAGGGTGAACGATCCTTTTTAAGCACCGATGGTCGTTTACTCATGCCCAAACTGTTTCTTTTTTTTTTCTTCTTCTTCTACTTCTTCTTTTCTTTTTCTACTTCTAATTCCTCTTCCAAACTGTTTCTTTTTTTCTTCTTCTTCTACTTCTTTTCTTTTTCTTCCTCATCTTTTCTAAATTCTTCTTTTTCTTCTTTTACTTCTTTTTTTTCTTTTTTCTTCTTCTTCCTCTTCTTTTCTAAATTCTTTTTTTCTTCTTCCTCCTCCTTCTTTTCTTCTTCTTTTCCTCCTCCTCCTTGTTCAGGACTTACTACCACATTTCATTCGATATTGTTATCATTGTCACTTTAAGTAACATTTTTTTTATTGGTAGGCTATCACTCTCGATTATTATTTATTATTATCGTCTTCCACTTTATGATTATTATTAGTATTATTGGTATTGTTACAATGGCTCTTTACAGTAGTAGTAAGATTATTTGTACTTTATTTTTATCATTATTGTTGCCATCATCATCAAGATTATTTTAATCATGATGATAATGATAATGTAAAAAGATAATGTAATAATAGTAATAGTAATGATAATAATATATTATTAATTATTATTATTATTATTATTATTATTATTATTATTATTATTATTATTATTATCACCATTATCTTGTATTCATCACTTTTGGTTATAATATTGTTTTATCGTCTGTTGGAATGATTAATTTTGTCATTTGGTGATTTTATTAATTTTGTTATCGTCTCACACACACACACACACACACTAACCACACACACACACACACACACACACATACACACACACACATACAAACACACACACACACACACACACACACACACACACACACACACACACACACACACACACACACACACACACACACACACACACACACACACACACACACACACCACACTCAAACCACTAACACACACACACAGTCACACACACTAACACACACTAACACACACACACACACACACACACACACACCAACCGTGCCAACATCCAACAAGTAAAAGCCAACCAGAAGTGCCTTTCCAGCGCCTGAGCACAGCCAGCCTCGCGACGCATTCCAGGAAGTCCTCCGTTAAAAGCAGAAATTAGAGGATTTTATTTTGCATTCCCCCTTTGTCTCTGTCTCTTCGCGTGTCTGTTGCTCGGGGAAGTATGGTCTGGGAGGGGAATGGGGAATGGGGGGGGGAGGGAGGAGGTGGGGAGGGAGGGAAGAAGGGAGAGTGGAGAGAAGGAGATAGGGAAAGGGAGGGAGTAGGGGGAGGGGGGGTGACGGAATGGTAGGAAGGGAAGGAAAGGAAGGAGGGAAGGTATAGGAAGGGAAGGATGGAAGGAATGAAGGAGGGGAGGGAGGAAGGACAGAAGGAGGAGGAGAGAGAATGAAACAAGGAAGCGAGGGAGAAAGTGAAGGAGGGAAGCAGGAGAGGAAGGAGTAATGAGGGAGAGAACGAGAGAGGAAAAAGCTGGAAATGCGAAGGATAGGGAGAAGCGTGAAGGAAGGAGGGAAGGAAGAGAAGAGAGAGAAATCGAGAAAGGGGGGAGGGAAAAAGGAAATAAAAAGGAAAATCATATTAAAGAAGAAGAGAGAGAAATGGAAGAAAATAGACAAAGAGAAAGGGCCAAGGAAAACAATAAAGAGGGGGCGAAAAAGGAAGCAGAGGAACGGAAAAAATACCTAATAAAGAAAGAACGAAAGAACGGAATAAAGAAACAATATGACTCATAAGACGATAGAGGAATAGCTAAGAAGACGCCATAAACCGGGGGAAAATGCAAAAAATTGGCACTAAAATATGCAAAAGGGTCAGGCCATGAATAAGGACATAGCTGGAGGAAATGAGACGACAAAGCAGAAGATAAATGACAAAGAATACGGAAGAAGACGAAGAAGAAGAAGAAGAAGAGACGGAAGGAAGTAAGACAAAAGAAGACAAAAAAAAAACTACTGAATAAACTCCTCAAGAAAATGACCTCAATTAAAGTTATTTAGATATTCGACGATGACGAAGCGAAGGGAAAATAAGAAAAAAAGAAAGAAAGAAATAGAGAAAGAAAAAAACAGCTGACGGGTGCCTAGAGTTTTCAAGTCTGTTGTAAGGCGTCTGTTTATCCCTTTCATAACTGGAATTTCTTGTCTGTCTTGCCCTTTTGATAAGATTCAAGATTACATATTTTTTTATTAATTTATTTTTGTTGAATTAAATAACAACGTGATTATCTATGGAAGGGAATTATTAATTCAAGATTACATTTTAACTTTTAATGGATTTATTTTTTGTTGAATTAAACGCCTACGTGATTGTCTATGGAAGGGAATTATTATTTTTTCTTACATGATTATTGTTAGATTTTCCTATCTAAAGTTTATTATTTGAAGGAAGAAAGAGGAAAAGATAGATGGATAGATAGACAGTGAGAAAGAGAGACGGAGACGGAGGAGAGAGAGAGAGAGAGAGAGGGAGAGTAAGAGGAAGAGGAAGAGGAGAGGGAGAGGAGAGAGAAAGAGAAAGAGAGAAGGGAACAAACAAACAACAAAGGAGAAACGAATACCCAGAGAATCGAAGAAAGAAAAGAGAGAGAGAGACTAAGAACTCGCCCTCACTCCCTAACCCCTTTCCATCTCCCCTCCCCCTTCCCCCTCCCCCCGGTCCTCATTAAGCCCTTTAAGAGCCCCAGCATGAATATACAGAAGGTCGCATCGCACTCGAGGCAGATGCTAATGGAGTGATTACCAAGAAACAGTATTTAGAAGGGTTTAATGAGGGAGATAATACGTGAGGGTTGAGCAGGCCGGTTTAGGATCACTCGCTGGGCCGGTTAATTAACGCTTGATTGGCCTAATTGCTAATGAAGTCCGACTTGCTGTTGTTCGACGGAAGATGGGTTCTGTGGGTGTTTGTGTGCACAACGTTGTTGTTTTTGTTTATATTTGCATACACGTATACACGCACATGCACAGACGCATACGTACATTCATATATACGAGTATATATATGTGCGTGCGTGCGTGCGTGCGAGCGTGCATGTGTGTGTGTGTGTGTATAATATATATATATATATATATATATATATATATATATATATATATATATATATATATATATATTTATTTATTTATTTATTTATGTGAGAGAGAGAGAGAGAGAGAGAGAGAGAGAGAGAGGAGAGAGAGAGAGAGAGAGAGAGAGAGAGAGAGAGAGAGAGAGAGAGAGAGAGAGAGAGAGAGAGAGAGAGATGATGCTACATGTATACACATCTCTCCCTCTCTCCCTCCCTTCTTCCCTGTCTCTCCGACTCTCTTCCTCTCCTTCTCTCAATTATTCCCCTTTACTTATGTTTACACCTTATTTATTCAGTTGCATATCTCTGCCACAATCTGTTATTTCTTCGTCCGTGAACAAACCAAGATGAACACTTGTTTGGGATCAAATTGTAGAACAAACATAATTGTAGTTCTTCATTCAGAGGAGAACTTTGACTTTTCTTAAAATAAAAGAAAAAAGAAAAAAAGGAAAATGCAAAGGGAGAGATAAAGATGGAAAAAAGAAGGAAGTGGGAAGGGGGGTGGGGGAGGGTAGTAGAAGAAGAAGCGGGATGAAAAGATGAAAAGATAAAAAAAAAAAATAATGTGTATACGGGGAAGAAAAAGAAGTAGAATAAATAAAAGAAGAGAAGTGTGAGGAAGAAGAAGAAGGAGAAAACGCAAAAGAAGAAGGATAAGAAGAAGAAGAAGAAGAAAGATAAAGAAGAAAAATTGAAGGAGGGAGAAATAAAAGATGTAGAAAAAAATAAGAAAACATAAGGAAAGATGATGAATAAAAGCAGTGTCTAAGAAGGCGAAGGAGTATAAACAAGAATAAAAAGAAAGAAAACAAAAAAGGAAAAAAAAGCAAAGAGATAAATAGAAAAAGAGAGAAAGAAAAGAAAAAAATTCCATTCTTTCGTCCTTGTGTGTTACAGTGAAGTGTCCCGGCGGTATCTGGAGACGGGCAACGGGCACACGAGAGTTTGTGTAAACTTCATTTGATTGAAAAGTTTATACTGAAGCCATTTTTGTGTGTCTGTGTTTTTTGTGTGCTTGCGAGGTCGCGTGTTTGTTTGTGTTGCCTTTTAGGGGAGTTTCGATTTTTCGGTGAATTGTTTGCTTGTGGGTGGTTTGACGTGCATAAGGGTACTCTGCGTTATCTGAATGTTTTTTTTTTTTTTTTTTTGGGGGTTATTCTCTGTGTCAATTTTTCTGCTCTTTTTCCTCGCTCTCTTTCTCTCTTCTGTCTTTTTCTTTCTCTTTCCTGTCGCTCTCCCCCCCCCCCCTCTCTCTCTTCTCTCTCTTCTCTCTCTCTCTCTCTCTCTCTCTCTCTCTCTCTCTCTCTCTCTCTCTCTCGTCTCTCTCTCTCTCTCTCTCTCTCTCTCTTCTTCTTCCCTCCCCTCCCTCCCTCCTCCTCCCTCCCTCCTCCTTCACTCTCTCTCTCTCTCTCTCTCTTTTCCTCTCTCCCTCCCTCCCTCTCCCTATCTTTCGCAGATCCCATTTCAATGTTGGATTATGCGATAAAAATAAAGAAAGCGAATTTTAAAATCACATTTTTGTAATGGCTGGTTTTAATGACTTTTTACACTGAAATGGCCTGTTGAAAATTGTGCTTCTCATGTGCAGTCTGACTTTACAGTAATTCAGATGGTGTTGCGTCATTTTTGTTGTTTGTAATTGTGAATGTTAATTTTTGTTTTGTGTTTGTGGTGGTGGTGTTGATGTGATGATGATGATGAATGGTGGTGGTGGTGATGATGAGATGATGATGATGATGATGATGATGAATGATGCATGATGATTTTGATGATGATGATGATGCATGGATGATGATGATTGATTGATGTTTGATATGGGTGATGGAGGAATGATAATTGAATGGTGTGGCGGTGGCCGTGAAATAACGAGGATTTATCGTATGAGCGATGATTAAAACGAGGAGGATTTATGTTGTAGTAATCGAGACATAAGGGTATTTGTGTTTGGGGGGAAAACGAAAAAGGGAGAAAGAAAGCAGTGAAGTTAGGAATAGCGAAGAGAGAGACAGATAAGAAGACGAGAAAAGAAAAGTGACTTGTGCTCTCCACCCCGAGAAAATTAAGAAAACTTTGCATGCAGTAAGCCACACACACACACACAGCTACACTCACACACACATTACTCACACCCACACCACATTACACTCACGACACACCATATACTCACCACACACACCACACACACATACACTCAACAACATAACTCACACACAACATACCTCCACAAATATCCACACACACACACACACATACACTCACACACCACATTATCACAACACACACACAACACATACACTCAAACACATATTACTCACGCACACATACACACACGACATATCTCACACACACCGATACACACACAAGCACTCTCTCTCTCTCTCTCCTCTTTCATTCCCTTATCTTCTCTCTCTCATCTTTCTCTCTCTCTCTCTCTCTCTCTCTCTCTCTCTCTCTCTCTCTCTCTCTCTCTCTCTCTCTCTCTCTCTTTCTCTCTCTTTCTTTCTCTCTCTCTCTCTCTCTTCTCCTTCTTCTCGTCTCTCTCTTTTTTTCTCTCTCTCTCTCCTCTCTCTCCACCACACACACAACACAAAACAACACACGACATGTATACAAACACACACACACACATGCAATTTATGTTAATGTGTGTGCTTATAGCATACGTATAGTCTTGGAATGCAAGCCACAGTATACTTGATGCACTTACGTAATACATACACGAATATTACAGAAACTCACGGAATCACGAACAACTTCTTTGCAATTTACTTTGATTATCGCTGAAATTTATAACTTCATCGAACTTTTCTTCCTGAATTGGAGCCGTCCTTCGGGGATTCCTGGGAAGCGGAGATGATCCGTCCTTAAAGGAGAGGAAACGTCTTCTTCTTCCCTTTCACCCTGATCCGTGGATACGGTTTCTTAAAAAAAAAAAAAAAAAAAAAAAAAAAAAAAAAAAAAAAAAAAAACAATGGACATAATAAAAATATATATTAAAAATAAAATAAAATAATACAAAAAAGTATGACGCAAACAGAGAAGAAGGAAGAAAATACATCTATGCTGCTTTTCCCTCCCTTCACTCCTTTCCCTTCCTCCTCCCTGCCTCCACTATCTCCCTCCTCCCTTCCCCCCCCCCCCATATCTAAAATCACATGGACATGAGAAAAAAAGGAAGCAAATGTGGATTTATTTTCTATAAGTAATTAAATGATAAAAATGGAATAAAAAAAAAAACAACACACAAAGCCAAATTAGAAAATTAAACCGAAAACCGAAGGAAACGGAAGAGCCTTCCAATTATACATTTTATGGACTACCTGCTTCGGGAAATGCGAGGATCACTCATTGCTGTCTCCTTCCTTCCTGTCGGGTTCTTTTCTCTCTCTCTCTTCTCCTCTCTCTCTCTCTCTCTCGCCCGTCCTCTTTCTATTCATTCTTTTTCTCTAATCCAATCGTATTATATAATTTTCTCTTCTATCTATTTGCTCTCTCTCTCTCATCTACTCTCTCTCTCGCCGTTCTTCTTTCTACTCATTTTTTTTTTTTTCACCATCCATCATATTTATATATCTTAATCTCCTCTATAATCTATTCATCTCTCTCTCTCTTCTCTCTCTCTCTTCTCTCTCTCCTCTCATCTCTCTCTTCTCTCTCTCTATCTATCTATCTATCACTATCTCTCTCTCGGTCTCTCTCTCTCTCACTCATCTCCCCCTGTTTTCTCTTTCTCTCTTTCTCTCTGCCTGTCCTAGTCTGTCTGTCTCATCTCTCATCTCTCCTCTTTCTCTCTCTCTCTTCATTCTCTCTCTCTCTCTACTCTCTCTCTCTCTCTTCTCTCTCTCTCTCTCTCTCTTCTCCTCTCTCTACCTCTCTCCTCTGCGAAATGAGCTGAATGGTACAATATTTCGTGTCTCCTCTTAGCTATGGTCCTTGCGGGATGCTTTCTCTCAACCCAATCTTTTCAATTTCTCCTTTGAAACGCACTGGCTCCGGCGGTTAATTGTTGTTATCATTATTATCATTATCATTATTATCATCATCATTATTAGTAGTAGTATTGTTAATGTTATAATCTTTATTATTGCTGTTATTAGTAGTATTGGTATTAGTATTATCATTATCCCTGTAGTAGAATAGATAAATAACATAAATAGCCGAAACTTATTTGGAAAAAAAAATTAAGAATAAAAGTATATTTTCCTATATTCAGGTGTTTATTTAAGCATTCCTGTTTAATATTTATGAGCACTTATTACCAAAAGTTAGATGACTCGATTTTAGAAGACATGTTTCCCCAAAGTGAATTATAATTTTCTGATAAAACCGTTAGGAAAATATTTACAAAAAGGTAATTATGATGTTTACACTACACTTAATTCTTTCTTTGTTTACACACGTGTTTATTATTCTATTTTCTATTTTTATTTTTTTATCATTACTTCTCTATCATACAATATTCCACACACCAATTCCTTCATAACTCCCCTACGATTCCTTTCTCCTCCATTCTCCCTTCTCCTCACGTATATGCATCCCCTTCCTCCTCATACCTTCCTTCACCCTCACATCCTTGCCACGGGTCTTGCATAACGCCTTATTGGCAATAAGCTCGTCTGCCTGTGAGCTGAACACACACAGCAAAAGCACACCGGGTTGAACCACAAGTCCGCTATCAGCCTCGTTAATATGCCACTCCAGCGTGTATTGCAAGAGTGGGTGCGTGATGGCGCTCATACGCGTGTAATATTTGTGTGTCGTCTGCTGATGTGTTTCCTTACTGGATTATAAGGGGCGTTCCTTGGTTATGGGAGGTATAGCAGATGAGAAGGCGGGAGAGGGAAAGGGAGAAGAATTATGGAGAGAAGGAGGGAAGAGGGCAGAGGGAGAGAGAGAAACGGGAAATAGCAGAGAGAGGAGAGGGAAGGAGGAAGGAGGGAACGGCGGGAAGGAGGGGGAAGAGAGAGGGAGGGAGGGAGAGAGAGAGAGAGAGAGAAATAGAGTGAGAGAAGAGAGACGAGAGAGAGACGAGAGAGAAAGAACGAGAGAGAGAGAGAGAGAGAGAGAGAGAGAGAGAGAGATGAGAAAGACGAGAGAAGAGAGAGAGAGAGAGAGAGCAGAGAGAGAGAGAAGAGAGGGAGAGAGAGAAGAAAGAGAAGCAGAGAGAACGTAAATAAAAGAGACAGAGAACGATGGAAATAAGTGATAACAACGACGAAAAAAAAGAAATATCTAAGAGGGAACATAATAACAAGACAAAAAAAAAAAAAAACAACAAAAGAGAAACAACATACATACACACAATACGCTGCACAAACGAAGATATTACACATCTCTATGAAACATCTACGTAATGTGCTTAATGTTGCCTCATATGTGGACATAACAGACCTCCACCGCCGCCTTCCTTGTGACAACTTCCTCTGAAAAAAGTTTTCCCGTGCAATCGCCAAATTTGTCAGGCTTTCATATTTTCCATACCAGTACGTAGAGCTTTCAGGTGCTTCCGCTTGAGAAGACGAATGGGGTAAGAAGGAGGAGGAGGAGGAGGGAGGAAGGCAAGGAGGAGAGGAGAGAGGAGGCAGGAGGAGGAGGAAGGAGGGAAAAGGGGAATAGAAGGGCGGGGAGGTGGACGGAGGAAGGAGATGGAGGAGGAAGGAAGGGGGAGGGGAGAAGGAAGGAGGAGATTAAGAAGGAGAAGAGGAAGGAGAAAAATGGAAAAGGAAGAGGAAAATGGATCGGAAAGACGCCAGGAGATGACAGATGAGGAGAAGCGAGTAGGAGGAGGAAAAGAAGAAGAAAGAAGAAAGAAAGAAGAGAGAAAGGAGAAAAGAAGAAGTCTCAGGAATAAAGCGAGAAATAAAATTGAATGAAAAGATAGAGGAGGTGAAGGAAAACAGAAGACAAACCAAGAACAACGGAGGATATGAAGATGGTAGAAGTAAAGAAAAAGAGGAATAAAACTAAACAGAAAAAAAAAATAAAAATAAAAAAGAAAAAAATGAGAAATGAAAAAACCGACCGGAACCTTATTATCCACAAAACAAGTATTGGGATTAAAACAAAAGACCCTTCAGATGGGATATCATAGCTGGCTTACCATAAGCGGTGAGAAAAGCCGTGACCGAAAACAGCAGGTTGTGGTGAGCAAGAAGAGGATAAAAGGGAGGAATAGGCAAGAACGGCGAGAAGGAATGTGGTATATAGAAAGAAGAAAGAATCCTTGGGAGACAGAGAATGAGTGAGGGGGGACGGGGGCAGGGGGGGGAGGGCCCCGACAGGAATTAACCAAAATCCGAATGGACAGTAAAGGAGAAGGTCGTATGATATTCGTGAATTGGGAAGGATATGCGTCGTGCTGTGTGTCTGTTTTGTGTGTGTGTGTGTGGAGGGGGGAAGTCGAGTGAGTGAGTTGCCGTGTGTGGTGTGCGTCTGTTGTGTGGTGTGGGGGGGGGGGAGAGTGAGTGGAGCTGCGTGTGTGTGTGTCTGTGTGTGTGTGGGGGGGAGAGTGCGAGTTTGAAATGAAGTGCGTGGTGTGCTGCTCTGTTTGTGTGTGTGGTGTGTGGGGGGGGGAGTGAGTGATGAGTGAGTGCCGTGTGCGTGGGGGGGGGGGGGGGGGAAAAGTAGTGAGTGAAGTGAGTGAAGTGTGTGGGTTGTGTGTGTGTGATGGTGTGTGTGTGAGAGAAGAAGGAGAAGAGAGAGAGAGAGAGAGAGAGAGAGAGAGAGAGAGAGAGAGAGAGAGAGAGAGAGAGAGAGAGAGTGAGAGAAAGAAAAGAGAGAGATAGAATAGATAGAGAAAAAAGGTAGATAGATATAGATAGATAGGTATAGTTACTAAAAATGTACGAAAAAAAATCAAAATAACCAATGCAGTATTTTGAGGGCGATGTGAATTCTGAAAGGAACATACCTTGGCTGTACTAATGAATATCTTGAATAATGATTTTCACGTCGTTAATGAACCTGAAATTCTAAACCGAATTACTATTAGCATGTGAATAAGAAAAGAGTAATTTTTGGTGATAATATAAACCAAGAAAAGAAGGAAAAAATGCAGTTATCATTTGTTCTAGTTATCCTAAATGAATCGTGTAGGAAATTATGGTATAAAACTAATAAAAAAAATAAAAAAAAAATTTAAAGAATAAAGCTAACTAATAACGCGCTTAGCATTAGTTCTTTCCCTTTCCAAAAACGAGGAAAAAACAAAAGAGAAAGTTAGAAAGAAAGAAAGATATGAAACTTCATCTGACTCTCCATTGTTGATGATTGATGACATGAGGAAAAAGTCAAGTCTACCGAATATGATTCATTTCTTGTTTTCACGAGCCTTGAATTTCCTTTTCTTTTTCCTCTTCTTCGCTCTCTAGTTTTTCTCTCCTCTCTTTTTTCACTTCAGAAGAATTTCATAAGGCGTTATATTAGCCACCTCGAGAGGATCCATTCTGTTTTTGTTTATGGATCATAACAGCTACGTCACACGAGCGAGTTGGCGCCGCCCCCTTGAGGCTCGCCCGCTAGCCCCTCCCGCCTCGAGGTAAACAAAGGAAGCGGATCTGAAAGACTCTTTTTACCGTAACCGAAGCTCAGTTCTAGGTATCTGTTGGCCGGTCTAGGAAGAGGAGACCCAAGTGCATTCACGCTTGTTTTAGATCGTGTGTCATCGATATATTTATGCATTTTTTTTCCCCTCTTTTCCTTACTCTGAAAATGTGGAAGGTCATCTGTAAATAGGTATATCGAAGGTACGCACACGCATGCACACACACACACACACACACACACACACACGACACACACACACACACACACACACACACACACACACACACACACACCCACACACACACACACACACACACACACACACACACAACACACACACAGCAACATGCAAGTAGATAAATGCAAAGTATATTTGAATATATCTTGTTTGTGTCATCTAATTCTGCAATTTACATTAGCCAGACTTCATATGGATTATACTTCTCATACCAGGAATTTTGAACTTCTTTTTTCATATAAAAAGTTACCTCAAAACCACCATAAAAAGTGTTCCATTCGGTCTCATTTTTTGCATTCTAACTCTTATGAAGCCGTGAAATATGACCGAAATTTGAGGAAAAACATAAAAGTTAAGAAACAAAGTTATTTGATTTTATCGTGTGTTTTTTTTTTTTTTTTTTTTTTTTTACTTTTGTCAACTTTTTCTTTAGAAATGTCCGGGGATTTTTTTAATACATATATTATTCAGGTTCAATAAAAAAAAAAACACTACATTAATTATAATGATTTTGATAATAATAACGTAATGGTAATTATGATTACAAGAATGTGGTGATGGTGATGATGATATAAAAAACTATTAATTGAAATAAGAAATAATGAGGATAACAATAATGATTATCATAAAAAGAAATAATAATAATAATGGCAGTAATGGCAATAGTAATTATCATGATTATGGCAATCATAATCATAAATATGATAATTATTACTAAGAATAAAACTATGCGTATACACACACACACACAACACACACACACACACACACACCACACACACACACACACACACACACACACACACACACACACACACACACACACACACACGAATTAAAAAAAAAAAAAAAAACTCAAAGAAAGTAAACAAAAGGCAGCAGCACAACCCTCTCCTCATCCCGGATTATCAGTAATTAAGAAGCCAGAGGCCGGGCTTCCCACGCCGCTAACGGGAAGGAAGAAGACCATCCTTAAGGGCTAATTTTGGTCGCTTTTCCTCCGGGTTCCGAGAGGGCGGGGAGCCTTCGCGGTGCTGTACCCTCGTGGTATTGTTTTTGGAAGGGGGGGTATTTTTGTTTAAGGGGGGGGAGGGGATTATTAAGGGGGCGGGTCTGGTTATTGTTGTTGTTGATTGTAATCTGGTATCGTTATCTGTTTGTGTTGTTATTGGTGTTAGGATTGCTATTACTGTTACTGCTGTTATGCTTATTATGATTATTATCATTACTCTTATATTCAATATGCATTGTGTGCAGTGTTGTGTTTGTTAGTGTCATCAATACCTCCTCCTTCTTTATCATCACTATCATCTCCACCATTGCCCTTATAACCATCATTATCATCATCACCAATTCCATTTTCCTACGACTTTTACTGCG
>NW_020869460.1:232466-236990 GCF_003789085.1 Penaeus vannamei
TCTCTCTCTCTCTCTCTCTCTATCTATTTATCTGTCTATCTATCTCTCTATCTGTCCCATTATTACAAACATATCTATAACACACACGCATAGGCCTACATATTACCATCCATCCACCTATCTCCCTCTCGTTATATCTACAAACACGGTAATATCCTCCATATCTCCTCTAACACCTGCATATGTTTATGTCCATGTGCTTAGAGCCAGTCGTTAGAATGAATGACTTTCCCGGTCTTTCCGCTCACGTAAACTGCAAACTGGGACCTTTCATTCAGAAATATCTCCGTCTTACACACAATGAGAAGCCAGCTGGGACTGTCACCTCAAGACCGAGGAAAAACAGAGGGAGATTCATTGATTTTTCTTCGCTTTTTCAGGGTCGTTTCTCGCTGACTTGGCAGAGATTCCTGCGTATGAGGTGTTTCTTGTGTCACGTGACGTGTGTATATGACAGTTCGGGTTTTCGTTAGTTCTTTATCTTGGGTTTTGGTTGTGTGTGTGTGTGTGTGTGTGTGTGTGTGTGTGTGTGTGTGTGTGTGTGTGTGTGTGTGTGTGTGTGTGTGTGTGTGTGTGTGTGTGTGTGTGTGTGTGTGTGTGTGTGGTGTGTGTGTTGTGTGTGTGTGGTGTGTGTGTGTGTGTGGTGTGAGTGTGTGTGTGTGTTGTGTGTGAATGTGTGGTGTTTAACCAAAATTCTTATGTATGTATATATATATATATATATATATATATATATATATATATATATATTATATATATATTATATATACATACATACACTTATACATCTCATTTTACAAACCTCCACCTAAACCCCAAACAAACAAAACACCAAATCACTTTCGCAAAATGAAAGCACAATCGCCTCACCTCATCACGCCATTTCGGCCAATGATCTCCAAATTGCAGCAATAGAGATGCAATGAATAAGAAACCAAGGACTGCTCCCATGGCCATTCTGTGACGTCACGGCGACTCATTGGGTGTGACGTCACGGGCGACTTGCTGACTCCCCAATGAGAAGGTGTGAATGCGCATTTGCATGAAGGGGAGATAGAAAAGCGAAGGGAAAAAGATGCAGGAGGGAGGGAGGGCGAGAGATGATAGATAGGAAGGGAAGCGAGGAGGAGGAGGGAGGGAGAGAGAGAGAGAAGGAGAGAGGAGCGAGAGAGAGACAGACGAGAGTGAGAGAGCGAGAGAGAGAAGAGAGATAAACAAAAAACAAATAAAGAACCAAGAGAAAAAAAAACAAAACGAAAAAAAAAAAAAACGAAAAGAGACACAGAGAAGCGAGAAACGGCCCCTGACAGAAACACAATTGAGAAACGGCGAAGGTGATGGGGGGGCTGGGCTGGTGGGGGGGGTAGGGGGCTGAAAGGGCTGGGGGCGGGGGGGCGGGGAGATCGCAGACTTTCTTCCCGATATGCAAGACACGTTTCCCAGGCGGTCGTTCAGGTCCTTGATGGCTCGAGGTGGTAAGCGCTGCCTGGGAGAATCGAGCAAGACACAGAGTAAATTTTACATGTGGCCAATGCACCTTTTATACATTCTGGCTGCATGGAGAGATGTGGATATCGTGCATGTGTGTGGGTGTGCATTTATGTATACATGTATCTAGTCTAGTGTAAAAATAGGGATATATGCATCGCATTTCACACATAACACACACAAATGCGTACACAGAAACATACACATACGCATACAAACAATATACAAAATAGAAACAGAGAGATATGCTCTCACACGCTCTTACACATATACATGCGCATACACACGTGTGGAATTCATGATGAACTGATTGCCCTTTCCTTCGTTGTCCTGTCACATCACTGTATATATATATACGTACTATATATATATATATATATATATATTATATATATATATATATATATATATATTTACACACACACACACACACACACACAACACACACACATATATAGATAGATAGACGATACAAACACACAAAACACATAATAGGTAATAGAAACACCGTTGCAAGGTCAGACTAGGTCAGATTAAGGCTGTAGTACATAAGGAAACAGCGGTATAAAAACTGGAAAAAAAATGTGGAACAGATTAGGTTAAGTTAAGATCAAATATAAATTTAGCTTTAGTTTACGTTAAAGGGAGAGGAGCTTGAGAGTGTTTGGAAGCCAGTGAAGAAGTAGGAAGAGTTGGAAGGGACACGAAAAAGTTTTTGAACTTCTTAAGCTCTTTTAGCTACTGACTGGAACTTATTTTGAGTTTATATTGCCTTTCTGGAAAAAAATGAGAAGCAGAAATGTTTATGTATGTAGTGCACAAACACACGCGCATACGCACGCACACACACACACACACACACACACACACACACACGCGCGCGCGCGCGCGCGCGCGCACACTTTTACACAGACACACACACAGATATATGTCTATATATATATAATATATATATATATATATATATATATATATATATATATATATATGTTGTGTGTTGTGTGTGTGTGTGTGTGTGTGTGTGTGTGTGTGTATATGTATATATATATATATATATATATATATATATATATATAATATATATATATATATATATATATAATATATATATATATATATATAATATATATATATTTATATATATATATATATATATATATATATATTATATATATATATACATGCACACATGGGTACATGAATATATACATGTATATATACACATGTGTGTGTGCGTGTGTATCTATCTATCTATATTGCGATAGAGAGCTAGGTAACACAGAGAAGCGGACCGTTTACATTCATGGTATAAGGTGCGTCTTCCTTGGCAATATTTTACGTCCAAGTCCTGCAGGTGTAAATCACACTGCCTCCCTTGCTTTGTCCTCTTCCTTAAGTTCTTCCTCGTCTTTCTTCTCCTTGTTCTCCTCCCTCCTTCGAACTTTGTGCTCTAATTCCTTGATTTACTACCTCTTCTTCGTTCGAGTTTCGTTGTTCTTCTTGTCTGTTCTTTTGTTCTTCCTCTTTGTTCTCCTGTTCTTCGCGTAGTCATGTTCATCTGTCGCTCGTCTTGTTAGGGAAATGTACTGTTCGGTTGATGACTTCTTGACATCATTTGTGCTGCGGTTGTCTCCCTGTTATGTGTTCTTCGCTCTCCCCTTGTCTCTCCCCTCTTTCTAATCTCGTTTCTTCTTTCCTCTATCTTTGTCTCTGTTTGTCTGTGTCTCTTTCTCTCTCTCTCTCTCGGTGTGTCTCTGTCTCTGTCTCTGTCTCTCTCACTGTCTCTGTCTCTGTCTGTCTGTCTCTCTCTCTGTCCCTCGGTGTGCCTCTGTCTCTCTCTCTCTCTCCCTCTCTGTGTCTCTGTCTCATGTCTCTCTTCTCTCTCGCTTCCTCATCCCCATTCTTTCTCTCCCTTTTCCTTTCCTCTCCTCCCTCCCCTTTCTCCCCTCTAACCCCCTCTCTCTTCCCTTTTCCCCTCAAACCCCCACTCTCTCCACTTTTTCCGCTTCTTCTCCCCTCTCCCCCTACACTCTTTCCCCTCTTCGCTCTCCTCTCCTATCTCTTTCCTTCCCTTTTATCAGCGTTGTTCATTTCCTCTTCCGCATTGCACATTCTCCATTATCTTAGGTGATCTTTATTCACTTAGCACTAGCCTCCTGGAATCTGCCTTTCAATTTTGTTCTTATTTGTTCTTTTTTCTTCTTCTTCTTCCGTTCATCTGTTGTGTATGTTTTGGTCTTTTTTTCCTACGTTTTGGGGGTTTTGTCATTTTTTAAAAGACAAAAACAATAAGAGAAATAAAAACAACAAAAACAATCAAAAAACAAAAAGCAACAACAAAAAAAAAAACAACAAAACAACAAAACAATAACAGCAAACCAACAAAACAACAAAACAAGGACAAAGACAACAACACAAAAAACACAACAAAAACAAGGCAAAGACAACAACAAAACAACAAACAACAAACAAAAACAACAAAAACAAGACAACAAAACAACAACAAAACAACACAAAAAAAGGACAAAGACAACAACAACAACAAAACAACAACAAAAACAAGGACATATCCGGACACATCGCCAAAGAGGAGCGTTGCCTCGTTCGTCCCGATCTCCTGCCCGGAACATGACGCATCGGGTCTTATTACGGGAGAGGAAGTCGCCGTCTTGACTTCTTCTGAGATTCGTCCCACATACGTAGTCCACGCAGATAGGGAGATGCGGTTTGGTGTGGTGGAGTGGTCGTGTCTCTCTCTCTCTCTCTCTCTCTTTCTCGTCTCGCTCGCTCGCTTGCCTTGCTCCGCTCTCTTCTCTCTCGCTCGCTCTCTCCTCTCTCTCTCTCTCTCTCTCTCTCTCTCTCTCTCTCTCTCTCTCTCTCTCTCTCTCTCTCTCTCTCTTCTCTCTCTCTCTCTCTCTCTCTCTCTCTCTCTCTCTCTCTTCTCTCTCTCTCTCTCTCTCTCTCTCTCTCTCCTCTCTCTTCTTCTCTCTCTCTCATTCTCCCTTCCTCCATTTCCCATTTCTTCTCTCCCGTTTC
>NW_020869460.1:250066-260071 GCF_003789085.1 Penaeus vannamei
TATCTTCGTTTTAGTCTTTCCTCCTTATCCTGTCTTTTTTGTGTATCTTCGTTTTTAGTCTTTCCTCTTCATCCTGTCTTTTTTGTGTTCGCTTTTGTGAATATTCTTTTTTCTTCCTGTTTTGACTGTTTTTGTTAATATGTTTTTCTCTTTTTTCCATTCTTAGTTTCTCTCCTTATATTTTTTTCTTCATTCATTGTTTTCGTTGTTTCTTTTCCGTTCCTTCAGTCCTTTCTCTTTTCTTTTCCTCTTCTTCTTCCTTATCCTCTCTCTTCTTTTTTTTCTTATTTCTCTTTCTTCTCCTTACTTCTTCTTTTCCTTTCTCCCCTTTCTTCTACCTGTTCGTTTTTTCTTTTCCTTTTTTTTTTCTCCTGCCTTCTCCTTCTCCTTCTCTTTATTCCTTCATTCTGTCTCCTCTCTTCTTCTTATCTCTTTTTCACCTTCCTTTCAGCTCCTTCTCCTCTTTTCTCGTCTTCTTCCTTCTCTCTTGTATTTTTCTTTTCTTTTTTTATCGTATTTCTTTCGTCCGTCTTCTCCCTTGTTCTTGTTTCTTTTCCTTCCTCCTCCTCTTCGTCCCCTTCTCCTTTTCCTCCTCCTCTTTTATCTCTTTCTCCCCCTCCTTCTCCTCCCTTCACCTTTCTTCCTCTCCTTCTTCTTCTCTCCTTTTCCTCCCTTCTATTTTTCCCCTTTCCCTCTTTCTCCTCCTCCTCTTTTTTCTTCCTCCCTCCTCCTCTTTATCTTCTTCTTCCTCCTCTCCTCCTTCTTCTTCTTCTCCTTTACTCCTCCTCCTTCTTTTTCCCGTCCTTCCTCCCCCTCCTCTTCTTCTTTCCTCTCTTCCTCCTCTATCTTCCCCCTCCTCCTCCTCCTTCTTCTTCTTTCCTCCCCTCCTCTTATCCTTCAACTCCTCTCCTCCTCCTCTTCTTTCTCTTTCCTCCCCTCCTCCTCCTCCTCCTCCTCCTCCTCCTCCTCCTCCTCCTCCTCCTCCTCCCTCCTCCTCCTCCTCTCCTCCTCCTAAATTCTCTCTATTCAAGTACTTATTAGAGAACCGAAGTACGCTCCTAATCAATTTTTCTTAATTGTAACTCCACTAATGATGATTGAACTAATTACCAAGATTGATGCAATGAGGCCGTGTAGAGCAGTGATTGATGAGTTGATGAACGGTTTGGGTTGATAAGGTTAGAGGGGGGGGGGGGTGTAGGGGGGGGGAATTGATGAGTTTGGAGGGAGGGAGAAGGGGGGTAAGTAGAATGGAGGAGGTTGGGGGGAGGGAGGGTGGTTGACAGATGGAAGGGGGGGGGGGGAATGGTAGGGAGGGTAGATTAATAGAAGAGGAGGGAGGGGGGTAGACAGGAGGAGGGGTGGGGGGGGGGGCGTAGGGAGGGTAGACAGGCCGGGGCGTAGACGGGTGGGCGTGACAGAGAGCGAATCAAATTTCCATCTCATAAGACACATAAAATACATTAAAATGACAAATGGTTTAAATCGCAACAGGAGGTAATGGATTAATGGACAGGGATGATACCGGTCAATGACTCGCCATAAGCTGATATGATTTTATGATCGTAATGCTATTGATGATTGCCTTGCAGCTGAATTTTTAACGCACACACACACACACACACACACTTACACACACACACACACACACACACACACACACACACACACACACACACACACACACACACACCACACACACACACACATATATATATATAATATATATATATATATATATATATATAGTATATAATATATATATATATATATATATATATATACATATATATATATATATATATATATATATATATATATATATATATATGTATATATATATATATATATATATAATATATATATGCATATATAGATATAGATAGATAGATAGATAGATAGATAGATAGTATAGATAGATAATAAGATAAGACAGACAAAGCTGGTAAGGACAAAACATAGAAAAAGAAAGAGAAATAACGAGAGAAAGCAATAAAGACAGAGAGGAAGAGAGAGACAGAGACCAAAATAAGAGAAGCCATCATAGTATACAAAGATCAAATGACATTTAATAAACGGGAGTGACCTTTCTGGTGCGAAAAAAAAGAAAAAAAAAAAAAAGAAAAAAAGAAAAAATACAGGCTTTTTACCAAATTGAAGGCGTTATTAGAGCGGATGTTTGTAATAACTTTATCTAATAAAAGAATGAAAACAAGTTAGTTAATTCTTGATGAAGAGGAGAAGTAGGAAGATATAGATGCAGGAATTTGATTGATTTGGCGTATCAGGTGTTATATACGTTCAATAAATAAAAGGAAGTGGAGTAATGTTTGATAATGATTAAGGAAACTACGCGATATATAATAAAAAATCATAATTGTTAATGGCTGATCGTTTATGCATAATAAATAAGCAGATAGATTTGTTATCTGTCTTTAGAATGCCCGCAATTTTGTTGATTATCAGTATCTAGATGTTATTGATAATTTCTGGATAAAACATTCCAACATTTACCAACACATACCTAACAAAAATGTGTAATATAAACATACATACACACACACAAACGTATAGTATATATATATATATATATATATATATATATATATATATATATATATATATATATATATATATATATATATATATATAGTAATATATATATATATATATATATATATATATATATATATATAGATATATATATATAATATATACATATATATACTATATTGAAATCCCCACAAAAATGATATATAATAATAATGGATAAAGGTAAAAATATATATTTTCAAAAATGCAATAATACTTCCTCTTCCCCATCTTAAGAAATAAAAGAGAGAGAGAGAAGAGAGAGAGAGAGAGAGAGAGAGAGAGAGAGAGAGAGAGAGAGAGAGAGAGAGAGGAGAGAGAGAGAGAGAGAGAGAGAAAGGAGAGAGAGAAGTGAAGAGAAGAAGAGAGAAAGAGAGGAGAGAGAGAGAGAGAGAAGAGAGAGAGAGAGAGAGAGAGAGAGAGGAGAGAGAGAGTAGAAGAGAGAAAAAGAAAGAGAGAAAAAGAAAGAGAGAGAGCAGAGAGAGAGAGAGAGAGAGAAGAGAAGATAAAGAAAACAAGACCATCTTACTCATTCATTCATTTCTTCGGCCTTTAATTGAGCGAGAAATCGATGGGAACAAAGGACACAAGAGAGAGATAATGAGAGATTTTTATCACCCTTCCGATGGGCGGAAAGAGACCGGCGTGGATTTTTTGTTTTTGTTTCTTTTTGGTTTTATTTTGTGTTTGTTTAGTTGGGTTTTGGGGATTGGTGTGTCTTTGTTTGATTTGTGTTTATATTTCGTTGTTTTTGTGTTTTGTTGTTTTGTTTTTTTTGTTTTTTGTGTGTTGTTTGTTTACTTGGTTTTTTGTGTTTTTACTTGTTTTTGTTTTTTTGTTTGTGTTTGTTTACTTGTTTTTTGTTTATTTTGTTTTTCTGATTGTTTGATTCTACTTGCTCTTTATTTGTTTTCTGTGTTTTTTGTTTGGACGATTTGTGTATTTGTTTTCTAATGTGTGTTTTATTTCATTTTTTTTGTGATTTTTGTTTAAGAATTTCTAAACACGAGGCATAATCCTGTCTGGTTTCTTTTCATAGGCTAGTAGAGTAAATTTTGTGTCTGTCATTTTCTCTCCGTCTCTCTTTCTCTCACGGTTTATTTATATGTGTGTGTGTGTGTGTGTATGAACGCGAGCGCGTGTGTAACCATAAATATAATATTAAAACAATGTAGATATCGCAAATCTTTTTAAACGTTTTAATATAATTAGTTACTGCTGTGCTATTATACTTCTATTAACCCAGGGGTGCCAGGCTCATGGTATGCGTGCCAAATGTGCCCCGCGGGACGGTCAGAAAAAAGAAAAATATCAGCCTGTGAAATTATGATAGATAGAGGAAAGTAATGCGTTCAAGATGTATTTAACTATTTTAATGAAAATCATGTATCATTTTCCAACCGAAGATACTAGTATCGTTTTTTTTTTTTTTTTTTTTTTATTCCTTTTTAATTACTCAGTTATACATAGCTATGGCAAGTTATATTCAAAAAGAAGATGCATCTTTGTAATAGTCCAAGGCAATTTTGCAATAATGACAGTTCCGCCTTGTAAATTCTTAATCTCTCTCTTATATAATTTAGTAAGATTAACCGCGTACAGGTATACCAGGCAGTCTTTATTAACGTAACCCGGGAAGCCAGATTATATAGCTTTGTAAGCCCTTTAAGACTTTATCAGAAATGAAAATTTGGCTTTCGGTGGATTCTGAGTCTGGTGCAGTCGCGGTCATGACTCTTGTCGAACTTATTTCGAATCCCGTCTCGAACACGCGCTTATCGAACCACTTCTTATAGGGTAAGGCAAGTTCGAAGCTTCAATTCATGACTTTTTGTCCGTCACTGCATAGGGTGAGACGGATTCGAAGCTCCAGTTCATATGACGTTTTGTCCGTCGAAGTAAAAACAGATTCGGAGATTCAATTCATTTAAATCCCTTTTGTTTGTCACTGTATAGGGTAAGACAGGTTCAAAGCTTCGATTCATTCAAAGACTTTTCATCCGTCACTGTTCCCACCTGTTCTCAAGCCCTCCTCGCCTCGACCTCCCTCTCTGACCCTCCCCTCCTTCCGCCTCTCCCACAGGATGCTCCTCCTCTGCATCTGGCTCTTCAGCGTGCTGTTCTGCGCCATGCCCCTGTTCGGATGGGGTCAGTACGCCCTCCAGTATCCCGGCTCCTGGTGCTTCGTCAACATCCACGTCTGCGCGGACACGCCCCTCCACCACCTCATCTACACCAACATCTTCGGCGCCTTCACCATCATCAACCTGTTCGTCATGGTCGTCTGCAATGTGGTCGTTATCAGTAAGTAACGAGCGAAGTGTTGTTCTAAGCCTCGTTGGAGGGATTCGAACGAGGTCGTGGTTGTGCCTGGTATGGTACTGTTGATATTATTATTGATATTATTATCATTATTATTATTATTATTAAATATTATTATTATTATTATTATTATTTTGATATGTTTAGTTACGTTGAGGTGGTCCGGTCGATGTACGACTATTGTGGATTTTTTGTCGTAGATAGATAGGTAGGTAGGTAAGTAGGGAGAATTCTAAACAGAGTAATTGGTAGATCAGTAGGTATGTAGATACATAGTTGTACAGTTGCAGATAGAGAGGTCGTTATACGGACATACAGGCAGACAGACAGATAGGCAGACAGACTGACAGACAGACAGATAGACAGACAGACAGGCTGACAGACAGATAGACAGATAATAGACAGATAGACACACAGCCTTACAGACAGACAGACAGGCTGACAGACAGACACACAAACAGTAGATAGACAAATAGACAGACAGGCAGACAGACAACAGACAGATGAACAGACAGACAGACAAACAGACAGATAAAAGACAGACAGACAAACAGATAAACAACATAGAGATAAACAGACAGACAGGCAGGCAAGTAGGCAGACAGACAGACAGACACAGACAGACTGGTAGAATGATAAATAGCCATAAGATAAAACACACATCGTTAAAGGAAAAGATGTAGATAAAGACATAGATCCTGATACAGAGATAAAGATACAGCCCCCTCTCCCTCCCCCTCCCCCCCTTGCCCGCCCGCTACCCAACCAGCAACGAATCCCTATTTCCGCATTACGCCAACGACCTCTCGGCCCCACTAAGTCTCTACTTTACGACCCGGAAAAAAGCGAGCCTCCCCCACCCCTTAAAAAAAAAAAAAAAAAAAAAAGTTGAGATGTCAGTGTTTGCTTTCAAGTGCGAGCGAGCGACCACGTAAGGACGAGCTCTCGAGGCCGATGTAATCGATGCTTTCTCGAGGAACAGGGAGGAATAGGGTATACGAGGGTGAGGCTAAGTGTTTGTCCGCATAGCACTTCAAGGTTGAAGCAAAATAGACACTCTTGCATATCCAAACAAGAGGGGGAGGGGTGGGGGGTTGGGGTGGGGACAGATGGAGGTGGGGTAGAGAGGGAAGAGTGGTGGGTAGGAGAGGGGAGGGAAGGAGGGAGGGAGGGATGGATAAGGGATGAGGGTAGGAGAGGAGGGAAAGATTGGAGGGATGAGGGTAGGAAGGGAGGGAAAAGGGGGGGGAGGGAGGGAGGGAAGAAAAGAAGGTGGGAGAGTGATAGGCGGGAATGAGGGGGAGGGAGGGTGGGAAGGAAGGGAAGAGGGAGGATGGTAAGAACGGAAGAAGGAAGAAGGAGGGGAAAGAAGAGAAGGGAAGGGAGGATAAAGTGAGTGAGTTTTTGGTGAAGTGAGTGAGTTAGGAGGGAGGGAGGGGAGGGGATGATATGGAGATGGAATAGAGTGAGGGTGGGAGGAGAGGGAGTGAAAAATAGATTGAAGGAGGGGGAGAGGGAGGAGGGGGAGGGGCGGGGAAGAGGGGGGGGGAAGCAGGTCGAGGGCGGGATGGAAATAGTGGGAGTAAAGACTATTTCATTTTCTCTTTATTTTTATACATTTGTCTCTTTTTACTTTTTTTTCATTTTTTTTTTTGAGAAGGGGACGTCTTGTTCTTTTGCTTGAATGTGTTTATTGTTTGTGTTATATGTATTTGTATGTCTGTCTGTCTTAACCGCATATCATCAATCACGTTCTTTGCTTTTTAATACTTTTTATGACTTCATGTTTGTAATCTACTAATTTCCAACTGACATCCTTATTTACTTATCTTATCAATTGTAAATCAATAATAATATTCTAAGATATTATTTACATGCAATTTGATATATTATATTATATTTATTATAATAAATTAGATTTAATTATAATGATATATAACGTAGTATATGTCTGATTTCAATTACGCATCTAATTGTCTTCCTTAGATATTCTATATTGTTTTTCTGTTGTCTCTTGTCTTTTATTCCGCCGTTGTGCTACAGACTTAAGGCTTACGGTTCATTTATTGTTGAATACGCAACAGTTAGCTGGTCGATTAGGACGGGGTCTCATGTGCTGGGTGATATAGCTTGTTTTTATTTTACATCTTTATTCGTTTTCTGGAGTTTTTGAATTACGACACTGATGTACCACTTGTCTCATTGAAGCGGCCGTACCGGTAATGCGGGGAAACAAAAGGAATTAGCAATGCTTCGACCATTAATTCCTATAAGTTGTTAGCTGGGCGTTTTTGGTCCCTAGTGTATGCTTATTAACTGCTTATACTACTTTAATTATTAATTATGCATACTTGTCTCCTAATTAGGTTTGTTCAATCAATATTGTTACACCCAGAAACTTCTGGGTATATTTTATTGTATAATTTTGGTTCTGTTTCATTCTCTTTCTTCTCTCTCTCATTCTGTCTGCCATTTTCTCTTCGCCTGTCCACTTCCTCATCTCGCACAGGGCTTCTTGTTCTTCATTTCTTCTCTCTTCTTTCCGTCTGTCTTCTCCTATCTCTTCGTTCTCTCTCGTTATTTACGCTTTCTCTCTCTTATGTTGTAAGTTTCTTCGTCTCATCTCCTCGGCTCTCTTCTCTCTTCTTGTTTCTCTCTCTTCTGCTCTCTCATTCATCTGTCTCTCTCTCATTCGTTCTCCTTTTCTCTCTTCTCCATCTCTGTTTTGTTCTGTTGTTTATTTTTTTTATTTTCTTTCTTTATTTTTTGTTTTTGTTTTTTTTTCTCTCTTTTTTTTTTTTTTTCTTTTTTTTTTTTTTTTCTATTATATTTCTATTTTTATTATTCTTATTTCTTTTTTTCTTCTCTTTTTATGCTGTCTCTCTTCGTTCTTCTCTTTCTGTTTTTTGCCGCTCTCTCTTTTCTTTTTTTTTTTTTTTTTATTTTTTCTCTCTCTCTTTTATTTTCATCTTTCTCTTTCTATTTTTCGTTCGTTATTTTTTTATTTTTTATTTTTATATTTTTATTATTCTTTCTATTTTTGTTTTTTTTTTTTTTCTCTTCTCTTTTCTTTTTCTTTTTTTCTCTTCTTATCTCTCTCTTTCTCTTCTGCTCTTTCTCTCTCTCATCTCCTTCCACACCTCTATCACTCGCTGGTTGTGGCATGCGTTAATCACCGAACTGGTAACTGCTATATCTACAGTTATAATTCAGCTGTGGGAGGGAATGTGTTGTTCTGCACAACTCTTGTAATGCTGGATTGGTGATTTCTTGCGTGTTTTTGTTTTGCGATAGTGATGGTGATATGTCTTTGAGGTTTTTGGCTATTTGTGAGAAGTAAATACTTTTGCTTGTTTCTAGAGGTCAGTATTTATTTTTTTTTTTTTTTCTATTTTTTTTATTGTATTCATCAGTTGATTGCGTAAGGGTATAGTCATTACTGTAGGTAGTGCATGGTGATGGAAAGTTAGCTCTAGTTGCTATCTAATTTAGTGTGGGGTGGTGGAATTGATATGACTTTGTATTGATGATTACGATTTCTATATTTAAATGAGAAACTAGGAAGTATAGAGTGGCAATAAAGAGTTAAAGGATTAGAAAAAAGACTTAATTCAACTCTGTTACAATCTCAATATTATCAGGCATTAGATGGGGTTTAACTAGAGTAGCACAGAAGTATTTTTTTTTTTATTCTTGTTTTTAACGTGTTTCTCTTTCTGTCTTCTTCTGTTTTTCTTTTCTGCCTCTTTTCCCTTTTTTTTTTTCTCCACTCTATTATATATTTTTCTTCGTTTTCAGTTTCTCTTTCTTCCTCTACTTTTTCGTTTTTTTATCTTATGTTTTTTTTCTTTTTTTTCTTCTTTTTTGCCTCTCTCTTTTGCTTTATTTTGTTTGTTTTTTTTTTTTATCTTTTTTTCCATGTTCTCATTCTCTCAGATATACTTCTTTTTTAATTTGTACTTTTTTTCTGGTTCTTTTTGTCTTTCTCTCGTATCCTTTTTTTTCTTTTTTTCTCTTTTTCTGTTCTTTTTTTTTCTCTTCTTTTTTTTTCTTCTCTGCATTTCCTTTTTTATCTTCTCCTTTCTTTTACTCATTTTTTTTTTCCCTCTTCTCCTTTCTTTCTTTATCCATCTTTCTCCCTCTCAAGCACCCTTTATTTCTCTCGGTCTCTCTTTTCCTCAAGCTTTCTTTTTTTTCCATATCTCGCGTCTCCATCTCCTCCCTTGTGCTTTCAACTCAGTGGTTTTTCTACTTCTATTCTCCTCCACTTTTCTTTCTTTTTCCTCCTCTCTTCCTTACTCAACTCTTCAACCACATTTCATTCTCCTTCCTTGCTCCATTCCTCCTCACTCCTTCCTCACTGAATTTTTCCTATTCTCGCCTTCTCCTCTCTCCTTTCCACCCTCCTTCCCTTCATAATTTCCACTTTTCCCTTTCTAACCTACATTGCTCTCTCGATCTCTTTCTCTTTACGTTTCACCTCATCTCCTCATTTACTTTCCTGCCTTCCCCTCTTACGCAATACTCTTACGAAAACCAATACAAAAGAGTAGCACAAGGGTACTTCCCGTTCATGCGTGATGCTAAATTGCACTCTATACACAAGGACGAAGAACCATTGAGTATTGACAACATGTTAAGGATGTGGTAATAGGATAAAGGAGGAAATGTACGAAGCACGAATGAAAAGGGGGAGGGTGAAGAAGGACGGAATAAAGATGGAAGAAGGGGGAATACAGATGAAGATGGATGATATGAAGAGGGATGGAAATAAAGATGGAGGAAAGTGAAATATAGATGAAGAAGGATGATATATAGATGAAGAGGATGGAAGAAAGATGGGAGAAAGGTGAAAATGTAGATAAAGGAAGAGGAAATAAAGATAGATAAAGAAGGATGTTAGAGAGATAAATTCAGGATACAAGCGGCGTAAGAAGCAACGTGAAAGGGCAGAGAAAAATAAAGGTTGGAAAATAACAAATTAAAGGCAATAAAACTGGACATCGTAATTGCATAAATGACGATAAAGAATAATACGAAAATAAATAAGAAAATAAGAGAATTTTCCCATTTTATTACCAAAAAGATAAT
>NW_020869460.1:260171-267671 GCF_003789085.1 Penaeus vannamei
TACTCTTTCCCCACGCCCTTCCTCCTCCCTCCTCTACTCCTCTCCTCCTACTCTAGCCCCTCCTCTTCCTCCTACTTTACCCCCCTCTCCTCCTTATCTAACTTCTTTCCTCCTCCTACCTAACCCCCTCCTCGTCCTAACTCTACCCCTTTCTCTCTCCCTACTTTACCCTCTCTCCTCTTCCTACTCTAAAGCCCCTCCTCCCCTACTCTAATCCCCTCCTCCTACTCTACACCCTCCTCGTACTAACTCTACTCTACTCCCCTCCTCCTCCTCCTATTCAATCTCTCTTCCAACCTACTGCCCCCACTCTCCACTCTACTCCCCTCCTCTCCCTCCTCCCCACTCTCCTCCACCCCTACTCTAACCCCAATCCTCCGGCACCTAATCTACCCCTGCTCTCCTCCTCCTACTCTACCCCCCCCCCCTTCTTCGCCTCCTGACCCCACCTCAGGACCGGTTTCGGGACTGCTTCCTGGTACTGGCAGGTCGGAGAGGGCGGGCGTAGGTCGTAGGATTGTGATCAAGGCTGTAGGAGGGTGAGTCGGGAGGGGAGGGGGGGAGGGTGAAGGAAGGATAGCGGGGTGGGTGGGTAGGGGTAGGGTTGGGTGGGGAGGGGGGGATGACAATTGTCTCTGAGGCTTGTGTGTCCTCGCTTCTTTTCTGTATTTTCTTGATTCTTTTTTATTTCTTCTTCTTTTTTCTCTCTGTTTTTTTTTTTCTCCGTTTCTCTGTCTCTGTCTTTTTCTTTTCTCATTCGTTTATTTTCCTTTTTCTCTCTCTTCTCTCTTTATTCTTTTCTTCTTTCTCCTCTTGTCTCCTCCCTAGTTTTTCCGATTCTCTCCGCCTTTCCTATCTCCTTTTTACCTTGTCTTTGCTTCTGTCAAATTATTCTTTCTCATCTTATTCCTACTGCTTTCCTTTTTTTTCCTCTTGTCCTTCCTAACCTCTACCTCTTCCTATCTCCCCATACTTCCTTCCTTCCTCCTTCTCCATACCTCCCGTCTTCTCCCTCCTTTCTGACCCTTCCTGCTTCCCTCTCCTTCTGCCACTTACTTCCCTCTCCTCTATTCTTCCTGTCTCCCTCCTCCCTTTCTCATTATCCTGTACCTCCTTCCTCCTCCTTCTTCTCTTCCCCGTCTTCTGCCTTCCTCCTCCTCCTATTTCTCCCTTTCCTGCCTCCCCCCCTTCTCTCACCTTCTCCTGTCTCCCTCTCCTTCTATTCTCTCCTCTGCCTCCTTCCCTTCTCCCTTCTCTCCCGTCTTCTGTCTCCCTCCTCCTATTTCTCACCTCTCCTGTCTCCTTCCTCCTCCTCCTCTCTCCCCCCACCCCTCCCCCCTTCCTTCCATACCCCCCCCCTCCTTCCTTAATCTTCCTCGCCTTTTGTGAAAAAAATCCTCTTAATCTCCCCTTGCTTCTCCTTCTTGCCTCTCGCTTCTCACCCCTTTGTTTACTGATGGTGGGCGGGGCAAACATTTCTTCGTGTTTGTTTGTTATCTTTGTGTTATCTGCCTTGACCTTCCCCCCCCCCCCTCCGTCTGTGTATATATTGCATTTCTATTAATTTAGTATTATCATCATTTGTTTGTTAGGATTTCTAAATACACACACGCACACACATACATAATACATATATATATCATACACCACACACTACACACACACACACACAACACACACACACACACATACACACCACACACACACACAACAACACACACACATACACACACAGACACACACACACAAAACACACACAAACAAACACAACACACACACACACACACACAAACACACACACACACAACACACACACACACAAACACACACACACACAAACACACACAGCACAACACACACACACAAACACACACACACACACAAACACACACACACACAGTTATACATGTACCTGAGTGCAATCACCTTTCCTTTTTGATAGGCTTGAAATTGTAGCTTCATCAGCAATTAATTAGCGCATAATAAAGGCATTATCATCGGAATTACTGTTGTCATAATCCTCTCGTGTCGTCATAATTGTCTCGTTGCCTGACGTGCTGTCGTTCGGTAATTATGGTAATTAAGACGTGTGCTGACACTAATTATTCGCCGTCATCTTAAGGTGTTTGATGCGTCAGGTCGTGTGGGTCTTTGTGTTCCTCTGTGTCCTCTTCCTTCTTTCGTTTCTCTCTTCGTGTTTGTCTTTGTCTGTTTTATCACTGTTTATCCTTCTCTTCGTGTTTTTCTTTGTCTGTTTTATCACTGTTTATCCTTCTCTTCGTATTCTTTGTTTGTTTGTTTGTTTTTTTGTGATTTATCACTGGATTATTCTTGCTTTTGTAATTGTCATATATTTATCTGTGTCTATTTTATCAATAGTTCTTTCATCGCATCCTATCATCTGTTTCTATTTTATCAACGGTTTTTGCTTTTCTTCGTGCTTTATCATCTTTTTACTGTATCTGTTTTATCAACTGATCAAATCCCTTTCTTCCATTCTATCATCTATTTCTCTCTATCTCCATCTATTCATTTATTATCCCTCTCCTGCGCCCAATCAACCTATTTTATCACGAATCATTTTTCCTTTCATCCTATCGTTTCATTTCTCTGACACCTGCTTTATCACGGATTCCTTCGCCTCCTTTTATCGGTCTCTCTCTGTAGTTCTTCCAAATTCATCTTTTCCTTCCCATCCTATCGCTCAATCTCTCTGACACCTGCCTCAACGGATTTCCTTCGGCCTCCTTTATCGTCCTCTCTGTATCTCTCGTAAGTCCTCTGACACCGCTTTATCACGGATTCCTTTCGCATCCCTTTTATCGTCTCTCTCTGTATCTCTCGTAAAGTCTCTCTGACACCTGCTTTATCAACGGTATTCCTTCGCATCCTTTTATCGGTCCTCTCTGTATCTCTCGTAAGTCTCTCTGACACCTGCTTTATCACGGATTCCTTACGCAATCTTTATCGGTCTCTCTCTGTATCTCTCGTCAACAAGACACACGAGTAAACTGTTACACTTCACCCAAGCAAGGAGAATGTAAACACTTCAGGGAGGCTGTCCAGGGGGCTTACTTGCTGCGGTAAAGGCGGGATTACCCTTGATTCTTCGTTGGTTTTCGACCTTATGGGTGGTGCCGTTTTATAAGGGGGTATTATATTAGGGTACCTGAAGTAGAATTTTTTTCTGGGGGTGTGAATGTGTGCTGTTTGTTGGATACTGTCCTGTCTGTCTCTCTGTCTGTCTGTCTCTCTCTCTTTTCTCTCTCTAATCTCGTTTCTTCTCTCTCGATGTCGTCCCTCTCTCTCACTATCTCTCTTTCGCTGTCTGTTTGGTCAAGTCTCTCTCTCTCTCTCTCTCTCTCTCTCTTCTCTCTTCTCTCTCTCTCCTCTCTCGTCTCCTCTCCTCTCTCTCTCTCTCTCTCTTTTTTTTCTCTTCTTTTCTCTTTCTCTTTCCTTCTCTTTCTTTCTTCTTTCTCTCTTCTCCTCCTCCTCTCTCCTCCCTCTTCCATCTTCTCTCTCTCTCTCTCTATTTTAATAATATTATAATATATATTTATATATGTAAATATATATATTATATATAATATATAAATTATATATCATATAATATAAATCGTCCCTCTCTCTCCTTCCTCTCTGTCTCTCCTCTCCCCCCCCTCCTCCCTATCCCCACCCCCTTGCCCCTTCTTGCCCCTCCTCCCTCCCTCCCTCCCCCTTCCCCCTCCCTCCCTCCCCTCAACTTCCCTCCCTCCCTTTTTTCTCTCTCTCTTCCTCTCCCTTCCTCACCCTCCCTCTCTCTCCCTTCCCTTAACCCCCCCCTATTCTCCCTCCCTTCCCTCCCTCTATCTCCCTCCCTTCCCTGTCCTCTCTCCCTCCCTCTCCAAACTCCCGCCGCCACTCCGGAAAGCGAGCTCGGCGATGCACACAGGCAGGCAGGTGTGGATGTGACCTCGTGACCACGGCGATGGCAACCACTCGCGGGCGACAGTGTTACCAGAACGAAATACCAAGTTGTGCAATATCGCGACCTCTCCTGCTGTGGCCCCCTCCCCCCCCCTTCTGCTCTCTCTCTCCTCTCATCTTCTCTTTTGTAACTTCTCCTCTTTTACTTTCCTTCTTCTTTCCTAGTCTTACTAGTCTTCTATTCGTCCATTCTCCTTATTCGTCATTCCTCCTCTTTCTCTTCTTACTCTCTTCTCTTTCTTTCTACTTCCCTCCTTCCCTCGTCACTCAATCTCCTCTCCCCCTCCATCGCTCCACCACTCCCACTCCCCTCTCCCTCATACTCCACCCCCACTTCCCCACTACCCCAACTCCCCCCTCCCTCCTCTCCCCACTCCACTCCCCTCCCGTTATACTTTCACCCCCACTCCCCACTACCCCTGGCCCTCCCCTTCCCCTCTCACTCCCACTCCCCCCTCCCCCGCTCTTCCCACGCCCCCCTCCTCCTCTCCCCACTCCCCCCACCCTCCTCTCCCCCCTCCCTCCTCCCTCCTCTCCCTTCCCTCCTTTCCCCTTCTCCCTCCCCACTCCCCCCCCCACTCCCCCCTCCCTCCTCTCCCCACTCCCCCCTCCATTTCCCCTGCCTACCTCCCCCCCAGCAAGGAGGACTAAGCTACTCCTACTCCTCTCGGTCGTGTCATTCGGTGCGCGCATTCATCTCTCTCTCCTTTTCTTTCTTTCTATATCCTTCTTTTATTCTGTTTATGTTCTCTCTCATTTCTTTTTTTGTGTGTTCTTTGTTGTATCACAAAGTTTCTTTCTTTCTTTATGACTGTTATCTCTCTCTCTCTCTCTCTCTCTCTCTCTCTCTCTCTCTCTCTCTCTCTCTCTCTCTCTCTCTCTCTCTCTCTCTCTCTCTCTCTCTCTCTCTCTCTCTCTCTCTCTCTCTCTCTCTCTCTCTCTCTCTCTCTGCTTGTATATGAGTATATGTAAGTATGTACGTATGAATGTATGCTTGTATGCATGCATTATGTATGTATGTATGTATGTATGGATGGATGGATGGATGGATGTATATATGTATGTATGTATGTATGTATAGATGTGTTATATATATGTTTATATACATTTGTTATATATATGTATGTATGTGTGTACGTACGTGTGCCCCTGAATAAGTTTTCTTCAATTTGTTCGTAAAGTAATCTCTATCTTGTTCCAGAAGACTCGCGTGTGAGCCTAAGATAAGATATTCAAACTAATCTTCAGCAGATTACACTTTCTCTTCCTTTTTTCTATTTTCCTACTATAATCCCCTTGTTTCCTCTCCTCTATTCCTCCTTCTTTCTCCTCTTCCCTTCTATGTCATTATGCTTGCATTTCCTTATCCTCTTTTCGCCTTTCTTCCCTTCTCTGTTGTTACCCGTTTGTTTCCTCTCTTCTCTTTTTTTCTTCCAGACCCTTATTCTTGCGTTTCTTCTCCTCTTCCTTCTCTTTTCTCCTCTTCTCTTCCAGATCCTTATTCTTGCGTTTCCTCTCCTCTTCCTCCTCTCCTCTCTTCCCTTCTCAGCTATCATCCTCTTGTTTCCTTCGTCCTACTCCTCTCCCTCTTTCCTTCCTCGCCACTGCTCTCCTCTTCCTCCTTCCTTCACCTCCTCTTCCTCCTTTCCTCCACCTCCTCTTCCTCCTTTCCTTCCACCTCCTCTTCCTCCTTTCCTTCCCCCCCCTTCTTCCTCCTTTCCTCCACCTCCTCTTCCTCCTTTCCTCACCTCCTCTTCCTCCTTCCTTCCCTCTTTCCTCCTCCACCTCCTCATCCTCCTTTCCTCCTCTCCTCTTCTCCTTCTTTCACCCTCTTCCTTCCTCCTTCCCCTCCTCCCTGGCCCTCACACCCCGCTCTTAATCAACCTAGATGTAGCGATCACACCCGCCTTCGGTAACTGGGATCAAGAGCAAGGGGAACGACAGGCACACACATACTTATACATACACATAGTCACATACGTACATATATATACACATGCAGATACACTTACCCATTCGTATACACACAAATACATACATATGCACATGTACGTACACATAGGCGTATACACATGCACATACACACAGGACGTACACATACACATAAACAACCACCTACTACATATGCGCACACTAACACGCACGCACGAGAGAGAGAGAGAGAGAGAGAGAGAGAGAGAGAGAGAGAGAGAGAGAGAGAGAGAGAGAGAGAAGAGAGAGAGAGGAGAGAGGAGAGAGAGGAGAGAGAGAGAGAGAGAGAGAGAGAGAGAGACGAGAGAGAGAGAGAAGAGAGAGAGAGAGAGAGAGAGAGAGAGAGAAGAGAGAGAGAGAGAGAGAGAGAGAGAGAGAGGAGAGAGAGAGAGAGAGAGAGAGAGAGAGAGAGAGAGAGGAGAGAGAGAGAGACAGAGAGAGAGAGAGAGACAGACAGAAAGAGAGAAAACATACAAACATGTACTGTGCCCTTCCCAACTTTCTCTTTCTGCTTGAAATTCCTTCCTCGTGTTTCTCTTTAAAATTTACGATTTCAAAAGCGTTGTAAGTTGTTGTAAGTATGTGTTTTTTTGTGTGTATGTCTGTTTACGTGTATTGCGTTTATAGATGTGTATGTATGTGTGCTCGTGTGTGTATGTGTGAGTGTTAAAGTATTTTTTTTTTCGTGTAAAGCATTAGCACAGTGCAGAATTTAAGACTGTCCGAACCTATACCATATGCCTTTAAATCCACAAAGTCACACTATATTTACACACACGCACACATATGTATTCATATATATATATATTATATATATATATATATATATATATATATATATTAATCTGTCTCTCTATCTGCCTTTTTATCTATCGATCTTTCCATCTATCAATACGAGATACGTTCAATTATCGCGAGCGTTAATTGAAACATGGCAGAGCAATCCCGTAGAGTTTTACCCGTGAATTTTCTGAATCCTTTGAAATCTTCGTTTGCCGAGAAATGTGATTTATGTCTGAACTTTTTATTACACTTTTTTTTTCTTTTCTCCCCTTTTTTTAAACTGTTTCCTCTCTTCAAGATGTTATTTTTGGAAGCAGGGAGTGGTATATTTAGTACTGTGGCATTATTATTATTACTATCATTATTATCATTATTTTATACAAAAGCATCATTCGTTAATAGTTATTTCATTTAATTTTTCATGATTACTATAACTAATTGTTCAGATTGATTCCAATCAAATGATCATTATTGTTATTATTGACTGTTCATCTTTATCATCATCATCTTTAGTGTAATAGTTGTAGTACTAGTAATAGTAGTAGTAGAAGAAGAAGTAGTAGCAGTAGTAGTAGTAGTAGTAGTAGAAGTTGTAGTAGTAGTAGTAGTAGTAGTAGTGACAGTAGCCGTAGTAGTAATTGTAGAAATGTGATTCTCAACAACAATATTCTATTATCATTATCACTGTCACATTCAGAATCATTATCATGAAATTCAACACTCTTATTGATATTAACTTAGTAATATGTTTTGACTGATCTCACAAGGGAATATATTGCA
>NW_020869460.1:275171-290171 GCF_003789085.1 Penaeus vannamei
TCTCTCTCTCTCTCTCTCTTCTTCTCTCTCTCTCCTTCTCTTCTCTCTCTCCTCTCTCTCCTCTCTCTCTCTCTCTCTCTTCTCTCTCTTCTCTCTCTTCTCTCTCTCTCTCTCCTCCTCTCTTTTCTTTCTCTGCTCTCTCTCTCTCTCTCTTCTCTCTCTCTTTTCTCTTCTCCTTCTCTCTCTCTCTCTCTCTCTCGCCTTCTCTCGCTTCTCGCTCTCTCTCTCTCTCCTCTCTCTCTCTCTCTCCTCGCTCTCTCTCTCTCTCTCTCTCTCTCTCTCTCTCTTCTCTCTCTCTCTCTCTCTTCTCTTCTCGCTTCGCTCTCGCTCTCTCTCTCTTCTCTCTCCTCTCTCTCTCTCTCTCTCTCGCTTCTCTCTCTCTCTCTCTCTCTCTCTCTCCTCTCTCTCTCTCTCTCTCTTCTCTCTCTCTCTCTCTCTCTCTCTCTCTCTCTCTCTCTCTCTCTCCTCTCTCTCTCTCTCTCTCTCTCTCTCTCTCTCTCTCTCTCTCTCTCTCTCTCTCTTTCTTCTTTCTCTCTCTCTTTCTCTCCTCTCTCTCTCTCTCTCTCTCTCCTCTCTCTCTCTCTCTCTCTCTCTCTCTCTCTCTCTCTCTCTCTCTCTCTCTCTCTCTCTCTCTCTCTCTTCTTTCTCTCTCTTTCTTCTCTCTCTTCTCTCTCTCTCTCTCTCTCTCTCCTCTCTCTCTCTCTCTCTCTCTCTCTCTCTCCTCTCTCTCTCTCTCTCTCTCTCTCTCTCTCTCTCTCTCTCTCTCTCTCTCTCTCTTAGTCCTTAGAGAGATCCGTGATACAAACGATTCTGAATTAATGTTCTATCTTTCCCTTCCTATATTTCTCTCTAAATGATTCTCCTTCTCCGCTCTTCCTTACGTTTCCCCTCTCATTGATTCCCCTCCTTTTCCGTTTCCCCTCTCATTGATTCCCCTATATCTCCTCTCTTTCTTCCATTTCCCTCCGTTCCCCTTCGTTTCCCTCCTCCTCCTCTCCTCTCATCTTTCCTCTCAGTAATTCCTCTCTATCTCTCATTTCCTCTCTTTCTCCCCTCTGCCTCAAATTTACCCTCGTCCTTTATTTCCTCCCTCATTAATTCCCCTTTTCCTCACTTTCCCCTCTCTTCCTCACGTTATCCCTGCTTACCGGACATTCCCATTCTCCTCCTTTCTCCTCTTCCTCCATATTTCCCTTTCATCCCTTCCCCTCTCCTCGATGTCTCCTCTCATTAGTTTCTGTCTTCTTCACAGTATCTCCCTTATTAATTCCTCTCTTTCTCCCATTCCTCCTCTTCCTCACATTCCCCCCTCTCAACATTATCCCCCTCTTTCTCGCCCTCTTCTCACAATCGATTAATTCCCCTCTCGTTCCTCCTTCCCCCTCTTTCTCTCACACCTCTTCCCCCTCTCCACCTTTTCCCCTCATTCACTCCCTCCACCTTTTCCCTCACTTTAATTCCTCCGTCCTCATTCCTCCCCTTCCCACATCATGCCTCAACCCTCTCCCTCCTCACTAACCCCCTTCTTCTCTCTTCCCCTCACCTTCCCCCTCCACTTTTTCAAGCGCCCCTTCCCCACGCCTCTCCTCTCTCACTAATCCCCCTTCCTCCTCTCCTCTCACCTTCCCCTCTCATTCTCCTCCTCCCCCTCTCCCTCCTCACTCTCCCCCTACTAATTCCCCCTTCCCCTCATCCTCCACCTTTCTCACCCTTCCTCCTCGCTTCCTCTTCCCACCTTTCCCTCTCATAACCCCTCTCCTCTCACAACTGCACCTCCCCACTTTAATTACCTTCCCTCCCTTCTCCCTCCCCCACCTTTCCCCTCTCCCCCTCACTCTCTCCTCTCACTAATCCCCCCTCTCCCCCTCTCTCTCTCCCCCACCAGCTCTTCTCCTCGGGCGCGTGTGGCGATGGGTTCGTCTGCCTCTGCTCGGAAGGTCGTGGCTTCTTCGGAGGGAGAGCTCCAGCGTCTTGCAAGTGGGCGGGGGGTCGCGCAGGAAGGTGTCGAGGACCTTGACCCACGCCGAGAAGAAGATCGAGTACAAGAGTCCGTTTCAAGGTGAGTTTTTGTGAGGGGTTTCTGTTTTTTTTTTTTTTTTTTTTTTTTTTTTTTTTTTTTTTTTTTTTTAAGGGGGTTGGTGGTGGGGGGTTGGGGGTTGGGGTTTCCTGGGGGTGGTGGTGGACCGGGTGGTAGGGGGGTGAGGAGGGAAGTTTGTGGATGGTATTATGATTTATCTGTCTCTCTCTTTCTCATCTCTTCTCTCTCTCTCTCTCTCTCTCTCTCTCTCTCTCTCTCTCTCTCTCTCTCTCTCTCTCTCTTCTCTCTTCTCTTTCTTCATTTCCCTTTCCTTTTGTTTATCACTTTTATTCATCTATTTGCACCCACTCCATCATATTTATGTATATATATATTTTCCTTCTCGCTCTCATTCACTAAACTTTGAAACCATGTGTAAAAAAGGGTTGTCATGCACAAAACGGAATCAGACACACGGAAAGACATGCGGCAGTTAATTTGCATAAAATTAGCAAAAGGTGAGACGAAGGAAATTCTAATTATTTAGAGATTTATAAACTACATTTTATCTTCATCTGTATATGTTATTCACCGTTTCAGGATATACAAACTCCAAAATTTTGCTATTTCATCTTTTTTTTTTTTTTCTTTTGGCTTACGTCAGATGTTAGATCGTAAAGATACCATTATTATTTTTTCTTCTTTTTTATTGTTCTTATTCTTATTTTATTTATTATTATTATTTTTTTTTTTTTTTTTTAAAACTCCTTTCTTTCCTTCTTTTTTTCTTTCTTTTTGAGAATTATTTGAAGAACTACTTTCATGGTCTCAAAGGCGGAGTCATCTGTGCAAGGAAAATATTCTAGGCCTATTTTTTCCGTGCTATTGCAACATTGCTTTCAACAAGGGGTTGTGTGGGAGTCGGTGTCTGTCTTTTTTTATTTTTTTTTTTGTCTTTCTTTATAACGTCTTTCATTTCGCTTTTTCTTTTCTTGTTCTATTATTTTTGTTTTTACTTTTTTTCTTCTTTTTTTCTTCCTCCTTCTTATTATTATTTTCTCTCTTATTATTATTATTATTACTACTCATATTCTCCTTCTTCCTCCTCCTCTTCCCCATTCTCCTTTTCTTCCTTCTCCTCGTTCTTCCTTACTTCCTTTCCTCCTCCCTTTTCTTCTTCCTCCAATTTCCTCCTCTCCTCTCTTCCCTCCGTCCTCCTCTCCTCACTCTTCCTCATTTTCCTCTTTCTCCTCCTCTCTTCACCTTCTCCTCTTTCCTTCTCCTCCTCTTCTCCTCATTTTCCTCTCTCCTCTACTTCTCCTTCTCCTTTTCTTCTCTACGTCATTGTTCTTCTCTATCAAATAATAACCACTTATTATCAAACATCATGACCTCTTATATTTCACTTTTATCTGTCTCTATCTCTCCACTTGCGTTGAGGAAAATGCTCTTGTAGATTCATTTCAATATAGATAGCAACAAGTACTAATTTGGCGTTAGCAAAAAAAATAGAATAAATAAAAAAAAGAAGAGAGAGAGGAAGAGAGAGAGAGAGAGAGAGGAGAGAGAGAGAGAGAGAGAGAGAGAGAGAGAGAGAGAGAGAAGAGAGAGAGAGAGAGAGAGAGAGAGAGGAGAGAGAGAGAGAGAGGAGAGAGAGGAAGAGAGAGAGAGAGAGAGAGAGAGAGAGAGAGAGAGCAGAGAGAGAGAGAGAGAGAGAGAAAGAGAGAGAAAAAGAAAGAAAGAAAAGAAGAGAGAAGAGAAAAAGGAGAAAAAGAGAGAGAAGAGAGAGAGAACTGAGTTTATAATCGGACCATTATATCCGTTCTTCGTGCGTGGATGCCATGAGGTTATGTGAAGAACGAGAACAGACTGGTTTTGTTCTTCCACATTTCGGAGGCCCCTTCTAATTATCGATATGTGAGTGACGACGACCCGCGAATACGCAGAACATGTCATTTCCAAGTCATTATTTTTTTCTGGTAAAGTGGAGAAAAAAAAAGAATGCAGATTTTTTTGAGTATTAGTTTTTTTTTTTTTTTTTTTTTATCGCGCTGTATCTGTCCCTTTCTCTCTACCTCTGTGTCCTGTCTGCTCTGTCTCTGTCTTGTCTGTCTTCACACTATATATATGTCTGTCTCTCTCCTAATATATATATATATATATTATATATAATATATATATATATATATATATATATATATATATATATATACATACATATACAGACGAAGAGGAGAGAAGCAGAGAGAGAAGAGAGAGAAGAGAGAGAGGAAAAAAAGTAAGAAAATATAAGTAAGACAAATAGATAGATAGAGACATAACCAAAATAAAGGAAGCCAACAGACAGCACTCGTGAAGGCCGGATAAGCAGTCAGCAAACAAGGGAAAAATAATCGGTTAACGAGAAAGTCAGTCGGTCGAACCAAGCAAACAATTTACGAAGCAATCAAGCATTCTTTCATTCCGGATGGGCATTCCTACAAGCACGCACAGTAACATGCAAGCAAAGCAAAAAAAAAAAAAAAAAAAAAAAAAAAAAAAAAAAAAAAAAAAAAAAAAAAAAGTGAATGTATAAATGCTACAGAAGATTTTCAGGCTGCAATTGCTTCTGGTGAATTAGGGAAGACTTTGATGGACGGACAAAGGAAGGGGAAGAGGTGGGAGGGGGGGGGGGTCATGACTGAGCTGTCAAGGAGAAGGTAATGAAAAATGGAAGAGAGAGGGAGGGAAGAGGAGAGAGAGAGAGGGAGGGAATGAGGAAGGTAAGGAGGGAGGGTGGGATGGAGGGGAAGGGGGGGGGTGGAGGGGGAGAGTGAGAGGAAGGGAGGGTGGGATGGAGGGAAAAGAAGAAAGAAGGAGAGAGGAGGGAGAGAGAGGGAGAGGGAGGGGGAGGGGGAGGGGAGAGGGGAGAGGGGAGAAGGAGGAGGGGAGAGGAGAGGGAGAGGGAGAGAAGGAGAAGAGAGAGAGAGAGAGAGAGAGAGAGAGAGAGAGAGAGAGACTTGATATGACCTTTAAATCATCGGACGACACAAACAACAACCAAACCAATTTTGTAATTAGGAGAAAATGAAAAACCGCAACTGCACTAAAAAATACTAATAGATAAATAAATGAATAAAAAAAAGCCAACCCATTTTTACAACAATGATGATAATGACAACACCACAAAGCACAACCCTGTCCCCCAAGCCCACCCCCAACCCACACGCCCAACTAACAACCCCACGCGCCTGTATCCACCCAGCTGTCGAGGACGTGGTGGTGGTGGTGGAGGAGGACCCCAGCGGGAGGGGGTGCATCTCCCTCCCCCCGCCCCCCGCCCTCCAAGACCAGCCAGGGAGACGACCTCACGTCAAGGATGTGGTGGAGGTCTTCAAGGACTCCGGGACGGGATCCAACAACACGCCCTCGACACTCTGTAGCGACTCCGGGACTGGCAACTGCAACCTGACGTATCACGGTGAGTTGGCGGCCGGACTGGCTGGACTCCGGAGGACACTTGGGGACTCCTTTTTACTTTTCTTTATTTATTTATTTATTCATCTATTATTATCATTATTTATTGTTATTATTATTATTATTTTATTTTATTTATTTATTTATTATTATTTATTATTATTTTATTATTATTATTATATTATTATTATTATTATTATTATTATTATTATTATTATTATTATTATTATTATTATTATCATTATTATTATTATTATTATTATTTATTATTATTATGTTTTTTTTGTGGGGTGGGGGGTGGGGAGGGAGATTTTTTTTTGAAGGGGGAGGGGAGGTTGGAGTGGGTTTTATGAAGGTATTGCTGGTTTATTAGTCTCAATGGGTTTTTTTTTATTTATTGTGCATTTGTTTATTTACTATATATTATTTCTTTCTTTTTCTTTTGGAGAAAAGGGGAAAAGATAGAAGAGGGACGTTTTGGTTGACCTTTTATCAGTGTCTTTATATTTTTTGTTATTTTCTTTCTTTCTTCTTTTTAAGGGAGGCGGGGGGGGGGGGTGAAGGATGAATAAATGAAGGAATGAAGAGACAGAAGCCAGAAGATGGATGGAAAATAGATAAAATAATCTGGAATGTATAGATAGAAGGATTTTATTATATCCTAATGATAATGATAATCCTTATAGTCATTATCATTACTATTATTATCCGTATTACTCGTAGTAGCATACTTGTTATTGTCTTTATTGCTATTGTTAATTGTTGTTACTGTTAGTTTATCAAAGGGTTAAATTGCTATTAACTCGAAACGACGAAAGATTTACATTTCTGATTTTCTTGTATTTCAATCTCATCAATCATCACTGCAATCATCAATCATCACCAAAATTATTATTCCCCTTATCACAATTATCGACCTTATGACATGAATCACAAATAATCTGATCTTGGTATCGTAGTCTACCCCCCCTCCCCCCCTTCCGCCCATTTTTCGAATATTCTCTCCTTTTCTTCACCTCTTGCCCTTTACCATATATGCACACACACACACACACACACACACACACACACACACACACACACACACACACACACACACACACACACACACACACACACACACACACACACACACACACACACACACACACACACACCAACCCATTTTCCGACTCTACCTCCGTCCTCCATAAATAGCCATAAAAAAAAGAAAAAAAGATAATCACTAACAATTTTTTCTCCTTCCCTTCCCCCCCCCCAAAAAAAAAAAACTCCATAATACCTCCATAACTAAAAAGAAAAACGTCAAACACTAACAATTTTTTCTCCTTACCTCCCCCCCCCCCCAAAAAAAATACTCCACAATACCTCCATAACTAAAAAGAAAAAGACAAACACTAACCAATTTTTTCCTCCTCCCTCCCCCCCTCAAAAAAAAAAAAAAAAAAAAAAAAACAGAGCGGCGCGAGGAGGCGGGTAACCTGGCCATCGTGCCCATCCCGGTGTTCACGAGGCAGCAGTACCGGGTCGTCACGCCCACGTCCGCCGCCCGCCACACCCACCGGGTCCGCCGCATCTGCTCCTCCGCCTCCGCCCGCGCCGCCTCCGCCACACGCCCGCACAACCACCCGCAGAACGCCCAAGGTTCGAGTTTTTTTTTTTTTTTTTTTTTTTTTTGATGAAATTTGATTGTGTGGCTTGTTTTGTTTATTTTTAAAGTATGTTTTTGTAAGAAATTTGTTTGTGTGGCTTGTTTTTGTTGATTTGTTTTTCTATTTTTTTTAAGATGTTTTTGTAAGAATTTTGTTTGTGTGACTTGTTTTTGTTGCTTCTCTGTAAGATCTTTTTTTGTATGAATATTTTTTGTGTGACCTTTGTTGATTTTGTTTAGTTTTTATTATTTTTATTGTAAAATGTTTTTGTATGATATTTGTTTATGTGACTTGTTTTTGTTGATTTTTTTGCAATATGTTTTTGTATGAAATTTGTTTGTTTGGCTTTTGTTGATTTTGTTTTGTTTGTTTGTTTGGTTAGTTGTCTGGGATGAGAGAGTGGATGTTTTGATGTTAATATTATGATTATTGTTGATGTTTTTTTTTTTGTTAAAGTTAATGATCTTGTTACGTGTAGTATCTTTGATGTATCTGTTATTTATGTTATTTGTGTTAAAAGCATTGCCCTTTCTATTATTGTTGTGACGGCATGGTGACTATGATCATTACCTTATCATCCGCAGCATAACTATTTTTTTTCTTATTTTTTCGCAACAGTGAGTAACTGAGCTATTGCAATCATCGCCATACCCATCAGATCTAACCCCCCCCCCTCCCGCCCCACAGACATGGCCTCGGGCTCCCCGCCCTCCAACGTGGTCACGGGGCGCCGCCACTCCTGGTGCTGCCCCCAGGACGGCCTCGACGCCAAGCAGTACCGCACGCAGAGCACCCAGACGTTCAAGTCCCCGAAGAACGGCGACTCGGCGGAGCTCAGCCCCCAGCACCCCCCCGGGGGCCAGCGCTGCGACCACCGCGAGCCGCATCACCTCCACGACCACGAGCACCTCCCGCCCTTCAGCGACCTGGGCCCCTCCCACGACGGGCGCCGGCCGAGGGGCGCCGACGACTACCCGGCCCTGAGCCCCCGCGACCTCCCGGAGCTCTACGTCCCTCGCCCCGGCGGCGACCACGTCATCGACCTCGACGACGACCCCGTCTTCGTCGTCGCCAGCGCCGTGAGTCACCTGTCGCGCCTGGGGGAGGGGGAGAGGGCGAGGGGGGAGTCCGCCTTCCCCTTCCCCTGCCCGGCGAACTCGCCCGCCCTGCCGCCTCGCCGCGCGGAGGCCGTCGAGAGGCAGCGGAGACACACAGGGGACTCGCCCCACAAGCAGCCCTCGACCGCGACGAGGTGGTGAGCCCGTGGCGCTCCGAGGACGGTGGCGCCGGACGCAGTGGTGTAGCTAAGGGGGTCGGTGGGGATTGCCGAGCGGGGTGTTCATAGCGGGGTGGAACCTACGCGGGGATGGATACAGACGGTGCGGTTCTGTGACGTGAATGAAACGAACGCCAGGATCCTATTTTTTTACTGGAAAAAATATGGACAACAAAGACAAATGGTCAGTATGGTGAAAATGTAGTATCCCAAGTATAATAGTCGATTTGATGGTGAAATGAATTAGAAAATAATTCAGACCTGAAAGGCAACACAGATAATAAACAAACAAACAAACAACCGAACAAGAAGATAAACAAATAAATAAATAAAAAACAAATCACCTCATCTGTCCAAAGATGAAGAAAATGAAGTGATTTCGGCGAGTTGAATATCTGTGAAAAAAAACGAAAAAAAAAAATAATAATATATATAAAAAAAAACATCGTTATACAATTTTCACTTATCAAACAGTATTTCGTTAACATACAGTGAATTTGTGACCGGTGAACATACTTATTACTCCTCAAATCAATATATCAATTACTTTATACGTGTGCGTGGTGCTCTTTCACGCAGGATCTACAGACCAATATGCTTTTGCGGCCACGAGAAAAAAATAGAAGTTTCTACGTTACTTAAATGTGTGACAAGAAATATGTGTATTGTTCATAGTAACAGAACTCAGTACTTTGGGGTGCTATGTAATTTTTGGAGGGGTGAAATGCATAACATTTATTTTGGTGTTAACTGTATATACAGAGGCAGATATATTGTCATATTATCATATCAGTGAATATATACCTATATGTGTGTGTGTATGTGTGTGTGTGTGTGTGTGTGTGTGTGTGTGTGTGTGTGTGTGTGTGTGTGTGTGTGTGTGTGTGTGTGTGTGTGTGTGTGTGTGTGTGTGTGTGTGTGTGTGTGTGTGTGTGTGTGTGTCTTTGTATATGTGTGTGTCTTTGTATATATTATATAGTGCATGTGAGTTTGGAGTACTAGTTTAAGGAAGAAAGACTGTTATCACGACATACAGACTGCTTGTTTATGCTTCGGTGTACGTGTCCTTTGTAATCATATTATAAAAAGCAAGAATGGCGTGCTAAAATATATTTGCGAAACTGCCAGTGTGAATATAAAAGAGACAACGAAAAAATAAATGACCAGAATGACTGTCCTGCACGAAAAATGAACAAGCAACATAGAATAACTCGGAGTAGAGGTTATGTCAGTGTAACTATATATTTTTTCTCTTTTTATAAATCTAGTCTAATTGTAAACACGTGTCACACAAACAATCTAAGTGATCCAGGAAAACAGGGCGAGAGTTATGATGAAATAAATCAAACTTTTTTTTTTTTTTTTTTTTACTTCCTTGCGAGAGTTATGTTGAAATCAATCTAACTTTTTTTTCCTTCTTCCTTTTTAATTCAAACATTGTGATTTTTCTTACCCACACGGAATGACGAAAATAACCTCGCATTTCAAAGCACAAACACGACGTATATGATTCACAGTGTGTAACAGGTTGACATAAAAAGGCTTGTCCTGGGAGAGCTTCTGCTTAAGGGGAACTGCTTGCTTCCATGAGAAAATAGTAGGTCCTCTTGAATTCATTTTTCCCCTGGTGTGTATGCCTGTATCTTTCTCTTCTTTTTTTCTCTCTTTTATTCTGTTTGTCTGTCTTTTGCTCTGTCTTTCTGTCTCTGGCTGTCTGTCTCTCTCTCTCTATCTCTCTGTCTCTGTCTCTCTCTCTCTCTCTCTCTCTCTCTCTCTCTCTCTCTCTCTCTCTCTCTCTCTCTCTCTCTCTCTCTCTCTCTCTCTCTCTCTCTCTCTCTCTCTCACTTCCTCCCTCCCTCCCTCTCCCTTCCTGCTTCCCTCTCCCTCTCTTCCTCTTCTATTCTACTGTTGTTATGGCCGCGTTCATTCGGGCGAAGGATCTAATTGAACCAAATTATGGTGGATGAGGAGTAGGATGTACTCCTCACCCACGAGTCTCTAAGTCATGTTACTTCGTTCTACATTATTTTTTCTAGAACAGAAATAAGATAGGTAATACACATGCATTGAAGGATGTTCTACTGTATTTTGTTCTATATTCATGTATTTTAGGACAGATATAAGATGGAAAATACATACATACATTGAAGGATGTTCTACTGCACGAAGGAATTCATAATACACGATCGTTGTCATAACTTGAAGAAGAAGACATGTAACTCTTGCTAACTGACCTTGGATGACACGAACAAAAAGGGGGAGGAGGAGGTGTCATATGAATATGCGTTTTCTTCTTCTTCCCAGACAGTTATGTCCATTGTAACTGCTCATTTAAGAACCCGGAAGACTTTCCCCAAGAAACTGTGGCATCTTATCTCCCATATTAGAAAAGTTTGACTTTTTATTTTTTTAATCTTCCTTCTCTTCATGATGGACTTTCATTTCTTTCTTTCTTTCTTTTTCTTTCTTTCTTTTCATCTCTAGTCAGGAGCTGCCTTTGACGTCTTTGCGTATGCTCTTCAACATTTATTTCTCCTTCGGTGGTGAAATGGCATTTTCTCGGCTGTATTACATGCGAATAATTTTGCGGAAATGAAAAGAATCTGTTGCAGCGGCAGAAGCGAGTGTTGAAATGCGTCTGGGTGGGCTTAAGGGAAGAGATCTTTAGGGAGATTATTTTAGGGAAGAACTTAAGGGGAAAGATCTTTTTAGGGAGGAAGTTAAGGGAAAAGATCTTTAGGGAGAATATTTTTGGGGGAAGTTGATCGAAAAGATCTTTAGGGAGAATATTTTAGGGAAGAAGTTAAGGGAAAGATCGTTAAGGGAAAAGATCTTTAGGGAGAATATTTTAGGGGAAGGGGGAAGATCTTTAGGGAGAATATTTTGGGGGGAAGTTGAGCGGAAAGATCTTTAGGGAGAATATTTTAGGGAAGAAGATTAAAGGGAAAGATTTTTAGGGAGAATATTTTAGGGAAGAAGTTAAGGGAAAAGATCTTTAGGGTGAATATTTTAGGGAGGAAGTTAAGGGAAAAGATCTTTAGGGAGAATACTCTAGGGAAGAAGTTAAGGGAAAAGATTTTTAGGGAGAATATTTTAGGGAAGAAGGTAAGGGGAAAGATCTTTTAGAAGGGGAAGCAAATTAAGGGGAAAGATTTTAGGAAGAAAATTAAGGGGGAAGATTTTTAGGGAGAATACTCCAGGGAGGAAGATACGATGCAAGTGTCTTTCATGCGCATAAGATGGAAGAGACTCCTTCGCTATTTTATTTGTCTGTCTGTCTGCTCGTCTTGTTTCATTGCCTGTTTTTGTTTGTTTGTTTGTCTGGGTTTTCTGTTTGGTTCTGTCTCCCTGTCTGTCTGTCTGTTTCTCTCTGTGTCTGGCTCTCTCTCTCTCTCTCGTCATCCCTCCCTTTGCTGCTCTCTCCCTTTCTGTCAACGACACGGAAACAGACACACACACACACACAGTTGATGAAGCTGATTGAGTTAAAAACGGCCTTCCCCTCCCCTATCCCCCCCCTTCCCTATACCCTCCCAAACCCAGGCTTCTCCCTACTCCCTTTCCCCCTCTCTCCCAGACCCCCCCCCAGATGCTCCTCCTCCCCCTTCTTATCCCCCCTCCCTCACCCCCCTCTCTCGCCCACTGTGCCTCCCCCAGCCACCTTCCCCCCCCCCCCCCCCCTGTGACCCCCACCCCCGTCCCCCTTGTGGCTTCCCTCCCTTCCCCCGTGGCCCCCCCCCATCCCCCCTGTGCCTCCCCCTCCACCCTTCCCCTGTAGCCTCCCTCTTCCCCCCCTGTAGCCCCCCCCGTGGCCTCCCACCCCCATCCATCTTCTCTTGTTCCCTTAATAATGAGGATTACGATGTGGGTCCCGACGTGGCAGAGACGCATGACCGTGACAGCATGACACACGTTAGAGTGAGGGATGGCGGTCGTGCTACAATACATTTTTCTGTCGCTTGGATTATGTGTATATATGTATATGTGTTATATATATATATATATATATATATATATATATATATATAATATATATATATGTGTGTGTGTGTGTGTGTGTGTGTGTGTGTGTGTGTGTGTGTGTGTGTGTGTGTATAGAACCACACACACGCGTGCGCGCGCGCGCGCACACACACACACACACACACACACACACACACCACACACACGCACACACACAAACTTAAAGAGTATGGTTTTAATAGGTAGCGAATTTTGTAATACAATTATGGGTTTATATTTTTAGTACAGCTGATGTGAAAGCCTGTTTGATAGAGTCTTATCCTTAATCTTGGGGTTAGAGCTGTTTATAGTTGGGATATGTTGCTGTTGCTCTTATATTACTTTCACACACCGCATATGCTATTTTTATGCTAATCATTTATATGACTGACTATACTGTATGAATTGAAACACCGGAATAGGATTAAGGTCGATTATTTTCTATACACAAAGAATATTTGATACTGTATGTTTGATAAAGTTTTTTTTTCGACACATATACCTGAAATGTTCATATTAAATGCATAAGAAAAAAATATACTCAATCCATTTTCAGGAAATAGGCGAAACTTCGTTGTCACATTCATGTAGAAAAATATATGGGTTTTTATTCTTCACTGCACACGCACATAGATAAAAGGAAATTGTCATAAAAGTGTTACGTATATCGCCAAATTCTGTGAGTGTGGATATGGCTTTTAGATTTAGTTCCTTTAGTGAAATGGATATTCAGAAAAATATATATGGTTCACATTGCGGGTAACGCATAGACACACATCACCGGTCACACTGAAGCCCGCAAAGGCACTGCAGAACAAAAGATACAGACACAGAAACCATCATCACCACACATACACATATATAACACACACATATATACCACACATACACATATATATACCACACAAACACACACACATATATACCACACATACACATATATATACCACACACACACACACATATATACCACACATACACATATATATACCAAGCACACACACACAAACGCAAACACAAATACAAACACCCACAAACACAGTCGCTTTCTGAGTGAAACATCACGCCCACACCCAGACACCCTCAGCACACACCAAACCATACCCACACTCCCTGACACCGCGACTCAGCGCCCTCTTCCCCACGAGCAGCTGGCGGCAGATTCGGCAGTTCCTCGTGGGACTGAAGCGAGCAAGCAGGCAGGCAAGCAGGCAAGCAGGCAGGCAAGGCAGGCAAGCAGGCAGGCAGCGCGGGCGGGGGCGGTGCCAGGATCATGTTTAGGACTTGCCCGGGGAGGAATATGAGCTGTAGTGCCCGTCGTGGCAGGCGGGCGTGGGGGGAAAGCCCGGGGTGCGAGGGCGCAGCCGGGCGGGTGATTGGTTTCCTTGCTCGTGTGTTGCAAGGGAAGTGGAAAGCCCTTGTAGTTGCTCTGCAATGAGTATACATATATAAATGCACATGCATACATAATGCATATATATATCTGTATGTGTTTATATACATACATATATATAGATATAAAATAAAATTCCTTCCTTTCATATATATATATATATAATATATATATATATATATATAATATATATATATATATATATATATATATAATATATATATATATGTATTATGTATGTATATATATATATATATATATATTATATATATATATATATATATATATATATATATATATATATATATATACATGTATATATATGTTCGTGTATGCATGCCAGTGTATGCACTCATGCACACACACCCTCCCTTCCCTTTCCTTCAGCACGATGGTACAAATTCTTCAAGTTCTAGTCCAGTGCGGCTCGAGGGCGTTGTTCAGGCGGTGACGCAGGGCTCCAGCCGGCGTCGCGTTGCATGCAGCCGTCATTGATAAGGTCGCGAGACAGCTGTCGTCCAGTGTTCACGGCGGATTACGTTCTGCAACTTGCTTCGTCTTTGTTCATGTTGCGAGGACGATGTTGGGACGGTTTTAGAATGAACGGCTTGTTATCGTTGTTCACGGTTCTGGAAGAATGATAAGTGTGTCATATTATTGTTTATTCGTTGTTTTCGATAATGATAGAATGATTAGGGTGTCATGTCATTATTATTCGTTTTATGTACAGTTCTACTTTCGTTGTTTTGGGGGGTTTAATGATCATTCTTGTACCATTCCTTTCGATGTACCTAATTTTGTACCTGGATGAAATCGTTTCTCGTTCATGTATTGTTTTATTTTTTTCTGAAACACCATGAAACGAGGGGAAAGTTCAAGATGTATAAATAAAGCGTTTTAGGTGATATAAGATTTTTTTCTTAAAGCTGAATTTGATGCGACGTAATAAGAACGTCGGTCCATATTTGTGTGCGTGCATGTGCGTGTGTGTGTGTGCGTAATTGTCTATAATAGATGTACATGAATGTGCGGCTGTGTGTCTGTGTTTGACTTTCTGTGTCATTGCGTAGCCATAAATGATATATTCATATCCTGAAGTGCATTGTCCATGTTAATTAATGTCTTAAGTGTTTTATATCATGTAATTTTTGGGATAAATATTTGGTAAAACAGAAAATTTTAATAATCACACAACGCATACCTG
>NW_020869460.1:297671-306270 GCF_003789085.1 Penaeus vannamei
CGATTATTTTATAAAAGGAGAGAAGACGGAGGGCTGTTTTCCTTCGTCTTTCCATGCCTGTGACGTCAGCAGTCGTTCCTCTCTGCGTGCGCGTTCTGCAGCTGTTCCTCGGCCTGCGATCTCCCTCGTCGAAGCTGCAGGCGTTCGCTAGCCTGTTCCTGATAGCGCAAAGGTGAGCTGAAGGGGATGGTTGCATTTCGAGGTTCCTGCTCTCGCTACTCGGACGGAACGAGTTGTGAGGGAGAAAGGGAGTCGAAGAGAGGAGGAGGACCACAGTGGCGGGGCGCGCGCAAGGAAGGACCATTTTGATATCATAACGCGGAGATCTTGGTTCTTAGATGCTGAGCGACGTACCTTCTTCCTCGAGCAGAGATGAGGGAGGTAAGGGATCCTCAGAGGAAGGGGAAGCGAGCATGGCGTAGGGTAGAGGCGGGAGTGAAACTGTGTTTGTCTGAAGGGAAAACGTTGCTTCTCGACGCCTTGGTGAGACATGAAGCGAAACGAAAAAAAACGTTGGTAAAAACGTCTTCACTTAGCTCGCGGTAAAAAGGGGAGATGCATGAGGGGAAGACATTACGTGAGAGTGAGGGGATCGAGGTTAGAAAGGCGAGGAGAGGAGGAGGAGGGGGAGGGAGGGAGGGAGGGGAGGGCGCATGAATTCTTGTAAGATGAGGCAGGCTGTTTAAGGGCCGGGGAGGCGGGATCGCTGCTCTCTGCTTAAGTGGGTTGGATGGGTGGCTTTGGGGATGCCCTTTCTGAGGAGAGATGGAGATGATGAGGGAGAACGAGAGGGAGATGATGAGGGAGAGCGAGAGGAGAGAGAGGGAGAACGAGAGGAGAGAGAGAGAGAGAGGAGGAGAGAGAACGAGAGGAGAGAGGGAGACTGAATAAGAACCGTTGGTGCTTGGAAAGGAAGATATTAACGGTCCGTCTGGAATACTTTCCAAACCCTGCAAGAGTTCAGTTGTTATCTGTGACGCACCTCGCGAGCAGGAGGAGGTGAGGCCGAACTGCCCCTCACGGGAGAAGGCGTCGACGGAGAGAGGGGGGGGGCGGGAGGGGGGCACGAGGAGGCTCACTTGGAGGGCGTAGATGCCGGGCGGTCAGGGAGGGGCGGGGCGGGGGCGGGGCGTCAGCACGAGCGAGTGGGATCTCGGAGGCACTTCGGTGACTGAATTTGGAAATTGCTCATTTGTTTGTTTCGGGTGTCTTTTTTTTGTATTTTTTTGTTGTTGTTGCAGTTGAAATCATCATCATCAGCATCAGTGAAAGGGGTTTCCTATCTCAAATTGTCCATCTATTATTACTAAATTTTGAAAGGTGAATAACTGAGTCACAGGGCACGTTGAGAACTATATATACACATATCTATAGAGAGAGAGAGAGAGAGAGAGAGAGAGAGAGAGAGAGAGAGAGAGAGAGAGAGAGAGAGAGAGAGAGAGAGAGAGAGAGAGAGAGAGAGAGAGAGACGGGGGGAGGGGGATCGACGACAGTTTCGCAGATTCCCGTGTCAGAAATTGGATGTTCCTTCCACGCCATCTTGGCTCCCCGGCGTTAATTCTTCATCAGCTTGTAGCATTTGATTCTACCGCAGTCGTACGTTCTGCTGCTGCTCGTCGCTATTTCTCCTCTTCGTTATTAATGCTGTCGATGTCCATTGTCATTATCAGTACCATCGTCATTCGGCCGGTTTGTTAAATTTGTGCCAGGCTCGACCCAATGAATTTTCGTAAATACAGACGCAGAAATGAAGGCATGTCTGTCTATATATCCGATAGATATACATTTAGCTGTCTATTTGCCAGGTTGATATACATTTCTAGTCTGATAGATATGCATTTATTTCTTTATCTATGCATATCATGTGTACAAGTATTCTTTGGGTCGGGCCTGGCACGATGCTAACAAACCGGCCGATTATCATTATATTTTTTACTGAAGAAGTGGCTTTGCGCATCTCGGTTCCAGCCCTAAGGGAAGGGGGGGGGGGGCGTTCGAAGCCCATTACTCCGTCTGCATTGTAACGAAGCGAGGGTCTTCCGCCGGAATCCGTAATGGACGGAGGTCGTTGGCGCTGAGCCGGATCGGAGGCGGAGTCGGCCCACCTGCGAGGCCTCCGAACTGGAATGCGTTGGCGTCGGGCGGCGCGAATCGGAATATATGGGCCGATTCGTTTGCCAAAAAATGGGATTCGCTTTACGGTTGACAGCCAGGGATTGTGGCGTAACCGAGATTGAATGACTGGCCGAAAGGAGCGAAGCCCTCTGTCGGCTGGTGGCGGTAACTCAGCGAGTGGAAGAGAAAAGATTGTTCGCTTTTGACATTCCGGGAGTGGAAGCTCTGCCGCGGGAAAGTGTTTGGAAATTATTGAAATGCGACGCGGTTTGCTCGCGAACGCCAAATTGTCTTCGGCTCAGCGTGGGCGAGAGTTTAGGAGAACTTGTGCGAAGTAAATCAAAGTTAGTCAAGCCCTCTGTCCTTCTTTGCAAAAAGGAAGAAGAAACAGAGAATGTTGTCAGCAGGGTGTCTGGTGTTATATGAACAAAGTTTTTTTCTTCTTTTCTTTTCTTTTTTCTTTTACTTTTTTTCTTTTTTTTTTTTTTCTTTTTTTTGAGCGATGGCGGCAACAGGAGGGAAGCCGTTTTGAGCAGGATTTCGTCGGTGGAGAATCAGGTGGTTAGGGCGCCCGAGGAGGAGCCGGAGGGAGCACGCGGCGCCTGTGGAGTCCTTTAGAGTCCTTTAGAGATGGGCGAGTGGGCGGGGGGGGGGTGAGGAGCGGATATGTCGGGGTGGGGGGGAGAGGGGGGCTGGCGGTGTAACGGGAACGAAAAGAAGCAAAGGAAGAAAAAGAAGTTCATGGCTCTGCGACAAGTAAGACGTTAATTTACATACGCAAAAAAGTGTCTTCCATGACGACAGTACCTCCAGCTGTCACGTGCTCGCCCTCTCCCCCCACCCCCACCCTCTCCCCATCCTCTCCACAGTTGCCATGTCATCTTGTTCCTCAGTGACTGGCAGGGGATTTATAATAGCCAATTCCCTCCGGGTCCTCTAAACGCCGCTAATATGCGTCGAGGCTGTTTTTTTATCCGACCCCTACAACAACCGGCGTCCCCGCGGCTCTCGCTCGTGGCGGCGGCCCTCTCGCGCTCGCTCTCGGTAGCTCGTTGATTGCTCGTTGCCGACTCTTGGTAGCTCGTTGATTGCGAGGGATGAGGCGTGCGCGAAGAGGGCCTTGCTGCTCTTATTCTTACGTGTGGGGGGTTTGCGTCGCTTCTGCGTGTGCTTCGGAGACGGTATGAAGCGTGGGTATGTGCCGAGAGAGGGTATGCGCTTGACCAACCATGTGGGAGGTTTTTAATCCGCATTTGCAATGGCACTTTCCACTCTGTGTTGTATGTTGAGATGATTGTCCTTCATTACACAATAGGGGCATTCCTTTCTCCCTTTCTGAAGTGATTACGTGTTGAGTGGGAGGGCCGGATGTGCCCCTGATATTTTCATGAGGAATAAATTACATATTCATATTATTCACGCACATTGTACTATTAAAATGGATAGAGCGGAAACGCAGGAGGGAGGAGAGCGCAGCTGCGAGGAGGAGTGAGGCCTTAGTCCTCCTCCTTGACAACTGCTGACACGTATAAAGCACCACGAGTGACTTTTACAGCTGCTCCTGGGCGTCGGTGTAGCATTTTGTTGTTATCCTGAGGTCCTGCTCGCCCGAAAGGTGTTATAGATGGATATGTCTTTCGTTCTCTCTTTCCACCTTTCCTTTTTTAGGGCTTTATTTGGCTGTCACTCTCATTTTTTCGCTTGGGGGGTTCCTTTCGATTGGGGTCTCGCTTGCTTTAGGGTATCAGATGTCTGTTTGGCCGCGGGGATCGGGCAGGAAGCGAGGGTTAGGGAGTCGATCCAGTGAATGACAAGGCAAGAAAAAAAACTCGCGTATGCACGTACACACGCAAGCAGGTATAGAACATGTGCGTATGGTATTAACGTGTATACGTGTATGAATTTGTGCTTGTTCGGTTGCACAGATAATGATCTGGGAGTTCTTTTATAAGCAGAAGAGTCTAGGTATGCAAAGTATATATGTAATATATATATATATATATATATATATATATATATATATATATATATATATATATATATATATATATATTATATATATATAATATATAATATATATATATATGTGTGTGTTGTGTGTTTGTGTGTGTGTGGCATACCACGTATCCGCATGTTTGTTGTGTGTGTGTGTTGGGTGTGTTGTCACTCTAAACTGTTGTACGATCACCATAAACACAGATTAATTTTTGACCATTGTTAGAATGTATATATTAATAGAGAATGGGTAGAGTGTTATATCTATTGTAGTTCGAGGCTTTGTCGTGAATTTACTCGTGTTTGTCTGCGCGAGGCTTGTCTAACACTGCAGGTGTTTTGTGTAGCTTGTAAGCCATCATCCATGAACCCAACCGTTACCATGCACCCTTTCCAAAGCAAAGATACCCTTTCGGTGACTTCACATAAGCCATAAGCATTTGCAAGTCTCGCCATTGTGGCAAAAATGAGTCAGGGAGTCATTCGCAGATTGGGCAGCGTCGCGCCCTGTGTATCCCACGATTTCAAGGGAGCTTTCGGTCCTTGTGAACGGCCGGTTACTATGTGGTTACTTCCCGATTTCAAGGTGCGATGCGGTATAGTAAGGCCCCTCAACCTCGTCGAAGGCCTAGACGTCCGCGGCTGCCATGGCTCGCTGAGACAGTCCTTTTTCACGTTGTGTGTAAGTCTTCTCCATTTTCAAGCGCGACCCAGACGACAAGGTAGTGAACTGCTTCTGGCACGGCTTGGTTATCCGATTTTAAAGGGACCAGCGTAGGTGAACGCGCGGGCTTAAGAGATGTCCTCGTTATCCCGCATTTCAGAGGGCGGGAATGTAACGTGAAACGGCCGGGCTGTTGGTATATCTATCCCGATTTCTCAGGATCTACAGGTTTACTTCGATAGTGAACGCGCCGGGGCTGGCCCCTAGGATATTCCCGATTTTCAAGGACACCTAATGGTAAGCTGAAACGGCCGGGAGACTGCGGTATTCCCCGATTTTCAAGGGGATTTAAAGCTATGCTTTGCGTGCAACGGCGCCGGGGCCTGTGGCATTATCCTCGAAATTCTCTATGGGGACGGTTACGTGACACAGGCCGCAGCGGCTTTCAGCGGTGTTGGTGTATTACAAATTATCCCGAATTTTGGAATCTCCGAGCGATTTTTAGTGAGACCTGCACTACGGTCGGCATGCATCGTATATCCGATTTCAAGGGAATTACGTTTGAACGGGCCGCGAGTGTATCCCAACTTATTCTTAGGGCGATCGTCCGTATGCCATTTCAACTGTCGTCGTCTGGCCGGTGATTGACGCGCAGTGTCTGCCCTGTGTCTCGGCGAAGGGGTGCGGGATCGACGGTGGGGTGTCACGGGGCACGGTGCAGGACTCCCGGTCTGGGTTCCGTTAACAGTCTCAGAGTCTCAGAGTCTGGCGCCAAGGACGAGAGGAGCGGTTGCTTGGACCTCAGGATCCAGGTCTCCAGGCTTTAGTTCTCTGTCCTGTCTGTCTGGTCTCTCCCTCTCCTCTCTCTCTCTCTGCTCTCTCTCTCTCTCTCTCTCTCTCTTCTCTTCTCTCTCTCTCTCTCCTCTCTCTCTCCTCCTTCTCTCTTCTCTCTCCCCACACACACACACCACACACACACACACACACCACACAACTCAAACCTCCCACTCACTCACTCACTCACTCACTTCTCACTCACACTCACTCAACTCACTCACACACACACGCACACTCACTCTCACTCACTCATTCTTACTCTCACAATCACTCCACTCACAGTCGCCCACTCTCCTTGTACTCTAATCATGCGATGTGAGTGTTACGATTCACATCTGCATGACCCAGTTTGGCAAATTTGATATCTCAATTTTTCTTAATTCCGATGCCTCGAAGTCAGGAAGACGAAGCAGAGGTTAGCGATGCAGGAATGACACCCGTGACCTCTATTGGCCAAGGGAACGAGGTCAAGAAGAATTGGTGATACTTTTCTTTAAGGTTTGTGTTTATAATAATGTGTAATGGGCAGATGCAGAAATTTGCCACAGCAGATTAAGAAAATGGTTGGGTAAAACTTTTTTTTGGTTACACAGAACTCTATGGAATCAAAGGTAGCAGGTTTCAGTGATTCGTATTGTTGCATAACACTGTGGGGAAAGGATGCTGCAGTTTACTTGATGCACGGCGGCGGAATGCACTTGCGAGAACCCGAGTCCTGGGCGATGGGCATTCTATTCGAATGAGAGAGGACTGCCACTTGAAGGTCTGAATAGGTGGTTTTGAGGACCCGGGTTTGTTGGGCCAATTCTGGGCCTTACTGACCTTGTACTTCGTAGAGCTATGGTAAGCACAATGAAAAAGTGGTGTGGTTTCACGCACACATGCGCGCGCACGCTCTCTTCTCTCTCTCTTTCTCACTCTTTCTGTCTGTCTCTCTCTCTCTCTCTCTCTCTCTCTCTCTCTCTCTCTCTCTCTCTCTCTCTCCTCTCTCTCTCTCTCTCTCTCTATCTCTATCTCTATCTCTATCTCTATCTCTATCTCTATCTCTATCTCCCTCTCCCTCTCCCTCTCCCTCTCCCTCTCCCTCTCCCCTCTGTCCTGTCTCTGTCTCTGTCTCTGTCTCTGTCTCTGTGCTCCTGTCTCTATCTCTCTATCTCTATCTCTATCTCTATCTCTCTCTCTCCCCTTCCATCCTTCTCTGTTTTCTCTATCTATCTCCCTACCTTCCCCGCCACGTACTGAAACGCCAAGACCTTATCAGATGAGACACTGACACAGACAAACAGACAGAAAGGTTGAAACTATCCTCTGTAGTGAAGAAAAAAATGAGAATCTTCTAACAATGACAGAAGACGATAAAGGGATAATTGACCTTCAGTAGCAAGTGAAGAGGAAACGGAGATCAGAATAGCTGAGAAGAAAGATGAATGAAGTGTAGAGTAGCGGACAGGCACATAAAAGGAAGAGGAGGCACATAAGGGCAGGCAGAGATGGTACAAGAAGGCACGATATGCGAGGGCAAGAGGGGGAGTGAGGAAGGGCGAGGACAAGAAGACGGGGAGTTATGCGAATTCGAAGCAGAGAGCGCTGAAGTTCGAAGTGGCTCAAGGGCGACAGGCGATAGCGAGCAGGAGGAGGCTAGCGACGGACACAGAAAGAAGAAGAGTGGAGGAGGGGGGGGGAAAACTATGGAATAACAAGGACGAACCTGAAAAGTTGTGAGATAGACGAATCGAATATAGCTAAGCTATTGTCATTATTAGAATTATCATGATAATAGTGCGTTATCCATATCACTCACTAGATTCAACATTATTCAAATTGAGTTATATCATGTTTATGAATAGACATCACAGGCATGCGGTCAGACGGATTACGTAATGCGATCATTCCACAGAAATCAGATCTGTAAACAAAATTGAGTGAGTCAGAAGTCGTGATCGCACGAGGTATAAACTGCTAATTGCGGGTTCACATAGATATGAGTGCCCAGTTACCACAATCGCCTCGAATAGTTATGCCAAGTATAGCGAAAAGATAATTCTAACCTATTTAATTAGAACATGACGAGGAGCGTACGATCTAAGCATATCATTATACATAATGTTTAACCAGTGATAGAAGTAGTAACTTACCTCATTGTCTACCCAGAACTGGTAATCCGAATCCGGTCACAGTCTAATGCTTAAGATGTTTTTATAAGATCTATGATTTGATTTATGAACAAGTTTGGTTTCTTGTGATTTGACCGAGTCACAGAGAAGCTGAGCGATTAAGTGGAATAGGTGTGATATGAGCTCGACGAGTATAGTCACCTAACCAACACTGTCTGCATTCCATGCATATAGTTTCCAATAGTGTCTTTACCAGTGCATCCGCTAACCCATGAAGCCTAAAATGTGTCACGAAGAATCCTGCCCTTCACATGCCACTAAGGTTTGCGGTCCGTACTGATCTTGCTCAACGTGCGTGTTCGGTCATCAGGAAAAGGTGTAGCAATAGTGCATTGATTCAACACTATGACTTAAACGGGTGCAATCTTCGGAGGTGGCTTGTAGAAGAGGCTCACTTCGTAGGTAGGCATTATAGAAGAGTAGCGAGCGCGATTAAAAACATATCAGAGTGCTTTCATTGATTAGAGATGGAGCAGAAGCTGCACGCCGCTATCGAGTAATCAACTTTATCGTCGAAGAAATGTTCATAGCTCTTATAGGAACCGATTGGTATCCTTTGAGATAACCGAGTTCGGGAAAGCTGAGTTGTGACCAATTGAGCCAATCGGCACTTTATCAATGGACACAGAAAACCAAAATGCAGGACTTACATAATCTGGAGGTGCGTACCGCGTGTATGTTAATGTGACCTCCCTCGATTACCATACATCGACAGTCTCAACGTAATGTAAGAATGTGAGCCAAGAGTGCACGGCTTAGCCAGGGAACCTAGTCGCAGTAGTCAGTAGTTATGAGATTTTCCAAATCCACACCA
>NW_020869461.1:10000-17500 GCF_003789085.1 Penaeus vannamei
CACACACACCCACAGATATATATATATATATATACATACACACACCACACACACACACACACACACACACACACACACACACACACACACACACACACACACACACACACACACACAACACACACAGAAATATATTATATATATTATATATATTATATATATATTATATATATATACACACACACACATACACCACCACATACACCCACACACACACACACACACACACACACACACACACTCACACACACACACACACACTATATAATACTATATATATATTATATATTATAATATAGTTATATATATATATATATAATATTTAGAGAGAGAGAGAGATATGAGAGAGGAGAGATAGAGAACGGAGAGAGAGATGGAAGAGAGAAACATTACATACATGTATATAGTCATATATGTCATGCTATTATGTAATAATAATATAGTATAAGTATAATATATATATATATTATATATATAGTATATATATATATACACACACAACACACACACACACACACACACACACACACACACACAACACACACACACACACAATCATACACACACACACACTACAACACAACAACACACACACACACACACACACACACAACACACACACACACACACAACACCACACACACACATATATTATATAATAATATATATTATATATTATATAGATTTATATATCAATTATATCTAATAATAACTATATGATGTATATATTATACTATATATAATACTCAATGTACTACTATATAGTATATATATATATCATAGACTCTATATATATAGTAGTATATATATATGCTATATAGTATAATATATATATAATATATAATAATTAAGTATTTATTATTAATATTATATATAATAATATATATATACTATATATATACTATTTCTATTATATAATATACATCATATATATGTTTTTATCTATATGACATCATTATATATATAATTATAATATGATGTAATATGATATATAATACTATAAGTATGTTTATATAATTCATATTATATATAGTATATAATAATATAATCAACTAAATCATTTATTAATATAAGTATATATATATTATACACGGCACACACGACACACACATACACTCACACACACACAACACACACACACGACACACGCACACACACACACACACACACAACACACACCACACACACACACCTAATATAATATATTTAGTATATAATATTTTACACAACACACACACACACACACACACAACACACACCACACACACACACACACACACACCACACACACACACACACATACTATATATGTACAATGTTCCGTCACCTCGGACTTGTGTAATAGCGCGGTGTTCCGTGCTAAGGGTGTATGACTATATATTGTATATACTGACTATATATATGTATTATAGAATATATTAAAACTTACATGATTGATATTAGAATAATAACTTGAAAAACACTTCTATTAATAATCATATACAGCAATAACCTTATTAAATCAATATCAAGACAAATACTAAAGATATTATATAGCACTAAGTATAAGCATAATAAGACTAATACATATGAAATAAATGTACCTTATCTTAATTTTTATTATCATTATATATAATAGTAAGACAATATAATACAAGATGCCACACTAAAAAAAAAAAAAAAAATTACAGATATACCAATTTAATCACCAGTCCCGAAGGTCTAGGTTCGTCAGCGAACACTTATCTACCTAAGTAGTCACATAGATCAAATAACCAAAAATAATGACTATTAGATTACACTGACCTTCATATCACACACAATCCGAATAGTAAACAAAGAACAGAACACGGAACACACGCACTAGATTATGCAGGTCAGGTCAAGATACAGCTAAGAAAGAATAGTTTAAAAGAGTGTAGAAAGTCAGATCTATACTACGCCTAAGAAAAAACCATAAGCTCTGATCGTTATTTTAAACTTTATGAAACAAAGTTCGAAGAAAAGTTACAATCTCTGAAAGGCTAAATCTATTTCCAAAGTCTTTCATAAAAAGCAAGAAAAAAAAACTCCATCATTCTAGAAAAACTCTGACTTGCTAGCAACGAATCTTCGACTTACACTCAAATAGTCACTGCATTTCGACGCAGTCCAAATGTTGGTGACGCTGGAGCACGGTAGTAGGCGGTCATAGACACTCCTTCAGGTAATCTATGCCAGGTTATTGATAAAAATCAAATGGCGCTAAAAAACTTTATAGACGGGATGCCTGCAATTATCGCGTTAAAATTATGCATTATAAGACTGAAAGCAGCTACCAATAACTGTACTGATGCAGCAGCTAACCAGATCACAAAATATGCTTTCAGATTATAAATACTGAGAACTGTCATACTTCAAGTTAGATTTTCTTGCCGAACATGCGCAAAACGAATGCAAGCTATGGTCCTAAACCTATTTGGTTGATGACAATTGCCCGCGTAGCCATATTCCTATTATGGCCATATCCCCCCAAATGCAAGCTATTAGGAGATCAAACTAGTTGACACCTCAAAGAGCTTCAGTTAATCCACTGAAGTGTGAAAATTAAGACTACCGCTATGACTTGGATGCTGAGGCCCAACTGCTGTTCGAGACTCACCAATTAATTTCTATTAGACGTTTGTAGGATATTAATTTTCATGTCCAACGACGATACACACACACACACCCACACACACAACACCCACACACACCCACACCACACACACACACACAACAACACACACACAACACACATATATATATATATATATATATATATAATATCTAACTATATATATTAAATATATATATAATTTACATATTTATGCTATAATATATTCACATATATATAGTATATATATAAATACTATAAATAATATAGATACTTATTATATATATAACTATCTATATATATATATATATGATACATTCTAATGAACAATTATATATTGATTGTATGCATGGAACTTCTAGTATAAATATATAGATATCATATATATATATATTATATATAAAATATATATATATATATATATATATATACTAATATATAATATATAGTGTTATATAATACATAACATTATACAAAACTATATATATATCCCTAGTATACATATATAATACTACTATGATATTTATTATATTATATACACAATATTATACATATATGGCCATATACTATATATATGCTCATTCACTCGGTACCAGCCCCCAACAGACCAACCCACTTCAAAACATATCGCCCAAGACCGACGGTATTGGACATCACGGAGTACAGCGGAGTGCAAGAGCAAGCGAGGGTTAATATAGCCAGCCAAGGAGATCGCACCAAACCATTCTCAATATAGCTAATTCGTTGGAGGCATCCTCCAGAACTGCCAGATGCCTGTGCTATAAGGGAGCTGCCGAGTTCTGTGGTATCCTGACCCATAGATTGCGGATACTGTGAGGCTACCACTCCGGGGTACACTGCAAACTCCCCTCCAGTACACGGTTATACCCATCCTAGCGAAACTTACCGAACCCCACAATGAACCTACCAAATCTATAGTGAAAGGACAAGCGAAGTATATCAATCTAGGTACAGCGCTGAAGACCGAGCAATTAGACAGAAACTTCCTGGTGTGAAATGTGCCAATCGGAGATGCTTTTGCTGAAGACAATCTACTAGTATTAGTTTATTTTATACCCATATGTTCATCAATACATTGCCGCATCTGACAAATCTGACAGCAGGACCCACTGTACTGTCTGTTTGGGGCGACTACTCTATCAACGCGAGTGCCTGAAACTGCTTGAATCATAGCCAGCCCCAAGACATCCCGTATTAGGAAATACGCTAACCTAGGCACGTACTCAGATTACCCAGCATCTTTGTTCTGCGCTAACGTGATAATCTTATCGGACTGGCGTTACGTGCGCAAATGCCTTGGACAAGTGCGGTCTCAAATTGGAATATTCAGCGTAGTATTATACTGATGAGGCAAGCACGAGAGCCAAGACAGAAATTCAATCCCTCTCAAAGCCGGAGACAACTAGCAAGCCAACCCTGGGATAGCTATGCAACGGCTTTATCAAACTCATGCAATTCGTATGCCTAACTTGAATCCTTTCGGTCTAGCGCCATTATGGCACACTCGCGCCATCTGAAATTGTAAGTCTCTTTTCACGTTGGGTAACTTGCTTACGGATTACCGGCAGCATAGCTGACGTATCTTACACTTCTCCGATATACCATTCAAATAAAAAGATGCTCAATCTACGAGTAGACCAGGACAACTAACAACCGCACGGTCATGGTCTACAAAAGTAAAAAAGTAATCTATCTAATAACCAGGTTGCTGCTCGATCTCTTGCAGAAATAATTCGGGATAGGCATTCGTAAGACGCGCATCTATGCTTGCAACCGTTCTCTCAGGCCTGTGCCGCAGAACTCAGTGGCTCTCTGCTAAGAAGCCGGAACTTGTTTACACGAACAGTTTATTAGAGAGGTCTTCTAGCAGAGGAGCAGACGCGACGGTCGCAAGGCCCATTCCTCTAATAAAATGACCCTTTTCGTCCTGCATACCCAACCCTGGAGAAAACAACTCCAAACCCTCTTCACAGGTGACTGCGAAGTTCGTCTCAGTGGTACTAGCGCCACTGTACATGAGCCAAATCCGTCTATACCAAGCATCCCCTGCTTAATGCGCACGTAGGTCTCTCAGGTGGTACCTGGTTCACAGTTACAACCTTGACCTGACTTAACTATGTGCCTGTTCCACAATCCAAAATAAATAAACGAAATTCCAACCCATCAACTCTCATCTCCTTGTAAAGCGAGTACACTACTGGACCGGTACTAGTTGTGTTAAGCGTGCAGAAAGCAGCAAGCGCCGTACGCGGAAAACAACCATGATAGCGTGGTCATTGACTAGCGCTGCTTGCACGGAGAGGGATTTCACAGTATTTAAACGCTATCACTTAATTCCCATCAGGTAGAAGAACCGCAAATGCATCAAACAGACAGCATAATAGAACGCTTTACACTGCTTACCCTCCAGTTCATACTCGCGCGGCCACTCACACTAACACACCCTAGGATATCTTCGAGTTAAACGTAATCCTATAATACGACAATAGGATTTAGATGCACATAATGTCTGAATACCAAGGCCGAACTTAGATGAGGCTTTGAACCGCGCTACGTACTTCTTAGCACCAAGAAAACGAATCACCACACCTACAATTACGACTATAAGCAGCAGTTGCATGCACACTGCTACACATTAGAAGCATAAAGTAAACCAAATTATCTTCATAAAGGCCATCAGAGTACGCCATATCCGACAAGAAACTGGAATCCGAAAAAATACTCACTGCCACTCCAATGCGGCTAAATCCACAGAAATAGCCCGGTACTACTTACACATTATCCTTCGCCCGACATTCGAGGTAATTCCAAGTCGACGTACGAATTCATCACTAAACCTATAATACTAAGTTAAAGAATCTTAATTACAGCTCCAAAAAATCAATAGTACAATCTCCTTGTGCTTTCTAACAACTCCGCGAGTGATAATGCAAATTATGAGAACAGCAACTTATACGCTCTAATTCGCACCAAAATGCGCGGGCGTTATATACTGCCATAGAAAGCTATAAACTTAGACGATCTGGCCATCATTATTGCAGATCTTGAACGAATATGAACGTGCTCCTTTTGATTCAGTTAGCCAGCGGCTGTCTTTGCACATACAAGGCAGGAAATTATCAAGGTTTGCTCTGACCTCGAAGTAAAATATCTAGCGTGCTCGAATACAGTGTTCTATCCAGGAATCACTCTGCCGAAACTGGAGTCCTTTCGATACAGGAAGGACTGACCACATGATGGACGGCGAAAAAGGAAAATTTCTTCATTTACCACAAACCTACCTCACAGATTATGGTTATGGGCAACGTCAACCAGAAGTCGAACATAACAAAACCTAATTTATTTATTACTGTAATACAATCACTCGATCACTCCTGTACATCTTTGAACCATATCATAATTATACAATATCTGACTGGAAATGTGCGTGACAAGAAATAACAAAGAACCACTTACTATCTAGTGATCGTCAGTTGATAGATTTCTCTCCGTAGGGGGGGAACCACTAAAGAATACTTCACAGTAAGCACACTTGTCAACTCGAGCCTTCTTTTACCTATATACACCTTTCCCTTACATCTGTCAAGCTTCAGCATAGAAGTCTGAACAGGCAAAAGGGCCTCTCTGTTTAATTGTGCTTCATCTTCTCTTGCCACCAATCCCCTTTATCTTCAACCACTTTGCATATGACTGTTACACCGACATACCATACAGAATAATGCTAAGCAGAGGCTCTGCTATCAAAGTCATATGATATCGTGGAGCAACAGATGACATGTATAGCAGGTAATTATTAAGACCTGACTTTGCCTGAATTGAGCGATTCATATCTGTTCTTTAGAAACCTTAGCGTGTTGGCTACTACGGATGCCAAGTTTAGCAATGCAAGCGTAACCCTTGCGACGTCTTAATGACGGGCTCTCCTGACGTAAGACCAAATAAATCCAGGCACTTTGGCGCGGACCTGCCCTATAGCGAAACCTGCATTCAGCTCGGCGCTACGTCTCTTGCCAGTTTAGAGCGACATTGAAAGTCACAGAGCAAGCTTACATACCTTAGGCTAGACTCTACTTGTTGCAGATTCATAACTCTTGGCTGTCAGCACCAGCGAAGTCACTACGCCGGCTTTTCAGGCCCTGTCAAATCCACACGTTATTTGCACTACTACGGCTAGTGGAAGCCTGCGACATATATCCAGCTGCACTGGAAGTACTCGTTCTGATGCCCCTTTGTTGAATATCATCCTTAGCACCGCCCCCGATCATGCGTAGCTACTTTTGCCGCTGGGGACCATAGCTGATCTAACCAACGCTTGCCACCGTCTCTCTGTTCGAGACAACCCCCTGCTGGGACGACCTAGCGACGGTCGATGGCTTAGCCGGTCAGATCACGAAACTAATCGCGGATGGCAACGGTCTCCAAGAAAGCTCGAAGAACATGGGCCAGGGGCCACCTGCCGGACGATCTATCACGACAACGTCCTTGAATAATCCAATGCATCACACCCTATTCCACGATCTCTTAAACAGCTATTATGCCCCATTATCGTCACGTGAGTATCCCAACAAGGGCTTGATAGTGGTATTAAGACCAGACATAAGGACCAGTAGACGCGGCGCACACTAATTGCCCGCCCCAACTCCCCGTTGGCGGTTTTAAGCTTATCCGAGTCTAATCTACTATAGTAGTTGGGTATCCATGAATTGATGTCAATAATGTCTCATTAACTTGTAATAGCTACATGTATTAAATCTTACACTGCGCTATTCATACACTTATATAATACATGATATAATAATAATATATAGTCATATGTTAAGCATTTAAGTACGTCTCATAATATTATATAATATATATATTATATA
>NW_020869461.1:20000-22500 GCF_003789085.1 Penaeus vannamei
GAGGGACGAAGCGACGAGACTGAGTGACGACGATAGGAGACGAGACGAGAAGTATACCGAATGATCGACGCAGACTATGAGAGAGAGAGAGGGACAGTCGATCTGACGTCACACACGTGAGAAAGTACTCAGCACAACTAAGATAGCAAAGACGAAGAGTAGATCAATGAGAGAATCTTAGACGAGTTAGGTGAACCTGCAGAACGGGAAGGTGAGATCTGAAGGAAGACGATGAACGAGCCGAATGCAGAGGGAGAGGAGTGAAGATGAACTTACGACGAAGGAGAAAATGCCGGAGAGAGAGCAGAGAGAGAGAGAAGAGAGAGCGAGAGAGGAGAGCCGCAGCAGCAGCAGAGCAGAGAGCTGAGAGCGGAGAGCGCAGCAGAGCGAGACGATGCAGTGCGAAGCACCGAGAGAGAATGGGAGAGAGCAGCAAGAGAGAGAGAGAGGAGAGACAGAGAGATGATCCCAGAGACGCGAGGGCAGAGAGAGCGAGAGCCCGTGAGACGCGAGAGCAAGACAGAGCAGATGAGAGCAGAGAGCAAAGTGAGAGGAGAGAAGAGAGAGATGAGAGAGAGAGAGAGAGGAGAAGAGAAGAGAGAGAGAGAGAGGGCAGCGGAAGAGAGAGAGAGACGCAGCACCGAGAGAGAGAGAAGAGGGAAAGAAGAGAGAAGAGAGGACGAGAGAGAGAGAGAGCAGAGGAGAGAGGAGAGAGACCGAGGAGAGAGAAGAGAGAGAAGCGGAAGATGAGAGAGAGAGAAGTGAAGAGAAGAGAGGGGGGAGGGAGAGGCGAGAGGGAGATGCCAGAGAGAGAGACAGATGCAGATGAAGAGCAGAGACGAGAGAAGAGAGAGAGGGAAGGAGGAAGAGAGAGAGAGCAGAGAGAGAAAAGCGCAGCGCAGCGATGACCGAAGGGGCAGCAGCGAGATGAGAGCAGAGCACCAGCACGAACGAACTAGAGCACGAGCAGAGAGAGGAGAGAGAGCAGAGCCAGAGACGCTGAGCAGAGAGAGAGTCGAGCAGCAGAGAGAGAGAGCATGAGAGCAGCATACGCAGAGAAGAGACGAGCAGACTAATTATGTTTTGTGAGCCGAGGAGCGATGAGAGAGCAGGAGAGAGCAGCTGAGAGAAAGCCGAGCGCGAGAGAGAGCAGATGGAAGATGCCGCCATGTATCCCTCAAACGCCCGCTTCCTTGACAACAATATTCACTATTCAAGGAAACCGAGAGAAAATGTGTACATCGCCTTAAAAGCCTCGATGCTTCTTTTAAAGACCCAATCAGTTGACTGTTGTTTCTAGCTCGAAAGAAGATAATTTTGAACTGCAACATAAAGATGCTTTGCCTCGAAAATCGGCTCATTAGACTTCAGTTCACCGTGCAACTCTTGATTATAGTGTTCCATTCGTATTATTATTTTTATTTTTTATTATTACTGATATTGTTATCATTGTTACTATTGTTATTATTAATACTGTCATATTATCAGTATCATCATAAACTCCGTCAAGGAGGTTTTGTCTTTGGTAACATTGGTTAGTTTGTTGGTTTGTGAGCACTATAACTTAAAAAGTTATGAACCTACTAAAAGTTTCCAGAGGTGTGTCTTAGCCTAACTTAGAAGTTATTACATCTTGGTAATCTGGATCATGATCCGGACCCATGAATTCTTGGAATTATTGTATCAGTTATGTGTTATAATCAATAGCATTGCGAGATACGGACAAGTTTTTGCGTGTTTGAATAATCATTATTTTCCTATTGCTTTGCGGAGGTGTGTTCTGTGTTTCTGGTTATTATTCATTTTCATTATTATTGTTATTATTATTCTCATCATTATTATTATCATAATTATTATCATTATCATTGTATCAAAATAATAAAAATAATTATTATATTATCATTATTATTCTCATATAATTATTGCTGCTATTTTTTTTTATTATTATCATTATCATTTTGATTATCTTTATTTTTTATAATTCTTATTGCTATTATAATCATCATCATCATTATTTATTATTTATCATTATTATTATTATTATTATCATATTATTATTATTATTATATCATTACTACAATCATTATTATTATCATTATTAATATCATATTATCATTGATACCTAGTAGACTTTCATGTCTTGTTGCGTTTTGGCTCAACCGACAATCTGTATTTTTATTTAAGAAAGATTCGTTCTGAGTGAATAGATGTAGTGTTCCAGACCTACGGCACAGTCACCACCCGATTAGCAGGATTGGGAACCGTGTGTGTTATGTATGTTGGGTGTAAATATTGTGAAAGAAGAGGGTGGAAGGAAAAAACAGTGTATGCTGAATGTTCTGAATGTTGGATGTGTAAGTGAAAATGTGAAAAGGGAGATAGCGTCGGCTGAGCGTCTGCGCGGGACCTGTTTGGAAGAAAATGCAAGATCATAGAGTTCTCCTCTTCCTTTCGGTTTAAGTATCCGCCTGCTGGAAGCGGGAACCCGTGTGTAGTAATT
>NW_020869461.1:35000-37500 GCF_003789085.1 Penaeus vannamei
TCCCGATGCACCGTATCGAACACCTTCTTGAGGTCGATGTAGGCTGCAAGCAGCCCATGCCCGAACTCTCGACGGCGCTCTACAATGACTCGAAGCGCAAGGATACAGTCTGTTGTGGACTAACCAGGAAGGAATCCAGATTGCTCCGGCCTCTGATGTCTCAGAAGGATCTGGGCAAGAACCTTGCCTGGAATACTGAGCAGTGTATTGACTGATTGCTGCAGTCCCATTGGTCCCCCTTCCCCTTCCAGAGAGGGATGACCACACCCCTCATCAGGTCAGGGGGAACGGTACCGGACTACCAAATGGCAGCCAGGACAGCATGCAATCCCCGTGCCATAGGTTCACCACCAGCCTTTAACAGTTCAGCTGGGATGCCGCAAATACCCGCTGCTTTGCCACTCTTCAGCTTGGAGATCGCCTCCCTAATTTCAGTTAGTGAGGGTAGATCCTCGCTGATAGGTGGGTTCGGCAGCGAAATAACGGCACTCTCTGCATCCAAGTTAACTGTTGGTGGGTCAATCTGATACAACTGCTCAACTGCATCGCACTAGGATCTGAGACAATATGGCCACTTACTAAGCAAACTGCAGTCACCTGTGAAGAGGACTTGAAGTTCAGCTTTCTCACGGCTTGGTATGGCCTTCTACCTCCTCAGCAAGACTCCTAATGAACTGTTCCTTGTCCCTTCTTAACAGAGACCGAGTTCTGCACACCTGAGAGCTGTGCAAATCCCGATCCCCTTCCAGACGAGCTGCACAAGCATCTGTGGTTTCTAGTGTCTCCTTTTAGATTAAATTCTGTCTTGCTCTTGGGCTGCATCAAATATTTTGCACTTGAAAGTGTCCCACAGAAGTACAGGGTCCATCAGTTTGTCAAGCGCTGTGAAGCAATCAGAGATTGTCTCAGCAAAACCCTGAGCACCCTCCCACTCCTTCAGACTGTCCAAATGAAACACCCTAGGGTGATCATTGGTCCGCTGGGGAGTTTTGAAGTGAACCCTGAGGGTAGCCACAACCAATCTATGGTCAGTACCACAGAACTCGGCACTCCTATACACCCTGCAGTTCTAGAGGATTCCCAACGAGTGATAACGAGTATGTAGTCGATCTCCTTGGCAGCATTACCCACATCGCTGTACCATATCCAATGATGTGGGTCTGGGTGTTGGTACCAGGAGCTAAAAATCCTCAATTTCTTGGGACCTCCTGGAAAAGGAGGCTGTTGTCGCTGCCGGTATCAGCTCCCGAACCATGAGGATTGACAGACATCTCATAGCCAGCTCGATCACAGCCAGATATCGCATTGAACTCACTCAGAACAATACGAATATCTCGCCAGGGACAACTGTCTGCCACAGAGGCAAGTTTGGCATAGAACATCTCTTTCACATTGAGTTTACAAACATCGGTAGGAGCGTGCACAGCAATAAGAGACATGAAGCCAAATGACAGCTTCAGTCTCATTACCATTATACCCTCATCAACTGGAGTAACTGTACCACCGAGGGCTGGAGTCTACTTGAAATAGCAATGGCTACTCCCTGAAGATGATGACCATTGCTGCAACCTGATCAGTAATAGGTGTAGCCACCTACAGTGATTGTACCGCTGCCAGGTCTTCTCCCGTTCAAGAAAACAACCAACTCTCAGCCTCCCCAGTACCCTTGATAGTAGAGGCAATTGATCATCCTGACGCAAAGAGCGGATGTTCCAAGCTCCCACCCTGACTTCCCGCCTGAGGTTAACCCTCAGGCAGTCACTCCGGGTGGACGCCACCTCTCTGCCACCCCTGCCGATACTGCCCCATATAAAAGAGGGCGGCAGGCTGCGGGACCCATCATCCACCTGTGGGATTCCCACAGCTTCATTCCGGCCTGGCGGCTGGCAGGATACAGGCGGGAGAAGCATCTCCCCCCCCATCCTGCGCCCCAGCAGTCGCCCTTCCAACGGGGCCTGCAGCCCACATCTGTTGCTAGGTCGGAGGGGCATTTCCGCTCCCCACAGCATTTCCAGTTATATGCGACGTTGCCAATGGGTTACTTCTTGGGGAAGGACTGACAAGGCCCACCTCCCCCAAGCCTCCCATTAACCCCAGGGGGCATAGGAGCAGGAGTTAGTACAAGGCCAGGGCGTGTCCACATGCCTTTTACCCTGTACTTCTGGGGCCTCCTGCTACTCCGACATCCCCTACAGTTCAGCCTGGGACAGCAAGGTACCAGTTTCCATAGGTGGCCACGAGGAGGCACTACAGGAGTCTTGATGATGGAGAGACTATACTGGCAGGGAGACTTATTAAGCGCTGCACCCTTTTTCGCACAGGCTGGCTAGCGGTGGCAGATGCAAGCGAGAAGGCATGGAAGCACTTAACATTATCTAGGCTACCACACCATCGCTTCACACCATCCTGCGCTTGAAGCACCCACTCATATATATATATATATATATATATATATATATATATATGTGTGTGTGTGTGTGTGTGTGTGTGTGTGTGTGTG
>NW_020869461.1:45000-47500 GCF_003789085.1 Penaeus vannamei
ACAAGTTTTATCTTGTACCGCAGGGCTTTGGGCAACTGAAGCTGTACCCAATTACCAATATTTTCATATACATCGTTTGTGATGGAAAACACCAACAGATCATGCTTATTACATCATGAATAGTTATGTTTGCATGCATGTCCTTTTTTAATTGTAATCATATTTATGACTATATATTTTCAGGAGTAAATTGTAGTGTGTGTAGAGTAAAACTCTATATTTATTGCAGCAAGATGTTGGAAGGTGCATCTCCAGTAACCCAAGCTCTTCTGGGGACCTTACTGACATGGGGCCTCACTGCTGCTGGGTCTGCTGTGGTGTTCCTGCTTGCTGGAACTAAGGTCTAACTGATATTTAGAATAGAAGTTCTGCTTTGAAATATACAAAATGACATAGAAAAAATATTAATGATAAAGTAAAGATGATGAAATTTGAAATAAAGTTTTGAAATTTTATCAAATGTATTTTTCCTCAACAGCGAAAAGTACTTGACAGCAGTTTAGGTTTTGCTGCAGGAGTCATGACAGCTGCATCATTTTGGTCACTTCTGGCACCTGCCATAGAGCTTGCAGAATCCTCAGGAAGCTATGGTAGTGAAGGGGAATGGGCTTTTGTACCTGTGGCAGTTGGATTTGTTCTTGGTGCTGCCTTTGTTTATGCTGCAGATGTGTTCATGAGTTCAACAGGCAGTCATTCACCTAACTTTGCCCTTGGTATGTGTTTGATTAAGATTCTTTGGGTTTTAGGAAAGTGCACTTTGTGTTGGTTAGCCATTATTAGCACAGTTGAAAATAATTATATGAATACTAATAGAGTTACTGAGATTCTGATTAGGTAACTAAAAAAGTTCATCATTGTTGTCTTGTGCACATTATCTGGAATTTAGGGTCTTAACTCAGTAATTCCATCTTAATTGTGTAGCATGTCATGTGCTATACCATGCTACCCTCCATGTACCTAGAATGCAAGTCAGGCAGTGTTATCCAAGGACCACTTTGTGTAAACTATTTATTTTTTCATATATGTAAAAGAATATACCAACAAAAGTAAAGAGGAGGGATTGTAAATTCTTGTGCCTGCAAGTGTGTATGTGTGTGTGTGTGTGTGTGTGTGGTGGTGTGTGTGTGTGTGTGTGTGTGTGTGTGTGTGTGTGTGTGTGTGTGTGTGTATGTACATTCATATCATCATCCTTTGGCTCATACAATAAATCACAGAGATCGTCAGCATGTCTACATTCTCCTAAATCATCCTAATATGAATCTTCCTTTGATTTCAAAGCATTGTCACTTGCCCTTTAAAATGATGTTTACTCCAACAAAGTTTAGGCTGCTTTTCTTCTGATTCATTGCAAGGTCAAGTGATCAGATAAACTTAGTGTTGTCCAAACATTTTCAACAATTATACCCTTTATTACCTACTTGTACTGTTACGTCCCCCCCTGTTACATGAATAAAAAAGATGATTCATAGAACATGTGATGTTTCTGTGTGTGTGTTGTGTGTGTTGTGTGTGTGTGTGTGTGGTGTGTGTGTGTGTGTGTGTGTGTGTGTGTGTGTGTGTGTGTGTGTGTTGTGTGTGCGTGTGTGTGTGTGTGTGTGTGTGTGTGTGTGTGTGCTTGTGTGTGTGCTTGTGTGTGTGCTTGTGTGTGTGTGTGTGTGTGTGTGTTCCTTGTTTATTCACATACCCTTATGATCTATGTTGCGTACCCCTGGGGGTACGCAGACCCCAGTTTGGACAACACTGAGATAACTGATTCCCACATACAGTAACTTAATCTATTCTGAGAGACCACATGGCTTGCAATGATAGATCCTAATCATGGCTATAAAGCAAATATAAATAAATGAGATGTTTGGAAGTATGTGTGTACTTCCAATTATCTCTGCATGTCAGTGACTTTAATGTTGGAAGTACCTGCCTGCTTCCACATTTCCTAAGGTAAAAGAGTGGTTAAGGACATTTGGTACCTAGTCACACTTTAATAAACCGAATTAAAATGTTACATGGCATGTACCCATGAAACATTCAATTGAGCCTTCCTCTGAGTTATAAGTGAAAAATAGTTGTTTGCGTTTGACTGTGACGGTGGTTATTGAAGAATTACAGTCCCTCAAAAAATGTTCATATTTGGTTATGATTTTTGCACAATAATCTTAGGTATGTGAAATAAATAGCTTATGACCTGGTAGTGCTACTAATACTAGTTTATGGTACTATGAATTACACAGGAAAATAATCACAAGTTCTCTTTCAGTTCAGTTTAGTGACTTTTTTAAGTCATTATTTAAGACTGAAATAATCCATAGGACAGAAGTATTACTGTGGATCAGTAAATACACAACATATATGCTTTGTTACATTATGAGATGATTGATCTTTATCCACAGCAATGCAGTCATCTGCGAAGAAGACAGATGGAGATGATGCAAGAATACCATATGTATCAGCAAATAACTTCAGTAATGCAAGTATGTTTTGAGAATAAAAATATGAAAATGTA
>NW_020869461.1:55000-62500 GCF_003789085.1 Penaeus vannamei
TCACTTATGATGGCAAGTTCACATTACCTGGCCAGCGGCCATTTTTACAAGACAGCATATTCATGTCACCCGTCCCTCAACACAGATTTTTTTATGACATAATGGTCATGTCACCCAGATCAAAGGGGTTTATAATGGATATCATTAATCTCTTAATTCTGGAATCAAAAAAATATAGCAGGGTATAGATAAAAAATATTTAATTTTGAGTACAGTACTTGTTTCTTTTTTAATTAATATTGATCTTTTCATCTTCTAGAATGTAAGAATATTAGGAACACTATAACTATAACTCATAAAAAAAATATGATTTATTTTATTAGATTGATGACTCTTTGTTTATATAATTTTATGTAAATGTTCAGGCAAATCTTTATTGTCTTCAGTGATTAAGATTCACTCAAGTTTTGTCACAATTTCATAACATACTCCTAGACTTTCCAGTTAGTGGACATATTTTGCAATTCCAGTTTCACATAACTGAATTGCTCTTTGTCATATGCTGACAGATATCTGTCACTAGCATTGTAGACTATCTGAGGAAAATAATATGACCTTTCCCAGGTTCTGTAGTGTTGGTAGAAGACAGTGTAATGAACAATGAGGAAAACAGAAAAAGTTTACAATATATTCATTGTTTATCATGAATCCTTCACTGGTCATTCCCTCCCAATACCTAGCTCATTGTCATCATGGGATGGCTTAGGAGACAAGGACTGCGATCCAATGTAGAAGATCCCCCCTACCTTGGGCCTCAACCCTCGCCTCAACTAATTTTGCTTGGTCCTCTCTTCTCTTCTCTCCTTCTCCGTATCTTCTTTATTCCCATCTTCTATCCATTCCTAAGGTGTGAGAGATGTGCTATAAGGATGAAAGGCTGACTTTTGTGTCAGTCACAAACGGCCTCCGGGAGCCATGGTCATAGTATTCCCTTGGTTAATTGCCTACCCCTTACCCCTTATGGGGACCCAGAAGGGCAGATGATTTCTTCTCCCCAGTTTATTCAGGCTCACCATAGCCAGTAAGATTCTTTACCCTTAATAGGGGCATAAATGAAATTTGTTGATTATAATCGGATTTTGCAATTTTTTAATATGTTATATATACATATGCTAAGATTTACACCACTAAGTTCCATGTCATTTGGATAAAAAACAATGAAGTTATTAAAAAAAAAGAAAAAATGAAAAATCAAAAAAAATTATAACTCTCACTTATCCATTGACTGAACTAGTTATTAAAAAATACCACATATCCTCTATAGCAATACCTAAATTTGCAATGATTTGGATTTTGAAATTTCCTCTTAGTTTGATGCTTTTTTTTTTTTTTAAGTTCTTTGTTAAACATATAATGTATGATATATGGACCTTTATTACCTGAAATGAAAATCAGCATCATTGCAAAAATTGCAGATTTATTCAGCTTTCAAATGATTCAAACTCCATTAGAATTGCCCAAGTAGTTATGAAGATTTAAAAAAGAATGTTGACAAAGGTGTTAGTTTTGAGATATGGGGCTTTGAATTTGAGGATACATTTTCCTTTTTTTTTTTTTTTTTTTTTCTGATACCTGTGTCAATCTTGATCCATTCTATGGCATTCACATGTATTCTGAAGTGTGACTGGCACCTGGTAACCCCCTCCCCCCCATTTTGCAAGGTGCTAATGGCAATGAGTGCACGTGATTTGATTGTAGAAGTACCGCATGTTACCATAGGCTTAGCAGTGCTTCATGTGGCATTTCATAAGAATAAACAACTCCTACAGCTTTGATCAACATATATTTCTCATCATATTATGTTTATTAGTTACAGTAATAGGAATACCCTTCTCTTTTAGCAGTGCCTCCAGAAACAAGTAGGCAAGGTTACCTTTTGCAGTCGTTCTGATCATTCATGCCTTGTCACAGTTACATGTGAATCCCAAGCTCATGCACTAACTACCCTAACTGACCTTACTGGCAAACCCATTCCTGCCAAACCTCACCCCTCTCTTAATACTTGTTCTGGAACTGTTTCTATTCCCCCAAATGCTTGTCCCATATATGACAAGAACTGGTCAGACTGTGAATATGACCTATTTTCCTGCCTTGCTGAATATGATGTAATGGCAATACAGTGTTGCACTTTTCCTCTCAGTGGCCAGTGTAAATCCCGTCAATATTGCCAAGATTAGCTTCCATAGACAAGACCTCCCCCATGAGGTTTATATTGGAGGATTGTCTTATCATTTCCGACAATATGGACCCCTTTCTCGTCTGTCAAAAATGATGGTGTTTTCGTCACCCAGCCAAACAATGTTGCTCCACAACCCACTGCCCTCTATGTGCCCAACCTGGTCGTGACCATTCAAATTGCCCTGCTCAGTCATGTACATATACCAATTGTGGAGACTCCCATAATGTATTTTATAGGAACTGCCCCGCCTACAAGTTTGAATGTGAGGTAGCAGTCCTCAGATTTAAACTAGGCCTCACCCTACATGAGGCCAGGCAGGAAATATGACAGTGAGGTTTTTATCTCTCAACTTATTCCAAAACAGTCCTTTGCTCTGCACCCCCACACCTTCACAAGGTGTTTCTACATCTCCCCAGGTATCTCTCCCCCATACCCTAAACCTGTGTCCTATGTCTGCTCACCCTATCCACCAGTCAAATCCATTTTCCATCCTAAATCCAGATACTCCAATCTCTACCACTTCTCCTCTTCTCCTCCTCGTAAGAGAAACTTGGTTTCTTAGTCCTCTTCATCAACTCCCCTCCAGAAACCCTTGAAGACATCCAAACTTCCCTAAAGATGATCCAAGGGAACACTCAGCTCCTTCATCCACCCCCAAATTCCTCTGTTCCTACATTTGAAGTATTTGCAAATATTATTCCTCCTCCTCAAATTCTGTCCACCCCCCTTCTTCCTACATCCTCCTAACAAACCCCACCCTCTCTACTGCTTCCGCTTGAATAATCACACGAATCCCCTTTATCACAACAGTGTCCTACTCCAGACCCTTTCCCTCCAGACATTCTTCCTGATATTTCACCAACTTCCTCAGTCCCCCTTTCTCATCCTCTGGATTCTTCTTCTTCTACTTCTCTAACAGCGACCTCTGTTGTCCTTGAACAATGTCCCTATTCCTTCCCTAGTCATAGATACACTGCAATGCACTCAGTAACTTTACCCCGTGATTTTCCCCCAACTCCTCGCCAAAATACCTCATCCTCTCAACCACCCAAACCAAATCCTCCCCCAAAACCCCATTCCTTTCCACATACCTCATGTTCTCAACCACCCAAACCACCCATACCACCCAAACCAAACCCTCCCCAAAACCTGCATACACATGTGAATCTCTTTTATCACAATGCCCTTCCCCAGACCCCACCTTGCCTATCAAACCTCCGGGTACTACTCCTTCATCTACTCCTGATCCTTTATCTCAACCCTAGGATACCTAATCCCCTTCTAGTAAGACAACCATATCTACCGTTATCGCCTGTTATCCCTATTCCTTCCCCAGTCACAAACATAATGCAGTTCATTTAATTGCTTTACCTCTTTAACCTTTCCCATTTATTAATCACTGCTATACTTCATTTACTAACCTCCTTTCCTTTTTTCATTACCATACTTTCCTTTAACACCCTCTAATCTTTGACACCTAACACCTTCCCCTCTCCCCAGATTCTTCTCCTACCTTTCAACAGCTATCTCTATATACAACTATCTCTATATACTATAATTCAGTCAATCACCCTACCTCCTTAACACACTTATGACAGGTGTCCCATATATGAGATGCCCGGAGAAGTAAACAATGCCAGGCGTCCCGCTGGTGCGACGCCAGATCGGAGCACGTTCTCTGATTTTGTTGCCCGCAGTGGGTGGTGCGCAGGCAGGTTGCTGGACTCAGCCGCCCCAACTTTGAAGCTGCCCAGAAAATATTATTTTTGGCTTATAAATGTTCTGTCGCAAGTGGGTTAACCCTCCCCTTTATACTAATTTCTGCTCTAGTTCTTTTGCTCCCCTCTTCCCCTTTTCACTACTATACTATCCTATAACGCTCTTAAACCTTTGACATCTAAAACATTTTATTGTAATCTTTAACTCTCCTTTCCCCTTTCTGATACAATACTTTACCATAGTGTTATATGACTTCTGATGTCTAGCACATTTATTTTCACACATTAAACATTCACTGGTCATTCTAGCATTTGGATCAGTGCTAGGGAAAGTATGTTATCAATACATTTCATAACATCCTTTCCCTAGCACTGGTCCAAATGCATTTTTGGACATATCTCAAAGAGAGCTTCAAAATGAGCCCTCACTGGCCTTCCAAGGGTTATTATAAATACCACAATTTTTCATTTCTGAGGGCTGCACACAACCACCCAAATACTACAATTTTCAAAACTATGTAATTTTGTCCATAAGAGCCTGATTGACTTCAAATTTGGGTCTTCCACATCAAAGAGAATATATGTAACAAATTTGAACAAAATCTGTGATGTAGAAGGTTTGTCAGTGGTTGATTTCACATTGACATGTTGGTTTTGGCGAATCAGATTATGAAAAATGGAGTGCAGTTATCTTTAAATAGATGTTTCTAAGTTAAATTGTCTTTTCTTCTCTGGGCTGCTACTCCTTATTTTGAGCTTGCATATTCCTACCATGACAAGACCAGAATTTTCTGTAACATAATCTTTACGGAACACTTTCAGTGCTTCATTTATATTCATACATTATGGTTATAGTGTTTTATTGAAAATTAGTTTTACTCTTTTTATTATAAATGAGAACAAAAAATAGGTCAAGTAGTAGTAAAGATTCCCTTGTTCATGAATGGCTTCTTAACCCACTAATGACGGGTGTCCCACATATGAAACACCCAGGCGTCCCGTCAGTGTGACGCTGTATTGGGGTTCGTGCTCCGACATAGCAGCGGGCTGCGGTCAGCGGGTGTGCAGAGTCCGGGGCAGCCCCGCCTGCCGATTTTGTAGCCGCCCGGATTCTTTTATTTTCGGCTTCAAGAATTGGGGTAAAATATGGCCATTGCACTTGTATCTGAATGATTAACTAGACATAACCTTTTTTTCAGAATGAATAAGTAATAATTTTGTTTTCAGAAATCTAGCCATAGGTATTGGTATTCAAAATTTCCCGGAAGGCATGGCAGTTAGTCTACCACTAAGAGGAGCTGGGCATCCTGTGTGGTGGGCATTTTGGTATGTACTGTGATGTTTTATGTGCTTATCTTAGTTTATAATTATAGGAAAGGTTGGATGTCACTTTGTATAAAAAAACAGGAAATGCTACTATGAGAATTTATTTTCTGATTGAGCCTAGTTTGTGATGAGTAATCATGTCATTATATAGTTCAATGGCAGAGGGAAAGGTAAATATTTTTTATCCTTTATAAAAAACAATTTTATGAGTGAAAAAATACTTTTGATCCTCAATTTCCAATATGTGCCTTTGTAATATGAAAATAGGCTGCTAGTGACATATTGTATGCCTTGGTTAGTTTCCACATGTGATGGCATGTGATGGTTATGCATGGTCAAAACATCTTGTCCAACTTGTCCAACTAGTTGGATAAGGAGTTCTGAATGCAGCATAAGAGACAAAGACTGCTGTGTTTTTATTAAGTGACTTCAACATCCTGGCTTTTTAAAAATCTTTGTAATAAATCTCCATACACAAACTTCAAGGCCTTTGAGATTTCAAGAAATATACTGCAGAAATGTTTGAAAATATTACTTTTTTGCGCATATGATATTTCACACATTTTGGATTATTTAGGTGTGTGACTGTTACAGTCAAGATAAAGAGATGTGGGAAACTGTAAGAGATCCAAAAAGGAAATTATCTATTTATTTAAATAATGACAACCTAAAAAAGCTGGGATTATGATTGTTTCAATATTAGTATGCCAATACATGCTAATAATAAAGAAAAGCTGTCTTTGGGAATGGATGTTGCCTGGGAGGAACTAATTTTAAGATAAGTGGTTTGCTTACCAATTAGTGACTTACTATTTAGTGACTGATAACTGTAGAATGTGGCCATTTGCATTCTTATGATACATTATAATTATACACTTAAAACAAAAGAAGTCATTATGAAGGCTATGAGTGGAAAACCACACCAAAAACTTCAAAAGCTACAAAATTCCCCCAATAAAGCTTTGATTGAATAGTATCAGTTATTTCCAATAAGATGATAGCTGGAGCACATGGCATTTTTGTAAACAAAGGCCAGCAACCAATCAGGTCATCACCTGTAAGTTGAAAAAATTACTATCCAAAATCATTAACCCCCTGGATCTGGTTACAATGGTTACGTAAGTGGCCAACATCCCGAGCGTGCGGCGTATAGGCTGGGTGAGCATGAACACCCATGAGCAGTGACAAGACTCTGTGCCTCCCCTTTGAGAAGTTATTTTGTGTAAACTTTTTTAGCTTTATTGTCATTTTCCAATGTCCATGTTTGTCTTTTGATTTTCTTTATCCAGATGGTAATAGCTTATTTTCCTTGCACATCTATATCTCTCTATGTAGTAAATGATTCAGTTCCAGGAAAAAAACACTAAGAAACATTTGGCTATTTGTGTCATATCTCTTTTTTTTTTGTAATTTTCAGTTTTACGTAATACAACCTGCGCCGCTGGTCACAGTGGCCAGGAATACGGTGCGCAGCATGGAAATGGTGTCCTTCCTGGAGCAGGCGCTCTTCCAGTCACTGCTTACGCACGTTACATTCCACATTTCTTTATCGATGGGAATAATGCTAAAGCCCCCTTCTAAGTGTCAAATGAGTCAAATCACACTCCAAGAGGTTTGTGCACTCGTGGCAAGTCTTTTCCGTCACCGTGGCCTTCGCTCTTGAGGCTTTGTTCACGTCATTCATATAGATGTCCAAGTTTTTCCTTGACATGATCACAACGTCATCTGGAGCCAGGGGCTTAAACATAGGCATTATCAAACCATCTTAGGCCACATATACACATTAAACATCTTCAAACAATAAACACTATGATTCTATGTTACAGTTATGTTTAAGGTCATATTTTGGCCCAGATTCCTAAGGAATTATCCACATAAAAGCCACTTCATATGCATTTTCAATACACTGCAAGTAGACATTGACTGGTGCAAATCAAAAACCATCATGTGGGAACTGATCAATTTCCAACAAATTTCACATACTTATATAGCTAAGATGTGAGGAATATTATTGTCAGTATTTGAAAATTAATTTTACTCCCCTTTTAAAACTGGAAGATGACTTTGGCAACCAAAAATTTGAAAAAAATTGTTAAAGGACAATCAATTCAAAATATATTCTAAGCAGGTAATTCATGCATGAGAGCAATGGCAACTGTTTTGTACTACGTCATCAAAACATGCGCAGGGTAATTCCCACATAAGTATTTATTTGGGGGGTTCTTAAATGCCCATCTTGTCAACCAAAGTGTGCCAGTACTCAGATCCAAAACGAGG
>NW_020869461.1:76542-79042 GCF_003789085.1 Penaeus vannamei
ATTCATAGAACATGTGATGTTTCTGTGTGTGTGTGTGTGTGTGTGTGTGTGTGTGTGTTGTGTGTGTGTGTGTGTGTGTGTGTGTGTGTGTGTGGTGTGTGCGTGTGTGGTGTGTGCGTGTGTGTGTGTGTGTGTGTGTGTGTGTGTGTGTGTGTGTGTGCTTGTGTGTGTGCTTGTGTGTGTGTGTGTGTGTGTGTGTTCCTTGTTTATTCACATACCCTTATGATCTATGTTGCGTACCCCTGGGGGTACGCAGACCCCAGTTTGGACAACACTGAGATAACTGATTCCCACATACAGTAACTTAATCTATTCTGAGAGACCACATGGCTGCAATGATAGATCCTAATCATGGCTATAAAGCAAATATAAATAAATGAGATGTTTGGAAGTATGTGTGTACTTCCAATTATCTCTGCATGTCAGTGACTTTAATGTTGGAAGTACCTGCCTGCTTCCACATTTCCTAAGGTAAAAGAGTGGTTAAGGACATTTGGTACCTAGTCACACTTTAATAAACCGAATTAAAATGTTACATGGCATGTACCCATGAAACATTCAATTGAGCCTTCTCTGAGTTATAAGTGAAAAATAGTTGTTTGCGTTTGACTGTGACGGTGGTTATTGAAGAATTACAGTCCCTCAAAAAATGTTCATATTTGGTTATGATTTTTGCACAATAATCTTAGGTATGTGAAATAAATAGCTTATGACCTGGTAGTGCTACTAATACTAGTTTATGGTACTATGAATTACACAGGAAAATAATCACAAGTTCTCTTTCAGTTCAGTTTAGTGACTTTTTTAAGTCATTATTTAAGACTGAAATAATCCATAGGACAGAAGTATTACTGTGGATCAGTAAATACACAACATATATGCTTTGTTACATTATGAGATGATTGATCTTTATCCACAGCAATGCAGTCATCTGCGAAGAAGACAGATGGAGATGATGCAAGAATACCATATGTATCAGCAAATAACTTCAGTAATGCAAGTATGTTTTGAGAATAAAAATATGAAAATGTATACATGTATTTGCATGGTTTTATTTATTAAATCTATTATTGTCCAAATGCTTAGTTCTTTTTCATTTTATTTTATTTGTTTTTTTAAGTACATTAGTTTAAAACAGTTCATTACTCTAAGTTTCTTTTGGCTATGTTTGTTTTAGTGATTACTGATTGATAAATCCTACCATTGTATCATAGGTGTGTGTGCTTGCATGTCTACTTGCACGAGTGTTTACAAATAATGTTCCAAGCAGCTCTGTTGTTGATCACATAATATTGCAGTTGTTTGGTAATGATTACGTTGTATTATTATTAGCTTTTGAGCCTTCATATTATGTTAACTTGATATACCTAAATCCTCAGATAAAGTTCTCCAGCTTATATTGAACACATTTCTCATTTCAAAAGTTATGTTTTTCCTTCCCCTGCAACTAGTTTCCACTAAAACTGTTTTTACAACAAGAAGACTCCATAGTGGTTCAGATCCACATACCATGTTTTCAAAAATTTTATTTTTTAAATTTTATTTTATTTTCCACATGATCTTCCCTGTTTAATGCTGCATCGTTTTGTATATAGCTAAATTAAAACATTTGTTTGAGATTTTAAATTCCCATTCCTGCATATGGATTTGGTATTTGGATTATTACTTTAAATAAAAGGGTAAAGGAATCCTTAAACCCTTAGATTTAGTTGTATATGTATACCATAAAAAACAGAAGCTATGATTGTAGTTGCATAATTCAAGAAGAGTATAATCTATTATCTCAATTAACTGCACTCCAGGAAATGAAGTATATAGATATATTTTTAAGACGGGAACGTATCTAGATATTTCAGAAATAACCTAATCTTTCTTCAGATTTCAGCGAAGTAGGGCAAGGCTCCAGTTCTAATGCTTTCACCTCTATCAACTTCAGTATGTATTATTTATTGTACCCTGCTTCTTCCCCTTTATATCCTTATGTTTTGCTTGTTTTCCTTAGTAATTGTTTTGTCTTCTTACTATTCATGTTCCTATTCATATTTTAATATTTTTTATGATATAATGAAACATTTAGGTGATTACATGATATACATGCAAGAAGGCTATCTCTTTTTCACTCAAATGTAGCCTACTCTGGCATGCACATGTACATATATGGTAAGTATGACTTATGATACAAAGATTTAGCTATAGAATATAACAATTGAATTTAATAATGATTGTGAAGCAGAATTTTGATTCAATTTGATTGTTGAATTGATAAACTCAAAAAAGAGAAAAAATGGATTTTTTTTTCTGTTTTCTTCCTGTCTGTGGGAGAGTGAGCAAATAAGGAAGTAATTCTGATGCTGTTTGGCAAGCGATTAAACACAGAAAGTATAAAATGAAAATTGAGAGGAGGGGGGGGGGGGATTGCAGTCTTTAGGGCATATAATTTTGATTGTACATCTTCATTAATTCACATGTCTGTAAAAGATGTCACTCTATCAAAGCATTT
>NW_020869461.1:84042-107033 GCF_003789085.1 Penaeus vannamei
TGTAAATCGGTTAAAGTTCTTTTTTGCCCTATGATCTGTTAACCTGATGAATCTGGTTGTGTCACAGCAATCACATGGACAAAATTAAGGGCATTAGGCTTACATAAGGGGCCACTCTGCTGGGTGCACATTGTCGAGGCAGGGTGTATGTAAAAACTCGTATGTGGTGACAAGACTCTATGCCTCCCCTTTGCAACGTTATTTTACATAAACTAATTTCTGCTTTTTAGCCACTTTCCAATGTCTATATTTGTCTGTTGATATACTTTATGCAGATGGTAATACTGTTTTCCTAGCACAAACTGCACATCACCTCTCTGTGTAGTAATAAACTCAGTGCAAGAAACAAAAGATGTGTAACATATCGCTATTTGTGTCATATATCTTATTTTTTCATAATATTCAATGGAATACAATGCTGATCATGGAAATGGTGTCTTCCCTGGAGCAAGCACTTCTAGTCATGGGTTACAGACATTACATTCCACACTCGTTTATTGATATCATTAATTGTAAAAGTCCCTTTCTAAATGCTAAATGAGTCTTATCACCCTTCAAAAGGGGAGTACACTCATGGCTAGTTCTTTCACCCTGGCCTTCACTTATGATGGCAAGTTCACATTACCTGGCCAGCGGCCATTTTTACAAGACAGCATATTCATGTCACCCGTCCCTCAACACAGATTTTTTTATGACATAATGGTCATGTCACCCAGATCAAAGGGGTTTATAATGGATATCATTAATCTCTTAATTCTGGAATCAAAAAAATATAGCAGGGTATAGATAAAAAATATTTAATTTTGAGTACAGTACTTGTTTCTTTTTTAATTAATATTGATCTTTTCATCTTCTAGAATGTAAGAATATTAGGAACACTATAACTATAACTCATAAAAAAAATATGATTTATTTTATTAGATTGATGACTCTTTGTTTATATAATTTTATGTAAATGTTCAGGCAAATCTTTATTGTCTTCAGTGATTAAGATTCACTCAAGTTTTGTCACAATTTCATAACATACTCCTAGACTTTCCAGTTAGTGGACATATTTTGCAATTCCAGTTTCACATAACTGAATTGCTCTTTGTCATATGCTGACAGATATCTGTCACTAGCATTGTAGACTATCCGAGGAAAATAATATGACCTTTCCCAGGTTCTGTAGTGTTGGTAGAAGACAGTGTAATGAACAATGAGGAAAACAGAAAAAGTTTACAATATATTCATTGTTTATCATGAATCCTTCACTGGTCATTCCCTCCCAATACCTAGCTCATTGTCATCATGGGATGGCTTAGGAGACAAGGACTGCGATCCAATGTAGAAGATCCCCCCTACCTTGGGCCTCAACCCTCGCCTCAACTAATTTTGCTTGGTCCTCTCTTCTCTTCTCTCCTTCTCCGTATCTTCTTTATTCCCATCTTCTATCCCATTCCTAAGGTGTGAGAGATGTGCTATAAGGATGAAAGGCTGACTTTTGTGTCAGTCACAAACGGCCTCCGGGAGCCATGGTCATAGTATTCCCTTGGTTAATTGCCTACCCCTTACCCCTTATGGGGACCCAGAAGGGCAGATGATTTCTTCTCCCCAGTTTATTCAGGCTCACCATAGCCAGTAATAAAGATTCTTTACCCTTAATAGGGGCATAAATGAAATTTGTTGATTATAATCGGATTTTTGCAATTTTTTAATATGTTATATATACATATGCTAAGATTTACACCACTAAGTTCCATGTCATTTGGATAAAAAACAATGAAGTTATTAAAAAAAAAAAGAAAAAATGAAAAATCAAAAAAAATTATAACTCTCACTTATCCATTGACTGAACTAGTTATTAAAAAATACCACATATCCTCTATAGCAATACCTAAATTTGCAATGATTTGGATTTTGAAATTTCCTCTTAGTTTGATGCTTTTTTTTTTTTTTAAGTTCTTTGTTAAACATATAATGTATGATATATGGACCTTTATTACCTGAAATGAAAATCAGCATCATTGCAAAAATTGCAGATTTATTCAGCTTTCAAATGATTCAAACTCCATTAGAATTGCCCAAGTAGTTATGAAGATTTAAAAAAGAATGTTGACAAAGGTGTTAGTTTTGAGATATGGGGCTTTGAATTTGAGGATACATTTTCCTTTTTTTTTTTTTTTTTTTTTCTGATACCTGTGTCAATCTTGATCCATTCTATGGCATTCACATGTATTCTGAAGTGTGACTGGCACCTGGTAACCCCCTCCCCCCCATTTTGCAAGGTGCTAATGGCAATGAGTGCACGTGATTTGATTGTAGAAGTACCGCATGTTACCATAGGCTTAGCAGTGCTTCATGTGGCATTTCATAAGAATAAACAACTCCTACAGCTTTGATCAACATTATTTCTCATCATATTATGTTTATTAGTTACAGTAATAGGAATACCCTTCTCTTTTAGCAGTGCCTCCAGAAACAAGTAGGCAAGGTTACCTTTTGCAGTCGTTCTGATCATTCATGCCTTGTCACAGTTACATGTGAATCCCAAGCTCATGACTCCCTAACTGACTTAACTGGCAAACCCATTCCTGCCAAACCTCAAACCCCTCTCTAATACTTGTTCTGGAACTGTTTCTATTCCCCCAAATGCTTGTCCCATATATGACAAGAACTGGTCAGACTGTGAATATGACCTATTTTCCTGCCTTGCTGAATATGATGTAATGGCAATACAGTGTTGCACTTTTCCTCTCAGTGGCCAGTGTAAATCCCGTCAATATTGCCAAGATTAGCTTCCATAGACAAGACCTCCCCCATGAGGTTTATATTGGAGGATTGTCTTATCATTTCCGACAATCATCGGCAACCCCGTTTCCTCGTCTGTCCAAAAAAATGATGGTGTTTTCGTTCCCCCAAGCCCCCCCCCAATGTTGTCCCCCCCCCACCTGCCCTCTAACTTGTGCCCCACCACCGTGTGATCTGTGCCCTTCACCATTGCCCGGCGCCTCCACCNACATTGAAAACTCGTCCGACCCCAATAAAACCCCACGACGTGTTTCCATTCAATGCCAGACGTTTTTCTTCGGCCCAACACTGAACACTGTCGGGGAAGGGAGGAGAGGGGAAAAGGGAGGTGAGGGGAAGGGAGGAGAGAGGAAAAGAGGTGAGGGAAAGGTAGGGGAAGAAGAGGGAAGGGAAGGAAGGGGAAAGAAGAGGTGAGGGAAAGGGAGGAGAGGGGAAAAAGAGGTGAGGGAAAGGGAGGGGAAGAACAGGGAGGTATGGGGAAATAGAGGGGAAGGAGGGCGGGGATGGGGAAGGGAGGGAGGGATAGGGAATAGAAGGGAAAAGGAGGGAGGGGATAGGGAATAGAGGGGAAAGGAGGGAGGGGATAGGGAATAGAGGGGAAAGGAGGGAGGGGATAGGGAATAGAGGGGAAAGGAGGGAGGGGATAGGGAATAGAAGGGAAAAGGAGGGAGTGGATGGGGAAGAGAGGGAAAAGGGAGAGGGAGAGCATCATGATGGGGGTAGGCAGGGGAGGGAAAGAGCAAGTGTGAGAGGTGGGTGACGAAGGGAAGCGGGCAGAAAAGAAAGGAGAACGAGGGAAGAGGGGAAAAGGGAAGCGTAATGGTAAAAGGGGAAAGGGGGAAGAGGGAAGGGGGGAAAGGGGGAAGAGGGAAAGGGGAAGGGGGAAACGGGGGTAGGTGGAAGGTGGAAAGTGGTGGTGGTGAAGAGGCAGTGGGAAAAAGAAAATGGAGAAGAAAAAGGCTGGAAAAAAAAGGAGAAAGGGGGATAAAGAGAAGACAAAAAAAAGAAGAAGGATTTTTAAGAATAAAAAGAAGAGGGAACGAAATACAAAACAGCTGACAGAAGACGAAAGACTTTAGCACCGTTTTTCTCTCCCTTCTCGCTCTTCGCCAAATCTCCGCCTTCAGCCAGGTTTGGGAAGCGGAGACTCTATCTCTCTCTCTTTCTCTTTCTCTTTCTCTTTCTCTCTCTCTCTCTCTCTCTNAAGAGAAGAGAGAGAGAGAGAAGGAGAGAGAGAAGAGAGAGAGAGAGAGAGAGAGAGAGAGAGAGAGAAAGAAGAAGAGAGAGAGAGAGAGAGAGAGAGAGAGAGAGAGAGAGAGAGAGAGACGAGAGAGACAGAGGAGAGAGAGAGAGAGGAGAGAGAGAGAGAGAGAGAGAGAGAGAGAGAGAGAGAGCGGAACCTAATTAGCCGACATGGGTATAATCTATTCACTTGACCTTCATCGATCGATCCCTTAGGGAAGCAGGCCAAAGGGGGGAGGGGGGGAGAGGAGAGGAGGAAAAGGTGGGAAAAAATAAGATTTAAAGATTGGAAGAAGCGGATGAAGATGGAGAAACAGAGAAATATAAGAACAGATGAATGTGAAGAAACATACGAAAAAAGAGGACAGACGAAAATGAAAAAAAAGAAAAAAAACAAATATGAGAGAAGCAGACGAAGAGAAGAGAAAGCAGATAAAGATGAAAAAAAAAAAAAAAAAAAGACATAGAAACAAACCTCTACCCCCCCAATCTCTTTAAGCTGATCACCTACCCACCCCCCACCCCACCCCACCACCCTCAATTCCCCAAGTGCCACCACTCAACCCCACCCCCAGTGCACCCCACCCCCCACCCAACACCCTCCCGTCCAGTGCCAACCACTCAATCCCCCGTCACCCCACCCCACTCATCTTGACACGCGGCAGATAATCACTCGGAGGGCCAGTCACAACACGCCACTCCCCCCGCCGCCGATGCACGCAAACAGGCGGGTGCACGACTGGCATCCTCCTTGCTCTCTTTCCTCCACGCTTCTTCTCCGTTTCTTTTTTTTTCCTCTCCTCTTTCTTCTCGTTTTTGTTTTTTCCTCCTCCTTCTTTCTTCTAGTTTTTTTCCCTGTGTCTTCTTCCTCCAATTTCTGAATTACCATTTTTTCCATTCCTTCCCCTTCCCCTCCCTTTTCCTTCTTTCTACTTGTTTTCTTATTTTTTTCCTGTGTCTTCTTCCTCCAATCTTCTCAATTCCCATTTTTTTCTCTATTCCTTCCCCTCCTCCTCCTCCCCTGCAATTATCCGGTCCTCTCCTCCCCTTTTCCCCTTCCCCAACCCACCTCTCTACCCCCTTCCACTCCTTACCCCCCCTCCCCCGTCTCTCCTACCCTCCACCCTCAACAACCTTCCCCTCCCCCACCCCTTTCCTCCACCTCCCATTAACCACCCCCTACCACCAACCCCTCACCAACCCTCCCTCCCCCCCCCCCACCATCTCCTCCTCACTAACCATCCCCTCCCCCTTCCCAACCCCAACCCCCCCCCTCCGCCCCCACCATCTCCTCCCTCCCCCTTACCTCCCAACCCCCACCTCTCCCCCTTAACTCCCAACCCCCACCACCTCCCCCTCCAACCCCCCCCCCCACCAAACAATCGAAAAAAAAATGCGCGCCGTCGCCATAAAGCTCCCCCGGGCGAATCGCGCAATAGATGGCGTCCCCCAACTTTTAAAATTAGTTAGGCCTAAAATTAGTATCTCGGTTCCAGTTAATACGGACGAATGGACTCCGGGACTCACTCGCGCGCCGGACTCTTTGGACCGTCGCCAGGAGGAAGAGGAAGAGGAGGAAGATAAAAGGAAGAGGAGGAGAGGAGGAGGAGGAGGAGGAGGAGGGAAGGGGTATGGAAGCGAGAGGAGGAGGAGGGGAGGGAAGGAGGAGAGGAGGGGAGGGAGGGAGGGAGGGAGGGGAGGGAGAGGAGGTGGAGTAGGAGGGAAACAGGAAAAGGAGGAGGAGGGGGAAGGGGTATCGAAGGGAGAGGAGGATAAGGGGGGGGAGGAGAGGGAGGGAGGGAGGGGAGGAGAAGGAGGAGGAGGAGGGGGAGGAAGAGGAGAAGGAAGAGGGGAAAGGGGGGGGGAGGGAAGGAGGAGGAGGAGGAGGAGGAGGAGGAGGAGGAGAGGAAGAGAAGAATAAAAAGAATAATAAGAACAAAAACAAGAACGATGAGAGGGAGTGCAAGGGGAGGAGAGGAATGGATTATTTTTAAAAATCGTAAAAAGAAAACCAAAGCTGAAAAACAACGAAAATGGAAAAGAGGATAAAGAGAAGGACAGAGAAGATAAGAGAGACAATGGCTGAATAGGAGGAGGAGGAGGAAGCGAGTCGTGCTAAAGAATGAATGAGAAACAAAAACAAAAAAAATGATAAATGGTGGATACAGCGTGAGCGATGACAACAAAGGACAAAAGAAAGAAAAAATGGCAAAATGACACGGCGAACGAAGCAGACGAAAGAGTCGAGAATCTAAATGATTTATAACGGAGAGAACAGAAAAATAAAATAAAAAAAAAAAAAAAACAAAAACAAAGAAGAGAAGGGAGGCAGAATGACGAAAAATAAAAATATAAACTCACATATGACAGAACCCCCCCCCCACCAATGCCCGAACTAGATTTACTGAAATATCTGAGGCATGTTTTCCTACATACACACATTCAAACGTACACAAATATACATACACACCATACGTAGACATCCCAGCCGGCGAAAGTATTGCAGAACATACCTGGAAGAAATAAAAACGTTAACTATAAAACTAGAATAATGATAATAATAACAAATAAAAGCATAAACAGACACACAATAATACTAATAACAACACCAATAATAATAACGTTAACTATAACACTAGAATAATGATAATAATAACAAATAAAAGCATAAACAGACACACAATAATACTAATAACAACACCAATAATAACATAACAATAATACTAATGATGAATATCATAACGCGTGTCACTTATAGCTTACTATATAACGCGCTAAAATACACGCATTAATCAGCACCATAAATGATCATTATACAGCAAAATAAAAATATCAAATATACAACTCAACTGCAGGTCTATCAACCGGCGAGCCATCCATTCAATCTGCTGTATAAGGCGTTTCATCATGCGTAAATAGAACAATTTCCCTGATTTTTTTAACTGGCATTTCCGTCTCCTTAACAGATAAAACGGGGAATGAAGACAATGCGTCCAAAGCGAAATAAAAGCGGTGGAAAGCACACGCACACACGCACACATGCTTACAAGTGCTCCCGCTCTCACTCACATACGCACTTGCACACACACCATACACACACACACACACACACACAACACACACACACACACAAGAACAACACACACAAACACACACACACACACACACACGCACACACAGACCATCTTCTCTACCTTTCTCTATTTAGACTCATCCCCCCCACCCCCCCTATCCACACACAGGGACTGCACCTTCTCTCCGATATTTATCCGCACATTAATATCACACAAGCGACGTAAAGAGGGGAAGGGGAGGGGAAAGGGGGAAGGGGGGAAGGGGGAGGGGAAAGGGAGAAGGGGTAAAGGGGTAAGGGGGGAATACGGGAGAAGGAGGGGGGAAGGATAGGGAAGATGGGAATAGGGGAGAAGGGGTAAAGGGGGGAATAGGGAGAAGGAGGGGGGAGGGATAGGGAAGATGGGGGAAAAAGGGGAGAGTGGAAGAGAATGGAGGAGAGGTACGATGGGGAGAAGAAGAGGAAGAAGAAATAGAGGAGGAGGGAAATGGGGAGAGGTACACTGGGGAGAAAGAAGAGGAAGAAGAAATAAAGGGGGAGGGAAAGGCGGAGAAGAGGAAGGAGGAGGAGGAATATAAGGCAAAGGGGAGAAAGAGATAACAGGAGAAGGAGGAGGGAGGAATGGGGGTTGGAGAGGAAACGAAGAGATACGACAAAAGCATGGGGAGAAGAACGAAGGAAGGAGGAGGAAAGAGTGAGCTAAGAGAGGACTGAAAGGAAAGAAAACCAAAAGATACAAGAGGAAACAGGAACGCGAGAGAAAAAAAGAGAAAAGGGGAAAGAGGGCTGAGGAAAAAATAAAAAATAAACAGGAGGAGGATGAAAGGGAGGATGAAAAAGAGGGAAAAGGGAGAGGAGGAGGAGGAGGAGCAGGAAAGGGAGGATGAAAAAGAGGGGGAAGGGAGAGGAGGAGGAGGAAAGGGAGGATGAAAAGGAGGGGAAGGGAGAGGAGGAGGAGTAAGAGCAGGAAAGGAAGGATGAAAAGGAGGGGGAAAGGGAGAGGAGGAGCAGCAGGAAACAAAAGGAGGATGAAAAGGAGGGGAAAGGGGAGAGGAGGAGAGGAGAGGAGGAGGAGGGAGGATGAAGGAGGGGAGGATGAAAAGGAGGGAGGGAAGGAGGAGGACGAGGAGAAAAGAGAGGAAGGAGGAGGAGGAGGAGGAAAGGGAGGATGAAAAGGAGGAAGGGGGATGGGGGGGGGACCCAGAGGACAGTGAGATCGCAAGTTTACGACTATCGATTTCTCTTGCATTACGCGATATACACACACGCGCGCGCCAGCCTCCATACACACAAATGTTATCGTTCTCTCCTCCTATCTCCCTCGTTTTGTTGCACCGATAATTCTGTTCTCTAATCTTCCTCTGCACCGATAATCTGTTTGCTTTTTTTTCTCTCTCTCTTTCTACTTCTCTTCTCTCTGTCCTCCTATCTCCCTCGTTTTGTTGCACCGATAATTCTGTTTTTTTTTTTTCTCTCTCTCTCTCTTTCTCTACTTCTCTTCTCTCTGTCCTCCTATCTCCCTCGTTTTATGCACTGATAATCCTGTTTTTTTTCTCTCTCTCTACTTCTCTTCTTTTCTCTCTTTCTTTTTCTTGGTCAGATCTCTTTCTTCCACTGCTTCCCTGGTCGTCTTCCTTTCACTGATCGTCTTTCTCCCTTCCTCTATCTATTCTGTTCTTTGTCTCCCTTTATCTCGGCCTTCCATTTCCTGTTTCATTCTCCGTCTCATGTTTCAACTTTTCACTTTTCCTCCCCGTTATTATCTTCTCCCTCCCCTATCTCCGCCTGCTCTCTTCTTTTCTTCTTTTTCTCCTGTCTTCGTATCTACCTTCGTATTTTCCTTGTCTTTCTTTCCATTTTATTTTTCTCTATTATCATCACACTCTCTCACTCTCACTCACTCACTCTCTCTCTCTCTCTCTCTCTCTCCCTCCCTCCCTTTTTCTCCTTCGTCCTCTCCGTCTCCAAAAGATCTTAATCACCGACAGGAAACTAATCAGGGCTTTGTGTCCGACACCGCGTTGGTAGATGAGCCTCCCCGCCCGGGCATGATTGCGCCGTCGTCAAATGCGCTTTTGAATCGTAAAATCTACCCTCTACACTCGCCTTCGGAAAAGAAAGAAAATGTTGATAAGACTGAAAAAAAAATGTATATAAAAACTCTTGGAGCCATAATGCACGAAATATACGACAAAAATGGCCTATTTTCCCGAAACTCCCGATAAAAAAGAGAAGAGCTTCCACAAGCAATCCCGCGAACGGAAGCCCGCCAAAAAAGCGGCGACCCGAACCACCAATCACCGCGATGGGAGTCAATTCAGCGACCAATGGGGCGAGCGCTGACAAGCAAGCGGTCAACCAATCACCGAAGACAATCCCGCGGGCAACCAATCAACGGAGTCGCTCCCACTGACCAATCAGAGTGAGCGAGACACTCCATGCGGAAGCGCGAATCGGCGAAAATCTGGAAGCACACACGTCATTCTTCTTATCCTGTCTTATCTCAGCCATCCTCTCCTACCCCATCCTCTCCTGTGGTTCCCCCGGCGCGGCGAGATCGCAGCTTTCGAGAAATGGAAACGAGATAATTGAATAAACCGGGACGAACCGCCGCAGAAACGAATTCGTGTCTGATGGCCATGGTTTCCCGCGTCTCGAAGCCTCTCGCGCCTTGTTCTTTTCCCGCCATCTTTCGCGTGGCATCTGGCATCCTCCTTGCGTTACGGCGATTACTTACATGGGCCGTGCTTTGTCAAATCTCCTGCCACGCCTTCTCTCTTTTTCCTTACTCGCTTTCCCGGATATTGGCCCTCCTTCTTTATCTTATGAGCCTTCAGTTTTTATCTCCTCGTTCCTTCGGGGAGTATTCCACTACTTTCCTTTCTCCCCCTTTTTTAAGTCTACCATCAGGCAATCTTTCTTTCCTTCTTTCTTTTATTCCTCAGTTTCCCTCCTCCTCCTTCCCTTCTCCTTGTCCTCCTCTTCCTCTTCCTTCTTCTCCCCCTCCTCCTTCACCTTCTCCTCGTCCTCTTCCATCTCCTCTTCCTACTCCTTCTCCTTCTCCCCCTCCTCCTTTTCCTCCCCCTCCCCCTCCCCCTCCCTTCTCCTCCCCTCCCCCTCTTCCCTCTCCTCCTCCTCCCCATTTCGTTTTCTTTCTACCCACCTCTTTCCAATAAACAGCAGGCCACTAAAAGCAACAAGAGAAATCAACTGACGCAACATTGTGCAACAAAAGAATTGCACACTTGCGAGGCAATTCCATCCCCGTGCTTAAAGACCGTCTTTATCTTGTCAGTCAGTCGTTCGCTCGCTCTGGTCGTCAATTTGCCTGTCAGTCATCAGTTAAGTCCGTCAGCTAATGGGGGCATTAATCAGCTAGACAGCGGAGCTACTTAAAAGTTATTTTTTTCTTTCTCATCGTGCTTGTCTAACAGTCATGGAGTCTGTCAAGTCTCCAAACCTGTTTACCAGTTAGTGGATTCTCCTATTACGCATCGGCCAGCGCGCCAGTCAGTCAGTCAGGCAGATATCAGTCTCACAACTCCACTCGATCACTCAAGTCCTCAGTCAATCAGCTAGATAAGCAATATCCTCCCCCCCCCCCTCTCTCTCTCTCTCTCTCTCTCTCTCTTTCTCTTTCTCTCTCGATTACTGACTACCACTCTCCTCACTCATTCCCCCTCTCTCTCTCACAACCTTTGCCTGCCTCCCTTCACCCCCTCCTCCTCCCTCCCTCTCCCCCCTTCCCTCCCTTTCCCTCCGTCCCTCCCCCTCTCCCTCCCTCTCCCCCCGTCCCTCTCCTTCCCTTTCCTTCCGTCCCTCCCCTCCCTCCGTCCCTCTCTCCCTCCCTTTCCCTTCTCCTCCCTCCTCCCTCCCCTCCCTCCCTTTCCTCCCTCCCTCCCTCCCCCTCCCTCCGTCCCTCGCCACATCATCATACATATTATCCCAGCGCTTACATACATATACAATATATACGTTCTCGGCGCGAAGGGAAACCGCTTTGAAATGGACGTTATAAATGCCGGCCATCTAAATATTCATGAAATTAGGAATGGCAAAAAATTAATGTAAAACACAGCTCGCCGGAAGTTTAGGCATGTATATCGACTAATTTCGCGGCCGGGAGAAAAGGGGGAGGAGGAGAAAGGGGAAGGAAGAGAGAGGAAGAGAGGGAAGATGTCGGGAGGAAGGAGGGAGGGAGGTTGATAAGGAGAGGGGAGAGAGAGAGAGAGAGAGAGAGAGAGAGAGAGAGAGAGAGAGAGAGAGAGAGAGAGAGAGAGAGAGAGAGAGAGAGAGGAGAGAGAGAGAGATACAGACAGATAGATAAATAGAGAGAAAAAAATAATAAAAGAAAATGAAAGAGGCGGAAGTAGGGAGAAGGGAGAGAAGGAGAGCAACGGCGAGAGACAAGCGCAGACAAATAAAACGGCGGCAGGTAGAGATAGAAAGACAGATGAGACAAGCACAGACGGGCGGACGCAGACAAACAAAGGCAAACAAAGAGAGAGACAGACAGACCCAATAACGGGCAGATGATTGCCACTAACAACACATAACCATCTCTGCCGTTAATCCTGATACTGACAATGGATCTGGGGAGGGGAGGGGGGGGGGGGGAGGGGGGAGGGGAGGGAGGGGGAGATGGGGGAGAGGAGGAGGAGGAGGAGCTGGGGGAGGGGAGGGGAGGGGAGGAGGGAGGGGAGGGAGGGGAGGAGGAGGAGAGATGAGGAGGGGAGGGAGGGAGGAGGAAGATGGTGGATGGAGGAGGAGATGGGGGAGGGGAGGAGGAGCTGGGGGGGGAGGAGAGGAGGGGAGAGGGGAGGAGAGGGGAGGGGAGGAGGAGGGGAGGGGAGGGAGGGGGAGGGGAGAGGAGCGGGAGGGAGGAGGAGATGGGGGAGGGAGGGGGAGCTGGGGAGGGAGGGGGAGGGGAGGGGGAGCTGGGAGGAGGAGGAGGGAGCTGGGGAGGGGAGGGGGGAGGGGGGAGGGGGGGGGCTGGGGGAGGGAGGAGGAGCTGGGAGGGGAGGAGGGAGGGAGGAGGAGAGGGGGAGGAGGGAGGGGAGGGGGAGCTGGGGGAGGGGAGGAGGAGCTGGGGGAGGGGAAGAGAGATGGGGAGGGAGAGAGGAGCTGGGGAGGGGAGGAGGAGATGATGGAGGGGAGGAGGAGCTGAGGGAGGAGGAGGAGATGAGGGAGGGGAGGAGGAGATGGGGGAGGGGAGGAGGAGAGGGGAGGGGAGGAGGAGCTGGGGAGGGGAGGAAGAGATGAGGGAGGGGAGGGAGGGGGAGGAGAGGAGGAGGAGATGGGGAGGGGAGGAGGAGCTGGGGAGGGGAGGAGGAGCTGGGAGGGGAGGAGCTGGGGGAGGGAGGAGGAGCGGGGGAGGGGAGGAGGAGCTGGGGGAGGGGAGGAGGAAAGGGGAGGAGGAGGAGGGGGAGGGAGGGGAGGGGGGAGGGGAGGGGGAGCTGGGGGAGGGGAGGAGGAGCTGGGGGAGGGGAGGGGGAGCTGGGGGAGGGAGGGAGCTGGGGGAGGGGAGGGAGGAGCTGGGAAGGGGGAGGAGATGGGGGAGGGAAGGGGGAGCTGGGGAGGGAGGAGGAGACTGGGGGAGGGGGGGGAGCTGGGGGAGGGAAGGAAGAACTGAGGAGGGGGTTGGGGAAAGGAGGGGAGGGGAGGAGGACTGAGGGAGAGGTGGGGGAAGAGGAACCGCATTAAAAAGTGGGGATGAGGAATTGGAGGAAAGACGACGATGAGGAAGAACCAAGAGAGAGGTCAGCAAGAGAACTGGGAGAGAGTCGGGGAGGAAGAACTGGAAGAGATACGAATAAAGAGGACCTGGGAGAGAGCTGGCGAGGAAGAACTGGAAGAGATGCGAATAAAGAGGGCCTGGGAGAGAGAGGTTGGGAGGAGGAACTGGGAGGTGGGAGAAGAGGGGTAAATGGATAAGGAGAGGGGGGGGGGGGGGTGAAAGAGACCATGAATGCAACCTGCGATCTGCAATGTTGAGTGATGGCTGCGGAATTTCATCATAAAATGTTGGTACTTTTATGGCAGAAGAGGAGAATGGGGAAGAGGAGAATGGGGTGAGAAGGGGGAAGAGCGAAAACTGGGGAAAGGAGAAATTGAAAAATAAAGAATAAGAAAGCGAGAGCACGAGAGAAATGGAAAGGGAGGGAAGACGATAAACAGAAGCAAACGAGAAAAAAAAGGAATGAGAGAGAAAAAAAACCGAAGGAGTAAGAAACATAACAAGATGAGAGAAAGGGGAAAAAAGTAGAAGGTGAAAAGTGAGGAAAGTAGAAAGGGAGAGAGAGGAAGAGAAGGAAGCCCATGAGGGACGCGTCATGTCATGGGCATGTTAAAAATATGAGGGCCATTTCTCCTGCTCTGTGATAAGATTGTGGCCAGCGGGAGGGATGGGGCCGACGTGTATGTACGTGAATGTGTGTGTGTGTGTGTGTGTGTGTGTGTGTGTGTGTGTGTGTGTGTGTGTGTGTGTGTGTGTGTGTGTGTGTGTGTGTGTGTGTGTGTGTGTGTGTGCGTGTGTGTCCATGTGCGCGCACGATAATAAAAAAAATAATTCTTTAACAAATACATGCATATATATGAGTACACACACCACACACACACACACACACACACACACACACACACACACACACACACACACACACACACACACACACACACACACACCACACACCCGCACACACACACATCCCTATATCAGCGCATGATTGAGTGTGAGAAAGAGTCTCCCCCGCCCCGCGTAGGGTGAGTGCCAGCGTGCCCACCCACTACGTACCCGGGCGCAGTGTCACCCGCACACAAAGACAAACACTTCACGCAGCTACTCGAACCGGCGCGCAACTTATCGCACACAATATAACGGTCTGTGTACACACGCATCTCCCACGCCCAATTTCCCCTTATCGCCCTCCTGATAAGAGGCACCTACTCATTTCTTAATCATAACCCCCCCCCCACTGTCCATTTACCCCCCCCCCCACCCCACGCCTCCACACACATGCAATACATACATACATACATATACACACACACACACCGCGGCACTCACTCACTCACACACTCACACACACACACACACACACACTCACACACACACACACACACACACACACACACACACGCACCTTCTCATTTCTCAATCATTATCTCACTGTCCCTCTACCCCCTCCCCCCCCCACCCCACCACCTCCTCACACGAGAATGAGTGCCACGGGGAACTTCCGGCACTCTGACGTCACCCTCATGGCGGCGCTGGCTCTCACCTCGCTGTCTCCTCATCGTTAATTAATCGGCCCGTGTACTGTGCCATGCAGCCGGAGTGGCACTTGCATGGCCCTTCCCACGAGAGAATGTGGCACTTGCATGGCCCTTCCTACGAGAGAAACTTGCATGGCCACCATGGCCCTTCCTACGAGAGAATGTGGCACTTGCATGGCCCTGGCATGTGGGCACCCCCTTCCTACGAGAGATGTGCACTTGCATGGCCCTTCCTACGAGAGAATGTGGCACTTGCATGCCACTTGCACTTCCGTGGCACTTGCATGCCCTTCCTACGAGAGAAGCACTTGCATCCCACGAGAATGTGGCACTTGCATGGCCCTTCGGCACTTGCACCTTTGTCTTGCACGAGAGAATGTGGCACTTGCATGGCGAGAGAATGTGGGCATGGCACGCAATTATGTGGCACTTGCATACGAGAGAAATGCCCTTCCACTGGCACTTGCGCGCAATTCCCACGAGAGAATGTGCACTTTGGCCCTTCCCACTGTGGCACTTGCATGGCCCTTCCCACGAGAGAATGTGGCACTTGCATGGCCCTTCCCAGAGAGAATGTGGCACTTGCATGGCCCTTCCTACGAGAGAATGTGGCACTTGCATGGCCCTTCCTTGTGGCACTTGCATGGCCCCCACGAGAGAATGTGGCACTTGCATGGCACCACTTGCACCTTCCACGAGAGAATGTGGCACTTGCATGGCCCTTCCCACGAGAGAATGTGGCACTTGCATGGCCCTTCCCACGAGAGAATGTGGCAGCATGGCCCTTCCCACGAGAGAATGTGGCACTTGCATGGCCCTTCCTACGAAGAATGTGGCACTTGCATGGCCCTTCCTACGAGAGAATGTGGCACTTGCATGGCCCTTCCCACGAGAGAATGTGGCACTCGGGCGGGCAACGCTGGCCACGTAGAATTCTCTTTATGACTTTCTGTCTGTTTGTCTTTCTGTCTGCCTGGCTGTCTGTTTCCTGTCTTGTCTGTCTACCCAACTATCTGTCTATCTTTTCTGTGTACAATATCTTTACGTTCATTCTACTCTTTTTCTTTTCCTTTTTTTTCTTCGTTTTATTTTTATTTTTCTTATCTTTCTCTTTCTTTCTCCTGTTCTTCTCTCTCCCTCCCCTCCCTCTCCTCTCCCTCCCCCTCCCCTCTCCTCCTCTCCCTCCCCCTCATCCTCTCTCACTCACCCACCCCCACCCCCACCCCTCATACATTCCACATGCTAATCAACCTTTTTAATCTCTGTCTTTTAAATTAATGGAAGAGGATTTGAATGTTTTCAAAATCCCCGCCGTGTAACGGTCATTCCGATGCGATGCCTGGCTGAGCGCGATGGAGTCAGGTCTGATTCATTTATTTATTTCAATTCTATTTATTCATTTCATTCTATTCATTTATTTATCTATTCATTTTATTTATTTATTTATTTAATTCTATTTATTCTATTTTATGTATCTATTTATTTATTTTATTTATCTATCTATTTCATTTCTATTTATTTATTTTATTTATGTATTTATTTCATTTCTATTTATTTATTTTATCTATCTATTTATTTCATTTCTATTTATTTATTTTATTTATCTATTTTTTAAATTTCTATTTATTTATTCATTCTATTTATTTATTTTATTTATCTATGTTTTAAATCTATATTTATTTATTTCATTTCTATTTATTTATTTTATTTATTTATTCATTTATTTTATTTATCTATTTTATTTCATTTCCATTTATCTATTTTATTTATCTATTCATTTCATTTCAAATTTATTGATTCTATTTATCTATTTATTCATTTATCATCTACTAATTTATTTACATTTTTTTAGTGAACGAAGTAGGCTTCCTTCCTGACTGACTTTCCTGACTTTTTCACGTGACTTGCGAGCCCACGCAGGGACTTGTTAAGACAGACAGGGCTGAGGATAACCTAAGTCACCTCACCCCTTGGAGATGTAGTTTTTTTCTGTCTCAATAAACGAGTATATGACACTGACTGAATGACTGAACGACTGACAGACCGAGCGGGTAAAAGACTGACAGAACGATCGAGAATATATGACTGACTGACCGAACAACTGACTGAATGACTGAACGACTGACAGACCGAGCGGGTAAATGACTGACAGACCGATCGAGAATATATGACTGACTGACCGAACAACTGACTGAATGACTGAAACCGAGCGGGTAAATGACTGACAGACCGATCCAGTATATGACAGACCGAACGCCTGACTGAATGACTGAACGACTGACAGACCGAGCGCATAAAGACCAAACTGACCGAAGGAATACAGTTCCCGACAGAGTTCACCGACTAGCTAACCGACAGACTAACGAAAGCCCCACGGATAGGCCTACAAGTGAATGAAAGACCAACCAAAGAGATATAAATGAATAACCACGAATAGACGAAAGAAACGTGAATAAACAACGTTAAGAAGGACCGAACGAATAAATGACGCTAAGCAGATCGAATGAATAAGTGAGTGAGCGAATCCACGAACTAACACTAACGAAAAAGGTGAAGAGAGAGAGGAGAGAGAGAGAGAGAGAGAGAGAGAGAGAGAGAGAAGAGAGAGAGAGAGAGAGAGAGAGAGAGAGAGAGAAGAGAGAGAGAGAGAGAGAGAGAGAAAGGAAGAAAAAAAAAAAAAAAAAAAAAAAAAAAAAAAAAAAAAAAAACGAGAAGGTAAAAAAAAAAGAGAAGGAAAAAAAGAGATTGCAAAAACATCGACACCCCAGAGTCAGGCAGGCAACAAACCTTTCAAAAGCGTGTAAAACAACCCCATGGCAATTTAGTGTTTGTTTGTTCTCCTTCTTGAATTAAGAATATAAGAAGATTATGCGCTGGGGAGAGCTGCCACGGAGGAGGGGGGGAGGGAGGGGAGGGAGGGTAAGGGGGTAGGAGCGGAGGAAGGAGATAAAAACGATAAAAGAAGGGAGAAAGGTCACGGAGAATAACTATAAGAACAAAAGATGGACATTTGGTAACTATAAAAAAAAACATACACACGTATATAGACTCGGACACAAACACACACGCACACACAAACAAAAACAAACAAACAAACAGCTGACTGCCATAAACGACGGGAGAGAAGGAGGGAATAGGGAGGGACACAAACAAGAAATAATACATGCAGAGGAACGAGAGATTCGGAAAAATAATAAAAAAGGAGGATGATAAAACAGAAATGCAGGAAGAGGAAGAACAGGCTAAATGAAGAGAAACAAGAAAAGGAGTGACAGGAAAAATAAAAGAAGCGGGGAAATAACAAGAAGGAAAACGAAGGAAACACATAACGAAAAGAAGAAAGAAGAAAAAGTGGAGAAACAGAAAATGATTTACAATGAAGAAAGAGGGGAAGAGAGGAAGGAGGGAGGAAAATGCAAAGAGTGGAAAGGAAGGAGAGGGGGAAAAATAGTAAGAGAGGAAGGAGGAGGGAAACAAGAAGTGGAAAAAAAGGAAGAAAGAAAAGAAGAAGCAGAAGAGAGGAAGAGAGGGAGGAAAACAAGAAGTGGGAAAAAAAGACGAATGGAGGAAGAAGAGGGGGAAAGGAGGAAGAGAGGAAGGCGAGAGACGCAGGTGGAAGCGATATCCAAACCGGAAGTTGTGACTGTAAGCTTACCTGCGCCAGAACCTGTTTGGGCAGCTGGGAGGGGAAGGGAGGGAGGGGAGGGGAGGGAGGGGGAGGGAGGGGAAGGGAGGGAGGGAGGGAGGGAAGGAGGGCGGGGGCGAGCGCGCGTGTGCGTGCCTGCGTGCGCGTATGTGCATGTGCATGTGCATGTGCATGTGTGTGTGTGTGCGTGTGCGTGTGTGTGTGTATGTGTGTGCGCGCGCGCGCGTAATTCACCACTACGATTGTGTATGAACGCACGAACCGGAAAGAGAGAAAAAATAAGAGAAAAGGCGAGAGACGCGAAACAAACGAAGCACGAAAAAGCGAAACAGAAACAGAAAAAAAGGTACAATTGAGAGAAGAAGAAAGAAACGACGATAACGAAAGAGCGACCGAGAGCGGCGCAAGCAAGACACACGACACAAGAAAAGAGCCGCGAAGACAGCTCAGACAGCGAAAGACGAAGAGACGCGAGTGACGAAGGAGGAGAGAGGGGAGGAGGAGGAAGAGGAAGAAAGACGAAGACGAAGAGGAAGAAGGAAGAGGAGGAGGACGAAGTAAGAGAGGAAGAGGAGGAGGATGAAGAAGAAAAAGAGGAGGAGGCGCCCACTCACGTGCCGCCGTGCACGTACACCGCCAAAGAGGGGAGGAAGAAGGGGAAAAGGGAGAAAAGGCGAAAGGGGGAGTGAGAGTAAGAAAGTGGCGAAGGAAGTGAGGGGAGGCAGAGAGAGGAAGAGAGGAAAGAGGAGGAGGAGGAGGAGGAAGAGGATAGACGAGAAGGAGAGGAGAGAGAGAGAGGAGAGAGAGGAAAGGAGGAGAAAGAGGGAGAAGAAGAGGCAGAGGAGGAGGAGAGAGAGAGCAGGAAGAGGGAGGAGGAAAGGACGTGAGAGATATATATCCATATATAGTGAGAAAGGGAAAGGAAGAGGAGGAGGAAGAGTAAGATGAGGACGAAGAGGCAGAAGGAAGAGGATAGAAAAGTCCTCACCTCTCAACTCAGCTTCAATTCTCACCCGTGTCCGTGTGTGCCCGTGTCTGTTTCCCAGGTCTTCCCCACACATACCCCCCCCCCCCCACACACACACACGTACGCACACACACGCACACGCACACACAAAAAAAAACACACCCACAGCACACAACACACCACACACAGCCACACCCCCACCACATACACCCCTCACCCACCACACACGTTCCTCCCCCACACACACACACCCCACCCCTCCCCCAACACACGCCCCAAAATGAGTCCACCCGCCAACAACTTATCCGACCATCAACCGAAATGTATAAATAATTAACTCAATGCAGTTTCCTCTTTTCAAACTCGCCAAATACAAAGCACGATTTTTTTTTCTCTAACCGATTTCCCCCCAATAGTTTGTTTTAAAATTGGGTTGTCGGATGCAGTAATTCGGACGTGAGGGGGAGGAGGAGGAGGAGGAGGAGGAGAGGGTGAGGAGAGGGGGAGGAGGAAGAGAGGGAAAGGGGAGGGAAAGGGGAGGAGGGGAGAGGAGAGGAAGGAAGGAAGAGGAGAGACGAAGGAGGGAGGATGGAGGAGAGGAAAGAGGGGAAGAGAGAGGAGGAAGGGAAGGGGAAGAGGAGGGAGAGAAGAAAGAGGGGAGAGGAGGGAGGGGGAAAAGAGGAAGAGAGAAGAGGGAAGAGAGGGGAGAAAGGGAAGGAAGAGGAGGGAGAGAAGAGAAGAGGAGAGAGGAGGAGGGGAAGAGGGAGGAAGAGTGGAAGGCAAGAGCAGAAAGAGGGTAAAGGGAGGGAGAAGGGAAAAGCGGAAAGGAGTAAAAAGCGAAAAGGGGAAGAAGAAAGAGGACAGTGACGGAGAAAAGAGTAGGAGAAGGGAGAAACGAAAAACAGAATTTAAAAAAAAAAAAAAAAAAAAAAAAAAACAGAATACCCACACCAAACGCACGACAAAAAAACGACAAAAAATAAAAAAATAAAAACAATCACTAAAAAAAAAACACACATTCACCACCCCATCTTTCCACGCACTCACCCGCCCCAACCGTACGCGAGAAACAAACCAAAACAATACCACCCGAAACACGCCCCAGTCACGCCACAGTCACGCCCAAGTCCCCGATCCGTTTTGAGATGCAAGTGACGATGGGCGCCCGAGAACATCGACAAAGTTCCCGAGAGATATATCGGTATAGTTTCCAAGTTGGAAAGTTCAAAGTTCCGCCATGGACTTGCCGCTTCCTGTTACAGCGGCGGCGAAGTCGTAAAACCGTCCATTTCGTTATGATATTCAGATCTTCTCTAAAAAAAAAAGACCGTCAAACTTTTTCTATATTCTTATGATGATTAAATAAATTGGCCTGTTAAATGACGACATTAAACTTTCTTCTACATTTTTATGTAAAGATTATTAAAATTATAAAATGACCATTAAACCTATAAAGATGATTTAAATTTCCTGTTAAATGACGACCATTAAACTTTATTCTTTTTTTTAAATGTGATTAAAATAAATTACCTCTTAAATGACCATTAAATATATTTTTTTCTATAAAAATGATTAAAAAATTACCTTAAACTGACCATTATACTTTTTCTATAAAGATAATTAAATAAATTACCTGTTAAACTGACGATGCGACTTGTATAACTTATATGCAAACTTTTCCTTAAAGATTTAATAGTTCTATAATTATCAACGTTATGAAATTACGTACTTATACTTAAGGCCCCAAAACTTATAAAAGACTTAGAGGAAAGTTGTCGGAAAAGTCGGATAATGACAACGCTAAGTAGTTACGATACTTTTAAACACAAAATGCGTATTTAATGCTCCTCAGGACACGAAAAAAATAAAAATAAAAAATAAAAAATACTAAACTGTCACGAATCTCAAACCCACAAAAGTTAAGAATCCATAAATCAAACCAAACAAAAAAACAAACAAACAAACAAACAAACCCACGCCTCCACAACATACACACATAAGCAACAACAATAATAATTATAATAATAAAAATCTACTCCTACAAACAAAATAAACTCACGAACCCCGCCATAAATCAACCCTTCCCCCCCCACCCCCCTCAAACAATCAACAAATCAACAAACAAACAACAAACAAACAAAAAAAGAGACCAAACAAAGAAAAAGAAACCTAATGATAAATAAAAAAGAGGAGACACGCAAGAAGAGCAATGGGCGCTGGACGTATTCAGAAGCGGGTGAGGGATGGAGACAGCACCACACCAGGTACGCTCGGCTATATATTCCGCCCTTTCGCCTCGCTTTCCGAACGGGATAGAGGGAAATGGGGGGGGGGGGAGAGGGGAGAGGGGAAAGGAGAAAAAAGGAGGGGGGAGGGAAGAAAGAGAGAGTAAGATAAGGGGAATAGGGGAACGGGGAGGGGGAGAGGGGAAAGGAGAAAAAAAGGGGGGGAGAGGGGAGGAAGGGAAGAGAGAGAGAAAGATAAGGGGAAGAGAAGAGAAGAAGAAGAGAAGAGAAGAGAAGAGAAGAGAGAGAGAGAGAGAAGAGAGAAGAGAGAGAGAGAGAGAGAGAGAGAAGAGAGAGAGAGAGAGATAAGAGAGAGAGAGAGAGAGAGGGGGGGAAGAGAGAGAGAGAGGGGGGGAAAGAGAGAGAGAGGGGGAGAGAGAGAGAGAGAGAGAGAGAGAGAGAGAGAGAGAGAGAGAGAGAGAGAGAGAGAGAGAGAGAGAGAGAGAGAGAGAGAGAGAGAGAGAGAGAGGGATAAGGGGAAGGGGGGGGGGGGAGGGGGAGATGGGAAAGCAGAAAAAAGGGGGGGGCAGAGGGAGAGAACGGCGAGGGAAGAGGAGGGAGAGAGGGGAACGGAGAAAAGAGAGAGGGAAAAGGGAAAATAGAGGGAAGAAAGGAATAAATAGAGGGAGAAAGGAAAAAGAAGGCAGAAGAAAGGAAACGGGTAGAGGGGAGAGAAAGGGGAAAAAGGGAAAGGGGGAGAGCGGCGAAGGAAAAGAGGGAGAGAAAGGAAAGGGGAGAGAAGGGAAAATGGGAGAAAACCAGAGAAAGGAGGGGACAGAGGGAATGGGGGGAGAGGAGAAAGAAAGGAGTGGGGAGAGAGAGAGAAAATGGGAGACAGGGGAGGGGAAAATGGGAGAAGACCAGAAAGGAGAAAGAGGGGAGAGAGGAAAGGAGAAGGGAGAAGGAAGGGAATAAGTAGTAGGAGGAAAAGAGAGGTAAAGAGATAGATCAAGGGGAAATGAGAAAGCAGGAAGAAGGGGGAGAAGAGGAACAGGGAGGGAGAGAAGAAATATCGCAACAAGAAATATTGGAAATGTGAAAGGATGGAGGGGCAGATGGAGAAAGATAGAAAGACAGAAGAGAGAAATGAAAGCAAAAAGAGAAGAGAGGGGCAGATGAAGAAAGTTAGAAAGACAGAGAGAGAGAATGAGAGCAAGAAAAAGAGAAAAGAGACGGGGATAAATCGACGAGAATAAGAACGAAAGGAGTGACAGGCCAGAACAAGAAAACAAAAACCAAAGACTGGAATGCGAGTGTGTGCGCAAGTGAGCGAGAGCGAGTGCGTGTGCGTTTGCGAGTGTGCGTGAGTGTGCGAGTGTGCGTGAGTGTACAAGTGTGTGCGTGAGTGTGCAGAGGTGTGCGTTGCGAATGTCTGCATGAGTGTGCGAGTGTGTGCGTGAGTGTGAGAGTCCGTATGCGGGTTGCGAGCGTGTGCGTGCGTGTTGCGAATATCTGCGTGAGCGTGGGCGTTGCGTGGGGTGCGTATGTGTACATAAAGGAGAGGGGCAGCCCGTGCAAGCGCAGCGTATGGCTTACGCGAAATCGTGCTTCGCGGGAAGTAACGGGCGCTTTGTTTGGTAGCGGGGCGGGGGGGGCGGGTGGGGAGGGGAGGGGGTAAGGAAGGTCAGGGAGAAGGGTGTGGGCGGTGGAGGCCAAGACTAGGGGAGGGGGTGGAGGAGGGGTGGAGGAAAGGAGAGTGAGGGGCCATGGGAG
>NW_020869461.1:108312-110812 GCF_003789085.1 Penaeus vannamei
ATCCGACTAACTCTCAGACGATTCCAAGGCGAGACGACTTACGTATCGCCTCCCGGGATCAAACGCCGCCGTGGCTCAAGTGGCCAGCTGATCCCTGATATATGGTGTAGTATGTATGGTATTGTATGTATGTTGTATATATATATATATATATATATTATATATATAATATATATATTATATATTAAGATATATAGTTAGAGATGAGAGAGAGAGAGAGAGAGAGAGAGAGAGAGAGAGAGAGAGAGAGAGAGAGAGAGAGAGAGAGAGAGAGAGAGAGAGAGAGAGAGAGAGAGAGAGAGAGAGGAGAGAGAGAGAGAGAGAGAGAGGGAGAAAGAGAGAGAGAAAGAGAGAGAAGAGAGAGAGAGAGAGAGAGAGAGAGAGAGAGAGAGAGAGAGAGAGAGAGAGAGAGAGAGAGAGAGAGAGAGAGAGAGAGGAGAGAGAGAATTATCTCTGAATATTTTAGTTACCTTTGATGACTAATGAAAAATGTGTATACCAAAAAAAATTTAAAAATCCTTTTAACTGATATCTTACAATATTTTCTGTATTAGAGTAATTAGCGAGTCTATGCAGATTCAATCTGTCTTTCCCATCTACTTATTTTCTGTTGTTCCGATATTTTCCAAAATACCTGCCAAGGAGATTCAATGAACATGTAAAAGCCCAAAGATTTTTATTGTATCTCGCGACGGGCGTATATGGAAGGGATCACTTTGGTATATTAAACCAGGCTCGGGGAGAAAAAAGGGACGCAGCACAGAAGAACAATGAACAAGGGCTATGCGTTGGTTGACGTTCTTCTTAGATAGAAAAATATGTGTACAATTTTTTTTTTTTTTTTTTTTTTTTTTTTTTTTTTTTTTTAAGGGTGGATTATAATGGGGTGAAAAATGATAGTAAATACCGGCGCGTGTGTAAATAAAATGGTTTTAAAAGTCTGTTGGGAGAATGAATTTGTGAGATACTTTTATTTTTTTTCGTTCTCAGTCAATGATTTGAAATGAGAAAGAAGCTTACCCCGATATTCTGAGAGGAAATATCGGAGATATGTACATTATACTCAAATGCAGATCGTTTAAAAATAACCTCTTTGTTCACGAACATAATGGTTTTGAAGTTGGTAAAAAAAAAACAAAAAAACTTCATTGTCTTTATGTCTTTTTCATAGCCTACAACGAAAGCAAATATCCCCCCAAAAAGACCAAAAACTAAGACCATCTTACATAATTCCATCCCCTGAAGAAGCTCTCGCAACGCTCCAGATCGAAGGAAAACACCCAGCTCTCTCCTAACACTGTCAACACCATCGGTAAAACACCAACACCCGACCCTGACTACCCACACAGGCGAACGAGCGAGACAACACGAACAATGCGGGGGTTGCCAGTTCGGAAATACTGATTACTTCTTGATAGCCTCCAACTCGGGGATGGCCAAACTCCGCGCTTTTAATCAAGGTCTTTAAACGTTTCTCATTTGAATAATTTTCATGCAAACAGGAAGAGGACATTTGATCATGCATGTGCATACATAAGCGCATGCACCAGAGAAGAATTTGTATGTATTATACTGAAAGGTAAGTTCGCTGTGGGATCAGGATATGACAGTAGGATCAATACAATTGGTTGTATTATCATTGTTATTGTTATTATTATTATTATTGTTGTTAGGTCCTAGTAATGTTATTATTACTGTTTATCATTATCACAAATATTATTTTATCGTTATTATCATTATTCAGTAGTAGTATCAAATGTCTTAATGTTGTGAAATCTGTTATCACATTACTGGTTTATTTTTACCATTATCATCATCATTACTGTCATCATTTTCATCATCATCGTCATCATCCTCATTATCATTAATACTACTTTTATTTTTGTAACTGTTGTTTTTTTTTAATTAATATCACTATTATTATTGTTAGTGTTACTATCATTATTATTCATTTTAATACAATTACTGTTTTAGCATTTTTGATAGTCATTATCAATATAATTTTGATTGTACCTAATGCAATTATCACGTTTCTTATCATTAATGCTCTTTTTATTTTTGTGTTTATTACTTTTATCATTATTGTATTTAATACTATTGTTATTTTTGTTATTTATATAATTTCTATTATTATTTTTCTTATTATCATTGTTATTTTAATTTTATTATCATTATTGTTACTATGTTTTTTTAACTATTGTCATTTTATGATTTATTATTGTCATTATCATTAGTATCATCATCATAAGCATTATTATCATTACTGTCATTACTACAATTAGCGTTTTCATTATTGTTATCAAAATCATTATTATTATCATCAATATCATATAATTATTCCCATTCGTACTAATATTCATATTCTTATAACCATATTATCTTCATCATCTTTATTATTATTATGATTATTATTGTTGTGGTTATTCTCAATATCATTATCATATTAATGGGAGAACCGTATCGTTATTGTTATGCGTTACTGTTGTTGCTTTTTGCATTT
>NW_020869461.1:128312-133312 GCF_003789085.1 Penaeus vannamei
TTCTCAGTTGTGTGTTTGTGTTGTTGTGTCTAGTTGTGTCGTGTGTCTGTGTTTTCAGTTGTGTGTGTGTGTTAGTTGAGTTGCGTGTGTTTCTCAGTTGTGTGTTTGTGGTTCTCATGTGGTGTTTGTTTGTGTGTGTGAGAGTGTGTGTGGGAGGTTTATTTCTCTTTTGTTAAAGGGATCTGCAGAGCCTGAATTTAAAGAGTAAATTAAGATCTGAGTAACAGAAAATTAAAATTATTTGCTCTTGGTGTAATATACGTAAAGTAAAGAGAAATAGAAAAGGGAGAGGGGTGGAGAGGAGACACAGGGGAAGAGAGAGAAAAAAAGAAAGAGAGTGAAAGAAAAAGAGGGACATATTGAGACACAGGGGAAAGAGAGAGAGAGAGAGAGAGAGAGGAGAGAGAGGAGAGAGAGAGAGAGAGAGAGAGAGAGAGAGAGAGAGAGAGAGAGAGAGAGAGAGAGAGAGAGAGAGAGAGAGAGAGAGAGAGAGAGAGCGAGAGAGAGAGAGAGAGAGAGAGAGAGAGAAGAGAGAGAGAGAGGAGAGAGAGAGAGAGAGAGAGGAGAGAGAGAGATATATCCCCTTACATCCACTCATATGACAACTGTCCGAAAAGAAAGTCGGTCGTTCATATCTCTCTTTCTTGCCCCTATTTCCCCAAAATTCTCACTACAAACGTATCCCAATTTTATATTCATTATCATTGATAGAAATGTCTACAGTCGGAATATCTAACGGTATAACCAAAATATGTAGTGTGTAGTGAAGATAGTTTACGCAAAATCTTTGCAAACAAGCCACACTCGTCTCGTCTGAAGTTATCAATCAATTTGAATTATCATGTAATGTGATGCCGTTAACTATTATTGTTAATATTATGATGATGATGATGATAAAAATAACATCTATCATTATCATTATTACATCCGCCATGACTATATATAATTCTTGCTTTTAATGTACAAGAGATCCTTACTTCTTACTATAGCCCACTAACCCTATGGATGAGTGATACGTTAGCAAGTGGAAGGAAATGACTGATGAAATGACGAAAAGCAAAGGGAAAAGCCTTTGTTTGTTCCTGGTGCTTTCATTTAACATTTTGAAGCAAAAGGCAGAAACAGCTGATCTTACTTACTTCTGCCTGCTCCTTCTTGTTTCACACACACCCATATATATATATATATATATATATATATTATATATATCTTATATATATATATATATATTGTGTGTGTGTTGTGTATAAATATTCATTTCTTTTTTCTTCGTTGTGCACACTCTATGCAGTGGGCCCTTATTTCCTTTATTTGTAAAGTAAAAACAAAACAAAACAAGAAATATAAAGAACGCAAAGATAAAAAGAGATGGACATACATGCCAAGAACACAGAAAAAATGGATAGCCTTCTGCATGAATTTTCAAAGCCAGGCATCATTAAATTGTTCATAGTCTTGTCGTCAGATTTGCACAGCGGTTATTCGCACTTGAGAAAGCATATTTGTTGCTTTCTGAACGAAATAAAGAAAAAAAAAAAGACACGTACTTACGTATAAGCATTTACCTGTCTCTATATCTATCTATCCATATACATGTATATATATCTATATATCTATATATTCTATCTATCTATCTATTCATCTCTCTTTCTCTCCTCTCTTTATATATATATATATATATATATATATATATATATATATATATATATATATATATATAATATATATATATATATATATATGTGTATGTGTTGTGTGTGTGTGTGTGTTGTGTGTGTGTGTGGGTGTGTGGTGTGTATGTTAATATATATATATATATATATTATATTATATATATAATATATATATATATATATATATATATATATATATATATATATATATATATTATATATATACATATATATATATATATATATATATATATATATATATATATTATATATATATATATATATAATATATATATATATATATATATATATATATATATATATATATATATATATATATATATAACCTTCTCTCTCTCATGTTCTCTATAAATGAGGTGTAACCTGGGAAAAATTTACACAACTTTGGCAAAGTCTCCGGAGTGATAGAGTAAATAACCATTACCTACAGATTAACCACCTGCAAATGTTTGGTCAAAATCTGCAGTGGATTTAGATTTATATTACGTATGCCCCCACACATACATGTACGTGTGTGTATGTGGTGGAAGTGGAGGAGGGGGGGGTTATGTGTGTTTTTGTTTTGTGTGCGTGCGTGTAAATGCGTGCGTGTGGTTTATGTGTGTGTACGTGTCTGTGTGCAAATTTGTACATATATACTTGTGTTTTGTGTGCTGCGTGTGTTTACATGTGTGTGTACATGTGTCTGTGTACACAATTTGTACATATAGAGTATGTGCGTACGTGCATTGCAATACCCGTGTATTCTGCGCAATTCCTCGTGGCTTCCCGGCGCTCGCAGTACATTTGTTCTCCTCCCAAAGAAACGGAGCGGCGGTGAATCAGCCCGACAGTGTTATTACGCCATATTACTCCCAATGTGTCAGGAGAGATATTCGCGGCGAAGAGCGCTAATTGAGAAAAACCAGCGGCAACTCCCCGCCGTCCTGGATGCCATTTACCACCGGAAGCGACCTCTTTCTCCGCCCGTGATTCAGACCTCGATTCCGCCGCGACCCGAGCTGGTCATCCGTCTTCATTACGGGCGAGACCGAGGCTACTCTCCCAGTGGCCGGCGCCGCTCGCCCCCGGAAGCGCTGCGAGGGCGGGGGAGAGCGAGAGGGATAATTCGCGGGATGTACATTTACGCACGCACATACACACACATACGTTCTCACACACACCATTTACACATACATGCACACACAACACATTTACCACATTTCACACACACACACATTTACACATACATTCCTACACACACACACATACATTTACACACACACACGTACAATACATACATTCCACACAACACACATTTACACCATACATTCCTACACACACCGTACACATACATATGCCTAACACACAAACCATTTACACCACACATTACACCTACATTCCTACACACACACACACATACACATACATTCCTACACACCAACACATTAATACTACACACCACGCTACACAACCAAACCACACACATACATTATACACACCATACATTCCTTACACACCACACATTACACACATACATTCCTACACACACACGTACACATACATTCCTACACACCACACACACATTTACACATACATTTACACACTACATTCCTACACAAATTCCTACACACTACACGTTACCATACATACATACACCTACAACACACACAAGTACACATACATACATTCACATACACACACACACACAACACACACACGCATACACACAGAAAGGCCAGACTTGGGTCATGTCCTATCTGAGGGCGTTTGGAAGACATCAGACTGGGCGCGATCAGCACAGCTTTGCTTAAAGGAGGGGAAACATCAGTTGTTATTTTCCATGCTGTAGTGCAATCTGAAACGGAGAGGAAGTAGATGGGTGAAGGGCGATGCCACGTCTTTGTTTTCACACACGCACGACAACACAGCTCAGGACAGAAAGTGTTATCATCATAACATACACATGTGGAAAGGTATGAATGAGAACGAATATCTTCACAATACAAGAGATGTATTTAACCGGTTTTGATTATATCTTCGTCAGAAATACATAAATTTGGGAAAATACACAGCATATATCTGACGAAGATATAATCGAAACCGGTTAAATACATCTCTTGTATTGTGAAAGATATTTCTTCTCATTCATACCTTTCCACATTTCAACATGAATACGGTATTCAACACACACAACACACACATAAACACACACACCACAAGCTCAGACAGAGAAGTGTTGTCATCATACACACACTCACACACACACACATACACACACACACACACACACACACACTTACACACAACCCACAAACACACACACACACAACACAAACACACACACAAACAAAACCACACAACCACGCACACACACAAGCTCAGGACAGAGAAAGTGTCATCATAACACACACACACACACACACACACACACACACACACACACACACACACACACACACACACACACAAGCTCAGGACAGAGAAGTGTTGTCATCATAACACACACACACACACACATACACACACACACACACACACACACACCTACACACATACACACACACACTTACATCTATGCCGTGCTGGATGGGCGCGCATTGAAAGGCGCTGCTGATCCTCTGACTGAACGTCCCGTCACTTTTAATTTAGTGGACTACTTTGTCCCTGTTATATAAGCGCTCTTCTATACACAGACGCACACACGCACACACACACACACACACACACACACACACTCACATACACAGATATGCACACACACACACTCACACACACATAAATACATATATGTGTGTGTATGTTGTTGCGCAGTGCTGTATACAGAAAAAAACGCCTCATATCAAGGGACAAAGTCGTCCGCCAAATTAAAAGCGACGGAGCGTCCGACGGAGCTCAGCAGCGCTCCCCCTCAGCGCTCCCTCCCCTCCGCCCCTCCCGCCCTCCCGCCCCTCCCGCCCCTCCCGCCCCTCCCCCCCCCTCCCGCCCCTCCCGCCTTCCTGCCCCTCCCGCCCCTCCCGCCCCCTCCTGCCCCTCCTGCCCCTCCCACCCCTCCTGCCCCTCCTTCCCTCCTGCCCCTCCGGCTCGACCTCGCATCCCTCCCGGCGCCATGAACTCGCTCGACCGGGAAGTGTCTGTGTGTGCGTGTTAGGGAGAGGGGGAGGGAGGGGGGGGAGGGGAAGAAAGGGGGAAGGCACTCCATTTTCCATCGGAATTTCTCCCATTCCGAGGCCATCATGGTGACCTAATCTCCCCCCCCCCTCCGCAACCGCCGGTAAACCGTAAGCACACCTCGTGAAATTAGGCCGTAAAAAGGGGATACGTCCT
>NW_020869461.1:185812-187495 GCF_003789085.1 Penaeus vannamei
CTCTCTCTCTCTCTCTACTCTTCTTCTCTCTCGCCTCCTTACTCTCTTCTCTGTCTCTCTCTCTCTCGTCTGTTTCGATCTGTTTCGGACTCCGTCACACTCCCTCCTTGGATTGTTGTACCATATCTGTCGCGAAGCAGACGACCTCTTATCACCATCTCCCCAACGTCAAATGCAGAGTAAAGATTTTTTGGAAAATAATATCCGAGTTTCTCTGCATCGAGGGTCAAATTAAGAGGAAAGAACAAATGCTGTTCACAAGTATAGATATCCTGCAAGTAAACCACACCCACTTTCCTCTTCTCTCTCTCCTCTATGGTACTGATGATATATATTAATATAACATACATGTAACACCACAACAACACACACACGCCACGCACACCACACACACGACACACACACACACACACACACACACATCACAGAGCCGCGCATACACACACACAGCACACCCAGCACACAACACACACACAATATTAGCTGTTTATATGATATGATATTTATATATATTACATACAGTTTATATATTGATACAATAAAACTATCTATCCATAAGCAATATATAATACTATAGGTATATATATATTATATATATATGATTTATTATATATTTATTATAGATAGATACGATAGATAGATAGATAAGATAGATAGATAGATAGAATAGATCAGATACATACTCATAGAAGATAGATAGAATAGCATAGATAGACTAGATATAGATATAGATATAGCATAATACACTATATACATATATACACTATAACATACCCGGGTACTATCCTATCTACATCTTATATTATAATATTATATGTATGTAGCATAAGTCTATACATATATGCATATATGCCTGTACCTTTTAATCCTTTATGCAATAGCTCTATATCTTTGCATGCAACATTCCTTCCTCGAAGACTTAAATTTCCTTGAAGAATCAATATAATAAAGTTAAGCTAAATCGTACAAAGGCATCTATCTCTGCTCTGGACGCAAGAAAAGACTGATAAATTCACCCCTTTCATCCGAGGAATACAAACACGCGCACTAAAATTCAATGCATGATTTGGTAAACGACATTTCAAAAAAGTAACTGATAGCTAAGACTAGTGCACAGTACGTTTGTTTGGGTGAAAGAATCGTTGTATAATCTGTAAAATGCTCGGACAGATTCTGCTGCAAATTTGTGCAAAGGACAGCATATTGCAACGATATGATATTTTTCGGCAAGAGAGGACAGAAGGAAAGGGAAGACGTAGAGGAGTGTGTGGGTCATGCAAACACGCACACACACACACCTACACAACACACACACACACAACCACCACACACACACACCCACACACACACGGCTCACACACAAAACACAACACACCTTTAGTCACACCACACACAACAACATATATGAGGTGTATACTGTATCACCGTACTGATATTACATATAGATAGATGATAGATAGATTAGATAGATAGATAGATAGATAGATTAGATAGATAGATAATGATGATAGATTGGATTGTCGTCTGATAGATAGATAGATGACAGTAAGTTAGTAGATAGACTAGATCAGATTTATGATAGATGTCATATGATACGATAGATAGAGTAGATGGATGGATAGATAAAGATAGAGTAGATAGAATAGATAGAGAGAAGAGATTGATATATATATATATATATAT
>NW_020869461.1:195729-198229 GCF_003789085.1 Penaeus vannamei
AGCTATGTATGTCAAGAAAGCTCGTTCAAAAACACTAGGATTCTCGTCCCTGTAGCCTCCCCCTCCCCCCCCCCCTTGATCCCAAGCCTCTCTCCCTCTTCCCGTCTTTACTCTCGCCCGTCCATGATATGTCTCGAGTTTCTCACTCTTGTTCTGTTTTCTGTCTGTTTGTCTGTGCTTGGTTGCTGTCCTATCTGGTTTCTTCCTTTCTCTTTCTTTTCTTTCTCTCTCTCTCTCTCTCTCTCTCTCTCTCTCTCTCTCGTCTCTCTCTCTCTCTCTCTCTCTTCTCTCTCTCTCGCCGCCTCCTTTCTCTTTTCTTCTTGCTTCTCTTCTCTCTCTCTCTCTCTTCTCTCTCTCTCTCTCTCTCTCTCTCTCTCTCTTTCTTCTTTCTCTCTCTCTCTCTCCTCTCTCTCTCTCTCTCTCCTCTGCTTCTTCTTCTCCTCTCTCTCTCTCGTCTCTATCTATCTATCCATCTATCCAGTCGTATCTATCTATACATGTATATTGTGTGTGTGTGTGTGCCCTGTGTGTGTGGTGTTGATGTGTGTATGTGTGTGCTGTGTGTGTTTGGCGTGGTGTGTGAGAGAGTAATATAAATAACTAATCCCCCTATCTCTAGATTTTCTCTCTCTCCTCTCTCTCCTCTCTCTCCTCTCTCTTCTCTCTCTCTCTCTCTCCTCGTCTCTCTCTCTCTCTCTCTCTCTCTCTCTCTCTCGTTCTCTCTCTTTTCTCTCTCTCTCCTCTTCTCGATCCCACCCCTCTCTCTCAGCGTGCGATAAGAGCGATTATCCTTTAATCTTCAGGCCGAAAAAAGCCCTTGTGTTTCAGCATAATCTCGCTCGCCAATATTTGTAATACTGGCCTTAGCTGTCACCTTTCACTATAAAGGAGAGGATAGTAACTTTTTCTTTTGTTTTATGCTAATCACTGATGTTATTAAGTTATATAAGCGGTCGAATAAAAAGCTGAAACAATTAGGTCATTGTTTTCGGAAAGAAATTATATTCAGTTTTCAGTGATAAGAGGCAGAGCGAGAGAGAGGAAGAGAGAGAGACGGAGAGAGAGAGAGAAGAGAGAGAGGAGGAGAGAAGAGAGAGAGATGCAAGATGAGAGTATGAGATAGGGAGAAGTGGAGAGAAGAGAGAGAGAGGCGGAGAAGGAGAGAAGGAGAGATAGAGAGATAGAGAGAGAAGTATATATAAACAAACTGCGCACACCACACACACATTTTACTATATATATATATATATATATAATATATATATATATATATAATATAATAATATATATAAATATATATATATTATATTTTACTGGCGCGGCGGTTCTTGTGTGAAATCTTAAATAATTACTTGTTAATTAGGTTCCAAAATTGACAGCATGTGTAATTGAGGATGACGAGTGAGTATCTTTGAAAAATAATATCTATTCCCTACTACTTGGATGACCAACTGCGAAACAGGGAGAAGGGAGAGAAAAGAAAGAGAGAGGAGAGACAGAGAGTGAGAGAAAGAATAGACAGTCAAGATAGGCCAGAAAGAGAGAGAAGTTTTTAGAGAAAAAATTAAAAGGGAGCGGAACAGAAAGGGCAAATGAATTAAACATAAAGAGAACAAATAAGGTATTTCTATAAAAATTAAGATGAAAATGGTAACGGTGATAAGTGAGATTATGATACCTTATGGAAAATTAAATACATGTCAATAATGACATTACAACCAAGATAATCATATTTCATTATACTCTTTAAGTTATAATAAATCCATGGTTGCACAAATGATTTCTTTTGTTATGACATTTCCATCATTTCACTTATGCGTCTCTTTTGGTTAAATTCCTTCTTGTCAATGGTCAGGGTAATGATAATGATAATTGCGAGTAAACGATATGTCTATGTTTGCCGCAGCAGTTAGTAGTAGTTGCGAGTAATAGTCGGTAGGTTAGTAGTAATAGAAGGTGTTAGTGTTGTTTTGTTATAGCAGTTACAGCAAACGGCAGTTAAGTTGAAAGTAGTATAGTAGCAGCAGTAATAGTAGTAGTAGTTAGTAGTAGGCAGCCACGGCAGTACGGTGGTGAGTAGCTAGTCAGTTCAGTAGTAGTTAGTAGTAGTAGTAGATAGTAGTAGTAGTAGATCAGTAGTCAGTAATAATAGCGAGCATAGCAAGTAAGTAGTAGTAGTAGTAGTAATAGTATAGTAGCAGTAGTAGCAGTAGTAGTAGTAGTAGTAGTTAATACGTTAGTAATGTAGTAGTAGGTAGCAGCAGCCAGCAGTAGTAAGTAAGTAGTAGTAGTAGTTAGTAGTAGTCAGTAGTAGTAAGTAGTAGTAGTAGTAGTAGTAGTTAGTGAATATAGCAGCCAGTAGCAGTGAAGTAGTAGGAGTAGTAGTTGAATAGTAGTAGTAGCGAGTAGTAGCAGTAGTAGTAAGTAGTAGTAGTAGTAGTAGTAGTTAGTAATAGTAGTAGTAGCAGTAGAGTAGCAGTGAGTAGTAGTAGTAGTAGAG
>NW_020869461.1:223229-224304 GCF_003789085.1 Penaeus vannamei
CTAGAAGCATTCAGAGGGCGCATACCTCCGCCAAGGCAATAAGGACGCAGATTCCATAAAAATATCCACGCTTCAAGAATTACAGTAAAATCACCTTTCAAGTACACAGGTGACGTCAATAAACATAACCTCAAAAAAATTCCGGATCCAGATCACAACCAAAATGCAAGGGAATGTAAAGGCGTTTTTAGCAGGGAAAGTTCTTGCCTAAAATCTCGTATCTTTTTCTTGCTAACTCAAGAATTTTGCTTGCTTTCTCATGCGACCTCCGTAGATGGCTGGACTTGCGCTTGGTAAGTCATGCTGTGTACCGTCACCATGGCAACAGCGTCGTTCGCTAACCGTGCTGGTTACGATCCTTCGAATGCGGGCGTTGGCCAAGAACTCCGATTAATATTTCATCAAAGGAATCATTTTTTATACGGAATCTGATTCTGTAATTGAGATAATGGAGATAATGTGAATGATTACTTTTTTCTTTTAAATCACAAATCATTGTAAGACGAACAATTTTTATCTTTTAAACTTTTCGTCTCTAAATCGATTTATGAATAAGTCATCTCTCTCCGAGATTGTTGTTGGGAATACTTGTCTATTGCTTTTAAAACCCGAGAATATATATATTGTGTGTTATTTTTTTTGACATTTCTGTGCTCTCCAAGGACTGTTATGATTTGTGATTTATAGAAAGACACTTCCACATGTCTGCATCATTCTGAATATGTCTTCCCTGCCGATACAAGCGTCTTAAGCAGAGGAAGAATTCTATCGGTAAGAATTCTTGCTTAAGCTCTTTCCTGCTTAAAACACGTTAAGTTAGGGTAAGACACACCTCTGGTAAAATTTTCACAAAAATCTGTTTATAACATTTTGAGTTATCTTGCTAACCAACTGACAAACAAACTAACCAAAGCGACTGAAGACATACCCTCCTTGGCGGAGTTAATAACAGTAAACAGACAACTGCACACACAAACAGACAGACAGACACACACACACACACACACAACACCACACAACACAATCACACACACACACACACACACACACACACACACCACACACACACACACAC
>NW_020869461.1:224423-239423 GCF_003789085.1 Penaeus vannamei
CCTCTCTTCCTCTCCCTCTCTCCCTCCCTCCCTCGATCTTTCCCTCCCTTCTGCCTCCCCTTTTCTCTCTTCCTTTTTGTGTGTGCAAGTAAGGAAGTAAGTAAGTTAGTAAGTAAGTAAATGATTGAGTTCGTGAGAGAGAGAGAGAGAGAGAGAGAGAGAGAGAGAGAGAGAGAGAGAGAGAGAGAGAGAGAGAGAGAGAGAGAGAGAGAGAGAGAGTGTGTGTGTGAGTGTGAGTGTGAGTGTGAGTGCGAGTTTGCTTTTATGTATGTTGTACACGTGAAGTCCTGGGAAAACACGGAGGCAAAAATCTTCCGGAGTCGACTTCTTGTTTTCTGTACGTGGGAAAAAAATATTAGAGTTAGCAGACGTGGGCTGGGGCTTCTTCCCGCCTAACTCACTCTCACCTCTCTCCTCTTGTGTTGTATTTTCTCTCATGCCTTTTCTTCCGACTTTCTTTTATTTCCGCTCTCCTTTTCCTCCCCGCTTTCTCTCGCTTTCATCTCCCTGGATTCTCTCTCTCTTTTTTACTCCTTGGCTTCCCGCTCTTTTAATTATCTTCCCAGCATTTCCTGGAAGTGTTCGGCATTTTCGTCTTTTGTTTCGGAAGTGTGTGACCTTTTTGGGGGGATTCGGCGGAGGGTTCCGGAGGCCATTTGGGCGGCGCAGCTGAGATCGCGCCGGGGATAGCCTCGTTTAAGCCCATCGGTCAAGTTAATACCTCATAAGTGCGCCTCATTTTTACTGTCAGGAGAGACGCTCGTGTAGTTTTACCTTCGTGATTAAAAGTTGGAGGGATTGGTCGGACGAGGGGCGCCGTGGATGACTCTCCGGAGATGGATGGGCGGCGCGGGCCAGCCCCCCCCCTCTCCGGAGATGCCCCCCCCCCGCGGGCCAGGTGGATGACTCTACGGAGATTGATGGGCGGCGCGGGCCAGGTGGATGACGCTCCGGGGATGGATGGGCGGCGCGGGCCAGCCCCCCCCCTCTCCGGAGATGCCCCCCCCCCGCGGGCCAGGTGGATGACTCTCCGGAGATGGATGGGCGGCGCGGGCCAGGTGGATGACGCTCCGGAGATGGATGGGCGGCGCGGGCCAGGTGGATGACTCTACGGAGATTGATGGGCGGCGCGGGCCAGGTGGGGGACTCTCCGGGGATGGATCGGCGGCACGGGCCAGGTGGATGACGCTCCGGAGATGGCTGGACGGCGCGGGCCAGGTGGATGACTCTACGGAGATTGATGGGCGGCGCGGGCCAGGTGGGTGACTCTCCGGGGATGGATGGGCGGCGCGGGCCAGGTGGATGACTCTACGGAGATTGATGGGCGGCGCGGGCCAGGTGGATGACTCTCCGGAGATGGATGGGCGGATGGGAGGGAGTTTAAAGGGGCTGCGGAGAGGAAGGGAGAGGAAGGCCCTGAGGTGTGCGGAGACGTTCACGGTGCCTGGTGCTACAGGTTGCTCTCACGGCACGGTGCCGCGGGAGGGATTGCGCCACGCTCTAATGGGTGCCACAACAAGTGGCAAGGGAAAGGGGGTAGGGGGTAGAGAGTGCCACACCTTGCTTCCGCGACGCCGGAGCCACAGGGGTGTTGTTCTCGAAGTTTCAGGGGAAGCGGTAACAGTGCACCCGCGTTAGATTTAGGAGTTCGGGTTCAGCCAGAAGTTCTCGCCTCGTCAGCCATGACCCAGGTGAGCGCTACAAAACCTTTTAGTGTAATTATTTTGCGTGTTATATCGCCGGAATTCCCCCCCTCTGGAAAACGAGATCCCTATATTTTATTTATTTTCCGCGCATTTGTTTTCCTTGAATATAAAAGCTTTCAAAAAATGAATAGTTAAAAATGGTGTAGAGTTCGAGGCGCTGAAAATACTCCTGTCGGAAAACCATTTAAAACTAAACACGTGTATTTTTTCCCCCATTTTCTTTACAGCAGCTTTTGATTGAAATCTGATTCGAGCCCAACTATTTTAATCAAAGGAGCGCGAAAGCTCAAGCTTGACCAGTGTAACATGCAAGTCGGAAATGCTTTTAAAAGTCGGGTCGAGATGCGGCGAGAGACTTCCCCGTTTTTTTTTGTTTTTTTTTTAATTCCTTTTTCCTTCTGGCTCGCGCGGGAAATGGAGATAGACGTTCCATTTACTTATTCGCGGTGGGGGTTCCGGGTATCCTCCCTTACCCCTTTCCCACCCCCACCCCCCTTTGAGGCGGTGCGATAGATGGGTTTAATTAGCTTCGGGAGAGAGTGGATCCCTGCGAAGATTTAATTATCGGCCGATGCTTCCACGAGAGTTGGTCTGGGGTTTGATGTGGGTTGATTATTTAGAGAAGGGCGGCGGCATTTCGACGTCTCTCTGCCCGGGAAGGAGCGCGTGTGCTATTTGGCTTTGATGTGGATAGCGCCCTCTAGCTTTATCGTTTTTTATTCTTTTATTTTCTTTTCTTTTTTTTTTGGGGGGAGGGGTGTTTTTTTATTATTGATTCTGTTGATTTATTGTGGTGGTCTTCTGGCCTCCTCCCTTCTCTCGTCTCCCATTCTCGCGTCTTTCCTCTTCTCTTTTCTCCTCTTTATCCCCCCCCCTCACCTTACCTCTCTTCTCTTCATCCATCTTCCAGTCGTCCCCCACCCCTCCTCTTTCTCTTTTCTTCTTTTCTTGTATTTGTCCATCCGTCTCCCCATTCGCTGCTCTCTCTGACGGGAGATCCACAGAGCTACGAGGGAAGCCGACCTTGTTGTTCCTCCCTTCTTGTGCTACCCGCTCGATGAGGAATGGGTCGCTAATACGGGATTTGTTGTTGGTTTCTTCCTCCTCCTCTTCCTTTTTTTTTTTTTTGTTATTCTTATTGTTGTTGTTGTTCTTCTGATGCTGCTCATGTCATTCATTATTATTATTATGATGATGATTATTACTGTACCAGTATTATTGCTATTACTTCTATTGTCATTACTCTTCCTTTTCTTTTAGTTTTTTCCTCTTCTAACTGTTACATGCACGTCCACTCTCCTTTCTCTTTCCCTCTGCCAGCCTTTCCTTTCCACGGGCTCGATAGTTTCCAAACAATTCGTCTGTTTTTATCTGAACTCTTCTACGCAATGGAATGGCCTGGGGATGAGGCTGCGTTAGTGAAGCGAGAGGGAAAGAGGGAGAGGGAGATACGAGGGACGGGTGAGGGGAAGAGAGAGAGAAAAAGAGAAGGATGGAGAAAGGAGGGGAGAGAGAGAGAGAGAAAGAGAAGAATGGAGAAAGGAGGGGGAGAGAGAGAGAGAAGAAGGAGGGGGAAGAGAGAGAGAGAGAAGGAGGAGGGGGAAGAGAGAAAGCGAAGGANGTAGCGCCCTCTAGCCTTATCGCTTTTTTTCTTTTATTTATTTATTTATTTATTTTCTTGGGGTGAGGGGGGTGAGGGGTGTGTTTTTTATTATTCTGTTGATTTATTGTGGTGGTCTTCTGCCCGCCTCCCTTCTCTCGTCTCCCATTCTCGCGTCTTTCCTCTTCTCTTTTCTCCTCTTTATCCCCCCCCCTCACCTTACCTCTCTTCTCTTCATCCATCTTCCAGTCGTCCCCCACCCCTCCTCTTTCTCTTTTCTTCTTTTCTTGTATTTGTCCATCCGTCTCCCCATTCGCTGCTCTCTTCAACGGGGTGGTGGTTCTGACGGGAGATCCACAGAGCTACGAGGGAAGCCGACCTTGTTGTTCCTCCCTTCTTGCGCTACTCGCTCGATGAGGAATGGGTCGCTAATACGGGATTTGTTGTTGGTTTCTTCCTCCTCCTCTTCCTTTTCTTTTTTCTTTTTCTTTTTTTTTGTTATTCTTATTGTTGTTGTTGTTGTTCTGATCTAATGCGGGATTTGTTGTTGGTTTCTTCCTCCTCCTCTTCCTTTTCTTTTTCTTTTTTTTTTTTGTTATTCTTATTGTTGTTGTTGTTGTTCTGATCTAATACGGGATTTGTTGTTGGTTTCTTCCTCCTCCTCTTCCTTTTTTTTTTTTTTTTTTCTTTTTGTTGTTGTTCTGATGTTGCTGTTGCTGCTACTAATTATTATTGTTGTTTCTGATGATGATTTTGGTGATCATGAACTTGTTGGTTTTCTTGTGTTTGCTGTTGATATTGTTATTGATGTCATTCATTATTATTATTATGATGATGATTATTACTGTACCAGTATTATTGCTATTACTGCTATTGTCATTACTCTTCCTTTTCCTTTAGTTTTTTCCTCTTCTAAGTGTTACATGCACGTCCACTCTCCTTTCTCTTTCCCTCTGCCAGCCTTTCCTTTCCACGGACTCGATAGTTTCCAAACAATTCGTCTGTTTTTATCTGAACTCTTCTACGCAATGGAATGGCCTGGGGATGAGGTTGCGTTAGTGAAGCGAGAGGGAAAGAGGGAGAGGGAGATACGAGGGACGGGTGAGGGGAAGAGAGAGAGAAAAAGAGAAGGAGGGGAGAAGGAGGGGAGAGAGAGAGAGAGAAAGAGAAGGATGGAGAAAGGAGGGGAAGAGAGAGAGAGAGAAGAGAGAGAGAGAGAGAGGAGGGGGAAGAGAGAGAGAGAAGAAGGAGGGGGAGAGAGAGAGAGGGAAGAAGAAGAGAGAGAGAGAAAAAGAGAAAGAAGGGGAGAAAGGAGCAGAAAGAGAGAGAGAGAGAAGAAGGAGGGGGAAGAGAGAGAGGGAAAGAGGAGGGAGAGGGAAAGAAAAAGAGAAAGATGGAGAAAGAAGGGGAGAAAGGAGCGGGAAGAGAGAGACAGAGACAGAGACAGAGAGAAGGAGGGGAGTGAAAGGAGAGAGAATGTAGTGAGAGGAGGGGGAGAGACAGAGAGAGAAGAAGGAGGAGGAGGAGAAGGGAGAGAAAAAAGAGAAAGAGGAAGAAGGAAGGGGAGAAAGCAGAGACAAAAGAGAGGAGAAAGAGAGAGAGAGAGAGAGAGAGAGAAAGGTGGCGTGTGTGTGTGTGTTAAAAATGTGTGAAGAAAGTCGCGTATTCAAACTTTATATGTTGTGACGTAAAATATGGCAGTGATAAAAATTTCATGCAAGCATTTTGTGCTATATTGATTTTTTCTCCACCTTTTTACGTGCAGAGAAGCGATAAAAGCGATATCATAAGGCCGGATCATCTGACTGACGCGATCATAAATTGAGGCAGTGGGAAAAATAGAGAAAATAAAAGGATATTTTTCGATTAGCTGAATTGATTCTGGAATAGACTTTGCAATTTCGGTGACTGATTTCCTATGTTTGGAATGGCTTCGGGGCGACAAGGGGAAAAGTATGTCTAAAATATAGGCAGTGTAGCACCTGGTCCGTTCGGTCTCCCCCCCCCCCCCCTTAATGGCGCCCACCGTCCCTGTTATGACGACCATGGTCATTTGCGTGGGAATTTTTGTTATATATTCTTTTCTCTTGCTTCATCGGTCTTACCTTCCCTTATGTATTATATTATCTTTTCTTCTCCAAATCTTCATTTTCTTTTCCTCCCTTCCCCTCCCCTTTCCTCTCCTTTCAATTCCCCTCCCATATATTCCCTTATACCCTCCCCTCCATCCCTCTCCATCCCTTCCCTGTCGCTGCTTCTGCTTCCCAGATTTTCTCATCTCTCGTACTGCCAAGGCGCCTTCTCTTTCCTCTCTCTTTCCACCTTTCCTCGCTGTCTCCACTCCCACCCTCCCCCTCAGTCCCACCCCCTCCCCTCACTCCCACCCGCACTCCCTCACTCCCACCCGCACTCCCTCCACAGCCTCTCCACGCCTCATAACACCCCCAAGTCACCGCAAACATCAGCACAGTTTCTCTAATAAAGCTAGAAAAATTGCTTTTAATTTTCCTGGCCGCCCCTGGAACTCGTGGCGAGGGCGCGTCGCGGATAGGCTCGTGTGCGGCGCGGTTAAAGGGTGCGGAGCCATCCTCCTCCCGCGGGCGGCGAGGGCGGGGTGCGGGAGGCCCTTTTATGGCTCCTTTTTTGATTGTCTCTCCGCCTTATCCCGTGTCCAGCGCCGCGCATATGAACGCTCGGGACGGGGCTGGGGTTGGGGTTGGGGGTGGGGTTGGGGGGTGGGGGGTTGGCCGTTTGTTTGGATTTTCTTTGGCTGAGGTTTCCTTTCTTGGGGTAAGGTGTCGAGGGAGGGAGGAAAAGGGCGTGAGTGAAGTGAGTGAGTGAGTGAGTGAGTGAGTGAGTGAGTGAGTGAGTGAGTGAGTGAGTGAGTGAGTGAGTGAGTGAGTGAGAGTGAGAGAGAGAGAGAGAGAGAGAGAGAGAGAGAGAGAGAGAGAGAGAGAGAGAGAGAGAGAGAGAGAGAGGAGAGAGAGAGAGAAGAGGCGGGAGGGGAGAGAGAAAGAGAAACAGAAAGAGAGATAGAGAGAGAGAAGAGAAAGACGAGGGGGAAAGAGAAACAGAGAAAACGAGAGAGAGCGAGCGAGCGCGCGCCGGCGTGAAGGAGGGAGGTGGAAAGGGAATGAAAGTGAGTGACGAGCGAGCAAATGAACGAATGCCTGCAATGAGCAGGGACACCTTCGCCCCAGCCAATTTTTCACCCGCCCTCCGTCCCCATGACATGTTTTCTTATCTCACCAACCACCTCCCCTCTTTTTCTTCCTCTTGCTCTCCCTCTTCTCCATTCCCCCCCCTGAGCCTGCGCCCTCCTCTTCGCTCCGGTTGATATATGTTATCGGACGGCACCATCACGGCTGACAGGCTGTCGCGTTGCTCACCTGCCGTAGTGTTTGTCCCGCCGGCGCCTCTCCCCCGGCGGAGGAGGACGCGGCAAGAGGCCTCGCCGCCGCCGTGCCGCTTGTCACAGCGATCGTGCCGCCGCCTCTGTCCTCGCGCCTCCTTTCGGGTTCTGTGGTCCTTCTCGCGTTCGTGTTGTCGCTTCTTTTATCCTTCTCTAATCTTTTCTTTCGTTTGCTCTCTCTCCCTTCCCCTTTTGTTTGTGTAAGCGTCCGTGTCCTTCTCCTTGCATCCGTCAAAGTCCCTGGTTTAGTTTTTCATCTTTCCCGCTCCCTATCGTTTGTCTCTCGTTTCCCTCTCATTCCCGCCGTTGCTTCTTGCCGCCACCGACATGTTGCGCGGCCGGTTGCACTGAAATTTTAATGGTGACGATATTGCAAATAATAAATTTGCTTTGGTGGTGTGAAGTGCCTTGACCTTCTCCCTTCTCTTCCCCCTCCTCTTCCCTCCTCTTCCCTCCTCCCTCCTCTTCCCCTTCCTCTTTCCCTTCCCTTCTCCCCTGTTCTTCTTCTCTTCTTCTTCTTCTTCTTCTCTTCTTCTTCTTCTTCTTCTTCTTCTTTCTTCTTTCTTCTTCTTCTTCTTCGTCTCGTCTTCGTCTTCGTCTTCGTCTTCGTCTTCGTCTTCGTCTTCGTACTACCCCTTCCTCTTCCCCTTCAGTCCGCCCCACCTTCTCCCCCCTATTCTCCTCCCCACCTCTCGCTCCTGCATATTAATCGCTGTACTCGTCGCACGATACATAAAGGTTACAATATTATTAATCGCGACCGTTGTTTTATTCCGATTGGTAAATTGCTCATCTTGTTCCTTCCCGACGCCCTTTTTTGAAAGTTTTGAATTATCTGCAGGTGGAGTGGCCGTCGCAGTCTATTCTCGGACCGGTTCAGCCCTTGCGACCGGCCGTAACAACTCCGAAAGGCTTTTGAAGTTTGCGCCGCTAGGAAGGACGCGGATGCTCACACAAACAAAAGGGGGGGAGTGGGAGAGCTAACGAAAGAAAAGATTAGAGAAGGATAAAAGAAGCACACACGAACACGAGAAGGGCGACAGAACCCGATAGGAGGCGCGATTAGTCCCCCCCCCCCCCCCCCCCCCCCGCGGTGACGAATACTTCGAGATGTTGGGTTGACTGGGACTCTGTAGAGGACACGGTGATAATCGGCAGGTTTCTCTTCCTTCTCTTTTGCGTTAGGAGGCCATGAGGGTGGGGGTGGGGGTGGGGTGGGGGATGATTTCTGCGCTCTTGGAAAGGTTAATGCGCCGCCGTAGTTTGGCTGGTGCTTCGGGGGCGGGGTGGGGTGGGTGGGGGGTGGGGTGGGGGGTGATTTCTGCGCTCTTGGAAAGGGTTAATGCGACGCCGTAGTTTGGCTGGTGCTTCGGGGGCGGGAGGAGCGGTGACAAATGCTGTCTGCGGTGGCGGCGGGATCAGTAACCCATGAATATGGAAGCCGGCTGACAGAGATGGCTTTGGTGCGCGGGTTTTATCAGGCCTTCTGAACTCTGAAAGCACGCCGCTCGTTTCGCATCGAAAGTCTCGCGCGCTCTGGAATAATGATAATAATGATGATGATAATGATAATAATTATGATTATTATTATTATTATTTGTTGTTGTTGTTGTTGTTTTTATTTTTATTATTGTTATTGTTGTTGTTATTATTATTATTATTATTATTATTATTATTATTATTATTATTATTATGTTATTGTCGTTATGATGATATCATTAAGATCATTATCGGAAATATTATCATTATTGTTATCATTATTGTTATAATGATAATAATAATAATAATTATTATTATTATTATTATCATCATCGTCATCATTACCATCTTTATTTTCATCCTTATCATTACCATTACTATTACCATTACCATTATTATTATTATTATTTTTTATTATTATTATTATTATTATTACTGGTGTTATTTTCATTAGCATTTACATCAGTTGATATAGGATAGGCATTCGTGCCCAGCCCTGCTATTATATCGCGATTGATGGTTTGCAGAAGCTCCAGGGCTCAGTGGAATGGCGACGGCCGTATATTTCCCTCCGAAGCCAAAAACCGGCTGCGCATGTTGCCTTTGACAAGTGGGACTGATTGAAATGTGGCGGAAATTGGAAAACTGTGATAAATTCGAAAAGTGATAATAGTTGTATGTTCGCCGTTTATCGTGGCTTATTTTCCCCCTTCGGCGATTCATTCCCTTTTTTCAATATCCGGCTTCCTGGGCGGAGTGGAAGCCGCCAGCCGGGGACGTCTTTGTCAGCGCCCAGGTCGAGGGTTGCGGCGATGAAGCCACTCGGGGCCCTCGCTCAGGTCGCTGCCTTTCTCAAATCCTTTCAGGGCCGTCCTCCCCCTCCCCCTTCTCCCCTCCCCCTTCCCTCCCCCTCCTCCTCCTCGCCCTCCTCCCCCTACGAGGCAGGAAGAGACGCCCACTTCCCGCGCGCAATAGGGGGGTGGGCGTGTCCGGCCCCGTGCAGGCTCGCCGGCCACTCCAGGGGGCGACAATAAGGGGATCAACCACACACTAACTTGGGTCATTATCCTCGCTCTGATGGCCTGGCCGCGGCGCCTAACTATATATTAGCCCCGCCCCCCTTCCGTTGTGTCCGCGCCTCTGCTTCCGAGGGAGAGGAGGCAGCGCCGGTCGGGGTCAGGGCGTGATGCAGCAACGTGACCCCGCCGAGCTTTCTAGGGTCCAGAGGTCAGGCCTGTTGAGAATTCTCGGAAGTATTTTTCGGATATGAGAATGGATGGAGTGGATATCATCATGATGCGCGTGTCTTTGTACTCATTCAGGACTGCGCCGAGGACCATTTGTTCTGATTTCCCGAGGCAGACAAAACAGTCGAACAAGTACAGACATCTCCCAATTGGTTCCCTCTCGGAAGGGAGGGAACTCGTCCACGGAACAGCGGCCACTCTCGGCGAACATTAATTTTAGGCTGTCCCGAACACGCCCACCTACTCCCCGCGCTGAGACTCGGAGGAGAAGGGAAATCAGCGGTAGGCGGAAAGCTTGGAGCTGCTCTTGAGATTAACTGGCGTCTGTCTCGGCCCAGCGGCACCCTCCTCCCCTCTGTCGCCCCTCCCTGGCCACCCACTCCCCACCAGGCTCTCCCCTTCTTTTTGTCACCTTCACCCTGTTTCTTCGTCTTCCTCTCCCCTTGACACGTTCTCTCAGTTGTTCCGCTCCCCTTCATCATGAAACCTTATCCTCTCGATTCATTCTCACTTCTCCGTGCTGTCTTCTTCCCACTTGCCCTTCCCTGTGCCACCCTCTCCCCATCGCTTTCCTTCCCTTCCCTTCCTTTCCCTTCCCTCTGTCACCCTCTCCCCACCACTTCCCTTCTTCTCCTCTGCCACCTTTTCCCCACACTTCCTTCCCTCCCCTGCCCACCTCTCCCTCCACTTCCCTTCCCCTCCTCCTGCCACCCTTCCCACCACTCCTTCTTCTCCTGCCACCCTCTCCCCTCCACTTCCCTTCCCCTCCCCCTGCCACCCTCTCCCTTCCACTTCCCTCCACTTCCCTTCCCTCCCCCCTGCCACCCTCTCCCCACCACTTCCCTTCCCTCCCCTGCCACCCTCTCCCTCGTAAGTCCCCCCCCCCCCCCCCTTCCCCATATGCCGCCTCCCTTCCTTCACTCTGGCCATTGATTCTTCCTTGTCGATGTTTTTTTTTTTCTAGTGTGAGAGGGGCGGGGGTTGTTTTGTATAGATTTCTGCCTTTTGTGATTATTTTGAGCAGGTATGTTTTTCGAACCTTTTCCTTATATTTTTGTTCTTGTCTGAGCTTTGTTAGAGGTGGAGAAGGCTAGACGGGGTTGTTGTGACACAAGTGCGTTTCGCTTTTCACTTTTCTTAATAGGGATTCGGTAAGTGATTGATATCAAGTCATGTTCTATTATACGTAATGGCCGCTTTGGAACGACGCGGGGGATATGATATATCCCTTGATCCCAATCCACTTTCTCTGTGAAATGCGGATTCTCGTGTATTATTCTGTTATGTTATACGGGAGTCGTCGCGCTACAGCAAATGTAGCAGTTCCATTTTTCGGAGTCTCGGAGCGCGGTGTTGCCAGGGAGTCCTCGGCTACGGGCCTGTTTACCTGACTCGGGTTGTATGTCGGAAAAATATACGTTGCATATTTTTTTTTTTTCATGCTTTTTGGTTGTCTGGCTCTTTTTGAGAGCGCGCAAACAAGACGCACGCGCACACGCGCACGTCAACTCGAACATATCTCCACACATATCAGACTTATGCACATATAGACATATACATACATATATTCATACACAAATACATACGCGCACACACACACACACACACACACACACACACACACACACACACAACACAACACACACACACACACACACACACACACACACACACACACACACACACACACACACACACACACACACACACACACACACACACACACACACACACACACACATGTAATATGTATCTTTGCATATACGCACATTGAAAAAGGAAAAAAAAAATCTTTTCCGCGAGGAAAAATAGCTAAAGCGATGAGTCAGAAAAATAACAAGATTGAGACAACTTTGTCGGATTCAGCACGGTCGACTTTTCCTTTCCGTAAGTGTTGATTACATTACGTATGTATATATTTTTCCCGTAGTTTTAAACAAAGTTAGTAATATCAGAAACTCGTCGGGGCTCGTCTAGTCGCATATTTTTGCAAATGTCAGCAGCGTTATGATATTTACATCATCCACAGACGCCTTATTACACTGTATGCATTTTCAAGAAGCGCCAGCACACAGGTAAACACGCACGGACTTCGGCAGCACGGACTTCGGCAGCGCGTACTTGGCAGGGCGTTTTGAGTATGATATTGCGCTATTGAGCTACGCGAGTCAGACCTACTGCGTTAAAGTTGCGGTGTCTGAGGGTCGTGCGCCCATACGTATTGTGACTTTCAGGGACTGTCCGAACGCCCGAAGAAGGGGGAAGGGGGTTCGGGTTCCTGGTGGTTTGAAAGGGGGTAAGGAAGGCTCGGTCGATTTCAGGCTCCTCGCGGATCATACACGCAGGGCGCCCTTGAGGATCCGGGACTCGACGTCTGTTCCCAGAATCTTTTCTCTCGTGCCCCCCCCCCCCCCCCCCCCCCTCACCCCACCCCCCACGATCCCCGTGCTCCGAGCGTCGCGGTGTCCTTGTCCTTGTGTCTTGCCCGCTCTTCTCCTACTTTCTCCCGCCCTTCTCCTTTCTCCTTTCCCCTTGTCCCTTGTCCCAGTCCCTCCTCGTTTCCTCTCCCCCGTGGGTAGCCCCTCCCTGCCCCCCTCTCCTTGCTCTGCCTTGGTTTTTCCTCCGAGGGACCCGGGGGACGGGGGCCGTGAGTGGGCTGAGGGGCACTTATCTTCAGGAGGGTAACTTGTCACCCGGCATGAGTGGCACCGCCATTACGCCCGCGGTGCCGCCTCCAACCGCTGCGGCACTCCCTTTATAATTACCAATTGGTTGTGCGGCTCGCCTGGTATTGATTGCGTTTCGACACAGTGCCGATGGTCGTTAGGTGTTTCATCCCGGCGCGAGTGACACATTGCCAACCTGTTAGTGCTCCTCATTCGCGACGGACTCCCGGGCTCTCCTTCACAGCTCCTCATTCGCGATGGATTCTCCCAGCTCTCCTTCACCGCTCGCTCCTTCGCATCTTCTTTCGTTGTTGCTCTTGCTCCCTCCTATACGTTTTCTCCCTTTGTTTCCCCTTCTTTACTTTCGTTGTTTTTTTTTCGCCTTTCGACTCTTCCCTTCTACATTTTTATTACGCTATCTCTCGCACCCTGCTTCTTTCCCTTTTGTTGTTTCCCCTTTCTTTTCCTGGTCTTTCTCTCCATCCCTTTTCCCCGCCCGCCCGCCCGGTTCCACACAACTTATGGCGATGCATCTTCCTTCCAACGTCTTCCTTTCTCCTCTCCTTCCCTTCCTCTCGCCACTCTCCACCTTTTCCTACCTTTCCCTGTCTACTCTTCCCCTACCTTTCTCGAACCATGCTTTCCTTCCCTTCCCTTCTCTTTCTCTCCTTTCCCTTCCCCTTCCTTTCTCTCCCCTCCTCTCTTTCCCTTCCTCTCCTCTCCTCTTCTCTCCTTGCTCCCCCTCCCCATTTTCCTCCTTTTTTTTCCCTCCTCCCCTTCCTCTACTTTCGTCCTCTTTCCCCTCTCCCCTCTCCCCTTTCCCTTCCTGCCTTGACCCCCAGATGATGAAACGCCCTACTTTCGACGCTGCTCTCGTCCGCCCCTCCCGCCCCTCCCGCCCCTCCTCGGACGCCTTGCCTCTCCCCAGGAATCTTTGCCGAATGTGTGATAACGAAGGAAAACCGGGGAGAGTGGAGCGCAGACGGAGACACGGAAAGAGGGAATAGAGGAGAGAAGAAGGGAGGGAAGGAAAGAGCGAGACGGTGAGTGAGAAAGAGACAAGCAGACAGACGAACAAATGGAAGGGGGTGTGGGGAGGAAGAGAGGAGGAAGGCGATGAAGGGAAGCAAATACAAAAGGGGAAAGGGGGGGCATTGGGCCATTCAGGGGAGGGGGCATGGAGGAGGAAGAGAGGGATCAGTATGAGGAGAAGGAGGATAAGGAGCAGGGGGAGGAGGCGATGACGAGTAGAGGAAGAAGGGGAAGGAGGTGGAGGTGAGCAGGGGAGGGGAGGGGAGGAAGGAAGAAGGGGGGGTGAGAGGTGGAGCAGAGGGAAGGGGTAAGGAGGATGAGGTGGAGCAGGGGAAGGGGGTGAGGAGGAAGAGGAAGAAGGGGGGGTTGAAGTGGAGGTTGAGCAGGGGGAGGGGTAAGGAGGATGAGGTGGAGCAGGGGGGGCAGGGGCAGGAAGAAGGGGGGAGGGGGTGAGCAGGGGGAAGGGGTGAGGAGGAAGAGGAGAAGGGGGGGGTGAGGTGGAGGTTGAGCAGGGGAGGGGGTGAGGAGAGAGAGGAAGAAGGGGAGGGGAGGTGGAGCAGGGGGGAGGGGGAGGAGAGGGGCGCGGGGGGTAGGAGCCGACGCCTGAGGCTTCCGTCCCACGCTACCGCCATCATCTCACCCGGGGCGGCACTAGTCCTCGCTGCTGGAGACTTAAAGAGGCACTGGCACCCACCTCGACTGCCCCCTTCATTTCCACCTGTCTCTCCATCTGTGCATCCCCCTTTCCCTCCCCTTGGCCTTCACCCCTTCCTTCTCTCGTCGGCCCTTTCTCTTCCCGCTTTTAATCTGCCTTCTGCTCCCCTTTTTTTCCCTCCATGCCTCACCCCTTTCCTTTTCTTTGTGCCGTCGCCCCTTCCTCCTCCTCCTCCTCCTCCTCCTCCTCTTCTCCTCCTCTCTCCTCCTCTCTCCTCCTCCTCTCCTCCTCCTCCTCCTCCTCCTCCTCCTCCTCCTCCTCCCTCCTCCTCCTCCTCCTCCTCCTCCCCTCCTCCTCCTCCTCCCTTTTCTCCCATCCTTTCCAGTTGTGTTCTTCCGCCCAGTCCTAATTGCCGCCGCTGCATCGTCTCAGCCTGATCCCTTATTCGGCTCTGGGATGGCCCTTCCCTTCGCTTGCCCAGGGCCCGCCCGGACGTTTCTTTGGTGGCTTTCTGTTTCCTTCCTCGTGGCTGGTATTTCCATCTCTTTCTCCTCTTCTTTTCTTCTCTTCTCTTCTCTTCTCCTCTCTCTCTCTCTTTCTTTCCCTCCCTCCCTTCCCCATCCTTCTCCTTCTCCATCCATACCCCCTTTCTTCTTCATTCCATCATTCCAGATTCAGTCACATTCCCATTACGAGGGAGGGATTCTAATGCAAGGGTCACACGCCCACAAGCGGGATTCGCGTCTTTGTTGGGCGTGTTCATCTAGGGCTTTGATACCTCAGAGTCGAGGGATTCGGATGGTAATGCAGATCCCGGCGTGGGCTGCCGGGAGGAAACTTTTTTTTTTTTTTTTTTTTTTTTTTTTTTTTTTTTTTTTGGGGGGGGGGGGCGGTGCTCGATGGTGGAGAGGTAGGTGTGTATGTGTAAGAAAAAGAAAAAGGAAAAAAACAGCAGGAAGCAGACAAACAGACACACAAGGCAGACATTCAAGACAGCTAAACACAAAAGAGACAGACAGGCAAGACGTATAGACAAAAACACAGACCGCGATAGCTAGTGATGGCTTGTATATGTCAGTGGATGTGCAAATGGGGTAGGGTGGAATTCAATTATGGATTACGTTATCCCGGAATCGCCGTCGCTATCATATTCATTATTTTCTTAGCACGTCACTGCGTTCACTTTATTGATATAGCCGGCGG
>NW_020869461.1:254423-259423 GCF_003789085.1 Penaeus vannamei
TTCCCTCCTCGTCGCGTCCATCTTTCGAAACGCATCGGGATTAATTGGATAACGTGGCTTATTCCCTGTGGGCGGGCGGGGTTTTTGTGTCTCTGTTTTGTTTGTGTGTTTGTCTTTGTTTGCGCGCCCGTGGATGTCGGTGTTTTTTTCTTCTTTGCGTGCATAGGGAGGATGTGTGCGTTTTTCTTAAGTGTATATGTGTGTGTGTGTGTGTGTGTGTGTGTGTGTGTGTGTGTGTGTGTGTGTGTGTGTGTGTGTGTGTGTGTGTGTGTGTGTTGTGTATGTATGTATGTATGTATGTATGTATGTATGTATGTATGTGTGTGTTGGTGTGTGTGTGTGTTGTGTGTGTGTGTGTGTGTGTGTGTGTGTGTGTTTGTGTGTGTGTGTGTGTGTGTGTGTGTGTGTGTGTGTGATTTATTTGCGCGCATGTAGGTGTGCGTGTCGTGTTTGCTTGCAAGTCTTTTTCTGTACATGCGGATTTGTTCATATGTCTTGCGTGTGTCTGCCTTTGATTGTCCATTTTTATTATTGATGAAGGAGTTTGTCCTGACTCCGAAGCTCCCTTTGTTCGCGCCGTGCCACGCCCCGTCGCTGGACACCTCAGGATTAAGAGCCGAACGGAGGACCTCGTCTCTGGCTTCTTTTGACCTCCGCCGCTGACAGATCGGGTCGAATCGGTTTTCGGGGCGTGTTTGCCGTGCCGGGGAAGGACAAACACGGTGCCTGATTCAGTTGGGAGGATTATTTCAACTTTTCCGATGACGATAATCAGGGGGTACTTTGGCTTTGGGGTTCAAGCCAGTGGCCGAAGATGAGGAGATGGAGGACAGACAGACGAAAACAGACGCTCGCTCATTCACTCACGCACTCACTCGCTTGCTCGCTCGCTCGCTCACTCACTCGCTCACTCACTCGCTCACTCGCTCACTCACTCGCTCACTCACTCACTCACTCACTCACTCACTCACTCACTCACTCACTCACTCACTCACTCACTCACTCACTCACTCACTCACTCACTCACTCCCTCACTCACTCACTCACTCACTCACTCACTCTCTCTCTCTCTCTCTCTCTCTCTCTCTCTCTCTCTCTCTCTCTCTCTCTCTCTCTCCCTCCCTTTTCTTTCTCTTTCCCCTTTTTCTCTTTTTCTTTCTCATTCTCTATTTCTTCCTCTTTTTCATCTCTGTCTCTTTCTCTATTCCCCATCTCTTTTCTCATACGAATTTGCGAATGTTATGCAGCAAATTGAAGAAAACAGGCGTCACCATCCCACTGGGGAAGTGTGCAACTTGCACCTAGGGCGTTGCGTGGTACGAGATGCGGGTTGGAAAGTGATCGTCGGAGGTAAGAACCCAAGGACATTTTGGGGTGAGAGCGTTTTTGACTCATTATGGGCGGGAACTGTGTCCGATGGGCGGGCGAGAAATACGGCTGCGAAAAAAAAAAAAAGGGTTGCAGGAGGAGAGACGTGGTTCCGGGAGCTCCGTGCGCGAGGCGGGGCGGGCATGAGAAGATGAGGGCGTCAGGCGCGTCGGAGTTTCACCTTTTGCTCCACACAGGGAATGGAGTCGCGGGCAATGCGCTGGAAACTCGTCGCGGATCCGCCCGTGACGCGGATAGGAGTCGCGGTCTGTCATGCACGAGATCCTGCGCCTGCTACCGCGACCGCTGCGCTGATAACCACGCTCGCCAGCCAGCCCCGTCGGGTGGGGGGGGCCCCTCGGGTCTCCTCCCCGCCAGGTCTCTCATCACCCCCCTCCCTCCCCCCTCTCCCCTCCGCTGACTCTTCGTCGGTCCTCGTCCGCCTCCACTTCGCCTGCTTTAGTTTCGCTTCGGTGACCGCCGTATTGTCCTCATCCTGTTCGTTTCCTTGGATTTCCTTTCTCTCCCTTTTTGTCCCTTTTCTTGTGGATATTATTTACCTCCCGTTTTTATTCCTATCCATTCTTCTCCCTCGCCATTTCCGCCGCCTCCTACCTCTTCTTCCTCCTCCCCCTCCTCCCTCTTCCCTCTTCTTCATCCTCCTCCCCCTCCTCCCCTCCTCCTCTTCATCCGCCCCTCCTCCTCCTCTTCATCCCCCTCCCCCTCCTCTTCCTCTTCATCCTCCTCCTCTTTCTTCGTCTTTTCCCACTTGAAAACTCGTTGGAAGATTGTCATAGAGATGTTCGATCACCTCGCCGGCGGCTTCCTCTCCTCTTAAGGACTATTTGGGTATAATATTTTCCTTTTTCGCACTGGTAGGATTTCGCTCTCTTCTCCTTTCTTTCTACTCTTTCTGATTGTTGTTGGTGTTTTTTTTTCGTCCGTGGGAGGAAGGGAGAGGAGGGAGAGAAGCAGGGAGAGAGAAGGGGGAATAGAAAGATAGATAGAAAGAGAGGAAGAGACAAAAGAGGGAAAGGAGCAAAGAGAAAGGGAGAGAGGAAGAGGCAGGCAGGCAAGCAGGCAAGCAGGCACACAAATATACGATAATTTTTGTATTGCCTTATCATATTCATATTACTCTAATATTGATTTTATCTAGCATTCTTTTATGAATCACCATAAACGTACGTGTGTGTGGATGTGTGTGCAATTTGCTTATAAATATATGGAATATATGTATTGCCCTTGTTTATATTACATGAGGGAGAGTTGCATTTTGCAAGGGTAATTGCTGTCATGATGTTTCGAAATGTTTAGGGTCATGAATTTTGGAGTTTTAATAAACAATACATACATTTTATGTGTTCTGCTCTGACTGTTACAGCAAGTGTTATGTAGCGTATTTTTCATGTTCTTTTTGTGTTGTTTTTCTTTTTTTTTCTCGTCGATTTAAATTGTATAGGGAAATGCTAGCGTTAAATGGCAGAAAAATAAAAAAAACGAAATGTCAACAGCGGCGTCGCTTTAGTCAACGGGGCAACAATACAAGACCGAGTGTTGAAGCGAGGGCACGGCGCGATGTTTGTACACGCGCCGGTTGAGTGCGTGTGTGTGTGTATGATTTGATGGCAGTGTTCGCAAACGAGCTGGCATTTGGGCGCGAGTCAGCTGATCTGTCGAGGGGTCTTCATAATGCTCGCTTTCATTAACGCGGACGCTTCTTCGCTCGGTATTTTTCGTGGGGATTCGTTCGGTTGAATATTCTCTCTGTTTCTCTCTCTGTCTCTGTCTCTGTCTGTCTGTCTCTCTCTCTCTCTCTCTCTCTCTCTCTCTCTCTCTCTCTCTCTCTCTCTCTCTCTCTCTCTCTCTCTCTCTCTCTCTCTCTCTCTCTCTCTCTCTCTCTCTCTCTCTCTCTCTCTCTCCTTCCCTCCCTCCCTCCCTCGCTCCCTCCCCTTCCTTTTCTTCCTTCTCCCACCTCTCTATCCATACATACATTCACTTATCCCCCCCCCCCCCCCAGAAGCATCCCTGGCGGCGAGACAGCTCCCCGCCGCGGAATCGAGTCGCTTCGGCCGTAAAGCTTAACCCCGTCGACGTAACGGAGCGCGACGTATATTGGGAAGGAATATGAAATGGATTCGTGTCATTGGCGCCTGGCGAGCGGTGATCCTCTCGGGGGGACTGTTGTTAAACGGCGCATTAGTTTTTTTTATGCTTTTTTGGCTTATGGTGAGGATTGTTGTGGCGTTCGGACGAGCTTTTAGGTCTTTGGGGTTGTTTCTCGCGGCTTTTGTTTCCGAAATGCGTCCGTCGGGTGGAGTGTAGTTTCTTCCCGGTTCTCCCGACCCCGGTTTCGGATGCCTTCAACCGTGTGTTCTCGTGGGCGTGTGCATCCGGGGGGAGGGGGGGGGAGGGGGCTGTGTATGCAAATTATGACGTTTTGGTCCGAAATAGGTTGGCCGGTTGGTGTTCGTTGGTTCCGGTTAAGTTTGGCAGGACGAGCGCGTTGGCGGAAGAGCACGTAGGAGTCGGCGAGGGAGGAGGGAGAGTGCGCTATATTCCGCGTGTCGGTAATAGTGCAACTCTGTATCTCTTTCCCTGTATTCGTGGATCCGCGCCGCTGACGTTCGGTTCCATGTGTCAGTGGTTCGGCGGCTCTGTTGACTTTTTTTTTCGTTTTGTTACATTTTTGTTATAGTTTAACGCATTTTTTCCCTTTTTTTTACAGTTAGGAAGGTTGGTGGCTGTGGCTGTATCACTGTCTGGCTTGTTTATTGGAATCAGAAATGTACATTCGAAATAAACCGTGGGACGTGATTTGCGTTGGTCCCCTTTTGGGCCAAACTAAATTCGCGGCGAGGCCACGCAGCCCGAAAGGGTAAATCACACAGGGCGGAACATCTGCGTTGCCCAGCGGCCCGCGAACTGCACTCGTCCCGGGAGACTGCGGGGTTAAGCCTTCCCGTTTGCTTGTTTCCTTTGTGTAAATTGATTTGCGTTCGCGTTCGCTTGTCGTCTCTGGGCGGATCTGCAGCGCTCCTGCTCGACGGGGAGGGTTTTTGCTTTTATCGTTATTCCCACTCGCTTTTTTATCTGCTGTATCTAATTAAAGGAAATATGTTTTGATACGCTTTCCAATATCGGGGGCAATGGGAAGAGAAAATTCCCATCGCTTACCTAAATGCGTCTCTCGTATTGTTTCCTCCCATTGTTGGTCGGGATTGTCTCTTTAAGAACACCAATAAGCCCCTGCATTTAAATTCAGCCTGCATCTTGTACCGATATGTTCATCTTCAAACGACATGCCTTTGTTCCCATTGCTTAGCGAGGGAATTTGGGACACGTGATCGATTGATTTAGTTGACTTTGTCCGTGTTTTGATGGCATTATGCTATCGATTGTGCTCTTGCCCTCCGGCGGGCATAGATTTTAGTCTTTTTTATAGCCTGTGCTGTAAACAACTGAGTCAGCGTGTGGAAACTCGTATCGGAAACTGTTTTTCGACTTTTGTAACACGGGTTCTGATTGGTTGGTATTTCGAGGGACACAGGTTTTGGCGAAACTAGCATGTCTTTGACCTACATTAACCATGTCGACAAGTTCGGGCCGTAAGTGGGCATAGACTTGGACCG
>NW_020869461.1:264423-271923 GCF_003789085.1 Penaeus vannamei
GCTCTCGGTCGCCGGGCCTCTGTCTTTGTTTCTTGGGAGTGTGGATTCTCTCTCTTGCTCTCGCTCGCATCCTTCCCTACGTCTGTCTGTCTCTGTCTGTCTCTGTCTGGCTCTGTTTCTCTCTCTGTGTTTCTGTGTGTCTCTGTCTCTGTCTGTCTGTCTGTCTGTCTGTCTGTCTGTCTCTCTCTGTCTCCTCTCTCTCTCTCTCTCTCTCTCTCTCTCTCTCTCTCTCTCTCTCTCTCTCTCTCTCTCTCTCTCTCTCTCTCTCTCTCTCTCTCTCTCTCTCTCTCTCTCTCTCTCTCTCTCTCTCATTCTTTTCTTCTTCTTCTCCATTCTCTTTCCCGTCTTCTCTCCTCTTAAATTTGTCACTCTTGAGTTGTAGATGCATTTCCTTAGTGCTCGTCACGCCACCAAACTTTTACAGGCGACCCTGATGTTGCAAACACGAAATGAGTGAGATAATCGTGTCCGTGCGTAATAGGAACAGGAAATTCTTAATTGTAATCGCTATTAATTCCTGTAACGGGTTTTTGAGTTTAATTGTCGTACCGCAAAATGCCTTCGGTGCTAATGATTTTGTAAATAATTTTCGCGTTCAGATCCTGTCGGATTAATGCGTTGGACGTTTTTTTTTTTTTTGGTCTGGCAGGTGATTTGATTGATATTTATTTATTTTTTATCTATTTATTATTTGTTTGTGTTTTTTTTTCGACGATTGGATATGTCAGAGGATATGAAAGCCAAGTAGATAAAATATCAAGTCTAATAATCAGTAACGTTATGTGAATTCCCGTGGGTACGTAAATATACATTATAGCAGGGGTTGATAGCTCTCGTTATCTTGCTGTACGGTGGATAACATTGTTAAGAAATAGCATTTTACGCGTCTGGCCGGGAGTCAGAGGTGCCGCGAGAGCCACGTGGGCCGGGGAGAGGTGGAAGGGACAGACGTTACCCTGTGTTTATTTGGCTTTCCAGATAGAGCCACGGGCCGGAGGAGCACTTGCACCGCCACTTGAAAAGGTTAATGAGCCGGAGTGGTGCCCTGGCTCTCTGTCTGTTTGTCTGTAAGTCTGTCTGTCTCTTTCTCTTTTCTCTTCTTCTTTCTTCTTCTCTTTCTCTTCTCTTTCTCTTTCTCTCTTTCTCTTTCTCTCTTTCTCTTTCTCTTTCTCTTTCTCTTTCTCTTTCTCTTTCTCTTTCTCTCTCTCTCTCTCTCTCTCTCTCTCTCTCTCTCTCTCTCTCTCTCTCTCTCTCTCTCTCTCTCTCTCTCTCTCTCTCTCTCTCTCTCTCTCTCCTTCTATCTAACTAACTTTCTTTCTCTTCTCTTCCTCCCCCTCCCCTCTCCCTTTCCCCCTCTTTTCCCACCCCCTCCCTTCCTTTCCCTCACTCCCCATACCCTACCCTACCTTACTCTTTACTCTACTCTAATCCTACCTAACCTAACCTAACCTAACCTAACCTAACCAACCTAACCTAACCTAACCCCTAACCCCTACCTACCTACCTACCCTACCCAACCCTACCCTACCCTACCCACCATACCTTCCCCGCCCTACCCTTCACTTCCTCCTCCTCCTTCACTTCCTCCTCCTCCCTCCCCCTCTCTTGCCCTCCCTCCCTCCCTCTTTCCTCTCTCTGGGCAGAGAGCTGTCGGGTCTCAGGTGCTTGATGAGGTCGAGACTGCCTGGCTCTTCCAAGATCCACCGAGACGGCGCTGCTCTGGGGAAGGCACATTAACCCACGGGAGGTTAACCATGCACGTAACCTCATATCAGGAGGGGAGGCAGAGGAGGAAGGAGGAGGGGGGGGAAGTCCCCATTTAAGAGAATATTGAGATATGCGGCGTAGAAGAAAAAAGCGCGGAAAATCTCTGCCAAAGGTCCGATGTTGTAGAGGGCAAAAATACCATGCACCTTCTCACCTACGCCGGCGGAGAGACTCCGTCAAGTCAAGTCTGTGCGAAAGTCCTGTGCGTTGCTTGCGCGCGTGTGGCCTCGCCCTCGTCAGACAGACAGAGCCTCCGCGAGCAAACAGTTGTCATTGCATCGCGCCCGGAGAAGCAGCCGCAGTTACATACCTCGCGCTCTCGCCTCTCGCTCCCTCTCTCTCTCTCTCTCTCTCTCTCTCTCTCTCTCTCTCTCTCTCTCTCTCTCTTCTCTCCTCTCTCTCTCTCTCTCTCTCTTCTCTCTCTCTCTTCCCTCTCCCTCCCTCCCCTCTACCTCCCTCCCTCTCTCCCTCCCTCTCCCTCCGCTCCCTCCCTCTCTCCCTCCCTCTCCCCCTTCTCCTCCCTTCCCCTCTCTCCCCTCTCCCTCTCTTCCCTCTTCTCCCCTCCCTTCCCTCCTCCCCCCTCCCTCCTCTCCCCCCCTCCCTCTTCTCCCTCCCTCCCTCCCTCCTCACCTCCCTCCCTCCCTCCCCCCCCTCCCTCCCCCCCGCCGCGAGAGAAAACGGCTCGCGCGATGCCCTGGTCGCCTTGTCACGGGAAACCCGTCGCTCTGTGCCGCGAGGAACGACTTTGTCACTCTATCTGCACGGGGCGGGGAGAATCTCGTGAGCCGTCGAGTTGCGTGCGGCGGCTTGGGAAGGGGCGGGCGGTGGGAAGGTAGAGGGGGCGGGGAGCCCCTCCCAACTTCCTTATCTCCCCTTTTCTTCTTCTCCCTCTATTCCTTCTATCCCTTTCTTCCTTTTTTCCCTCCCTTCCTTCTCTCCATTCCTTCTTTTTCTCCCTCCCTTCTCTCCCTTTCTTCCTGCTCTCCCTCCCTTCCTTTTCTCCGTCCCTTCCTTTGTCCGTTCTCCTTCTTTTCCTTCTTTTCTTCTTCTTTTTCATCATCATCATCATTTTTTTCTCCTTTTTATTCTTCTTCTTCCCCCCCCCCTCCTCCTCCTCCTCCTCCCTTCTTCTTCTTTTCTCTTCTTCTTCTTCTTCTTCTTCTTTCTTCTTCCTTCTTCTTCTCTTCTTTCTTCTTCTTCTTCTTCTTCTTCTTCTTCTTCTCTTCTTCTTCTCTCCTCCTCCTCCTCCTCCTCCCTCCTCCTCCCTCCCCTCCTCCTCCTCCCCTTCCTCCTCCTCCTCCATCTCTTCCTCCTCCTCCTCCTCCTCCTTTCTTCTTCTTTTTCTCCCTCTCTTCCTCCTCTTCTCCCTGCTCCTCTCCCTTCTCCTCTTCCTCCTCTTCTCCCTGCTCCTCTCCCTTCTCCTCCTCTCGCCCCCCTCCCCCACCCATCATGTGCTCCACTCCAAACTTTACATCTATTGATTTACAGCTACCACTGCACACGCAACTCTTGTCTATCTTAAGTTGCAAACCATGTTGGAGCGCTCTCTCTCTCTGTCTGTCTGTCTGTCTGTCTAAGTATCTATCTATCTATCTATCTATCTATCTATCTATCTATTTGTCTTTCCTTTTATTTTATTTCTGTTTTATCTTTTCTTGTCTTTTTTCTGTTCCCTTCTCGTCCCCTTTCCCCTCCTTTCCTCATTTGGCCGTGTGCGCGCCTTTCTTCTCCTTCCATTTCCTCTTCTCGGCTCCGTCCGTTATGTGTGTGCTCTCTCTCTTCTTCTCCCCCCCCCCCAAGCCCTGTCCCTCCTTTGCAATGCCCCATTTCTGCCCTTTCGCACCGCATCCCCCTTTCAGTCTCTTCTTTTGCCCTTCCCTCCTCCTCTTCCCTGCTTCCTGTGCCGCGCGTAGTACACAAAGGGAATATGAGGCGGGACTATTTCTCTCTGGGACCAATAAGGCTCGGCGTGACAGGTGCGACCCGCGCACCACTTGTAATATCCATATATCCGCGCCAACACTCGCGCCCCGTATTTTTCTCCCGTTTTGCCTCGCGTCTGTGTCATATTTGGCCGAGATGCGCGCGGGGCTCCAGGCTCGTTGCGCTTTTCTCTGCGGCTCACTGCGCGCGGGGGAGATGAGGCGAAGAGATGTCCCTTTCCCTTTGCTCGAGGTCATGCCATCGACCCAAGGAAATGTTTATAACGAAACATTTCTGAAGAATCTATTTATTAGTAAAATTTGAAACCCTGTACCCGCGCCACGCTCCACGCCTAGAGCCACAAACCGCGCTGTTTTACAGCAGCAAATAATTTCCATGTACCATTCTGGTTCCATACTGTGCATAAATAATGTGTTGCATAACCGTAGCACTTTGCAAAGAGGGTTATTTTCAGATAAACTCATTTTGTGGCTCTACACGCGGGTGCGTATGTGTATGTGTGGCCGCGGCTGGCAGTGGCGGAGGTCGAATACAGCTTTCAATTTAACACTGATAAAAACTCCAAAACTAATTCGGCTCGAGTCTGTGGCCATTGTACGCGCTGGACGGGGAGGTTTCGCCATTCCCTGGGGTCCCCTTTTTCTCCCTTACTTCTCTTCCCGCTTCTCTTCCCTCTTCTCCTGGTTCTCCTTTCCGCCGTTTTATTTCGTTTCATCTTGTCCTCTTCTTTTGGTTCTCTTTCTTCTTCGTTTTATTTCGTTTCATCTTGTCTTCCTCTCCCTTCCTTTATTTACGTTATTCTCTTCTCTCCTCCCTTCCAACTCCCCATCCTTTCGTCGAATGATGTTTCGCAGTCAAAATTAGGTATTATTAAATGTCAGCTGACTAATTAAGATAAAAAATCGGAATATTTCTTTGGCTTTAAGTATACTCGCTTTCCTGCAGCAGCCATTTTCCACGTTTTAGGAAGGAACTCGGAACTCTTTTTTTTTTCTTTCTTTCTTTCTTTCTTTTATGTTTCACTAACTGGAGGATTTACTCTGGCGAGGAATTCCCCCTTGCCGGTAGGGAAAGAAATAGATCACAGCCATTTATAAAGCACGCCCATTTATGGTAAAGAAAAATGCAATCGCCCGAACGAGACGGACAAAGGAGAGGCAGAGGACGCTAATCCGGGGAAGGATCCAGCGAGCTCGCGAGGAAGCCAGGTCGGCGCGGCTCTCTGCGAGGCGCTAACTATACAGGTACAAATGAGTGCTACGGCCGGAGCTTCTCCACCTGGCGGAGGGGAGGGAGGGGGGGGGATAAGGGGGGTTAGCGGAGGGAGGGGAGGGATGGGGATGAAGGGAGGCGGGGATGTGGAGAGAGAGAAAGGAGTGGGAATGGAATTGAAAATGGGGAGAGAGAGAGGAGAGAAAAAGAGAGAGAGAGAGAGGGGGGGAGTAAGAGTAAAGGGAGAAAGGAGGGAGTGAGGAAAGCCGAGAGGGAGGGGGGGGGAGGGGGAGAGAGCAGCTCTCCCGGCTAATTGGAATCCAGATTACAATAATTACATTAATCTGTTGCTGGTCATGCGGGTACACGTTCATAGCGGGGCTCGAGCTGCTGTTGGTGATGGGTGGCTGTATGGGGGACGGGAGAGGGGGGGGGGGAGGTGCAGGGGAAGAGGGGCAGGGACAAGAGCGGAGGAACGGCTTGTAGAATTTGTTATGGTAAAGGGTTAAGGACGAGGAGGAAGAAGGGGATGATGGAGGAGAGGGAGGAAAGGAGGGAGGAGGGAATAGGTGTAGAGATTGTTTGTAGAAGGTTCTGTCGGGGGCGTGGCTGGCCCTCTCGGTCGTCCTTCTCTGGGCCAGCGTCGTCTTCGGAAGGTGCGCTTGTTTTAGTGGTCTTTCGACAACTCACCCCCCCCCTCTCTCTCTCTCTCTTTCTCTTCTCTTCTCTTTCTCTTTCTCGTTCTCTTTCTCTTTTTCTCTTTCTCTTTCTCTTTCTCTCTCTCTCTCTCTCTCTCTCTCTCTCTCTCTCTCTCTCTCTCCTCTCTCTCTCTCTTCTCCTCCTCTCTCTCCTCTCTCTCTCTCCATCTCTCTCCTCTCTCTCCTCTCTCCTCTCTCCTCTCTCCCTCCCTCCCTCCTCCCTCCCCCCCCCCTCTCTCTCTCTGCTCTCTCTCTCTCTCTCTCTCCTCTCTCTCTCTCTCTCTCTCTCTCTCTCTCTCTCTCTCTCTCTCTCTCTCTATCTCCCTCTCCCTCCCCCCTCTCTCTCCTCTCTCTCTCTCTCCCTCCTCTCCTCTCTCTCTTCTCTCTCTTCTCTCTCTCTCTCCCTTCTCTCTCTCTCTCTTCTCTCTCTCTCTCTCTCTCTCTCTCTCTCTTCTCTCTCTCTCTCTCTCTCTCTCTCTCTCTCGATTACCCACCCTGTGTTCGCCGAGCTCCCCGGGTTAGCGCTGAAGGGCGGAAATCACGTCCGGACAGGCGGTAATTGAAGGCGGGATCGGGGGGGGGGGGGGGGGGCTGCTGGTGATGGCGGCCCTGTTATTGAAGATGGCAGCTCCTCCTCGGCTGGAGGATGAGCGATGCGCCGCTCGGCCGACAGCGCGGCGTGGGTCGGCATAATCCAGACGCTGCAGGAGGAGGGGTAGGGGGCGTGTTGGGGCGGGGGGGGGGAGGGAAGGGAAGGGGGTGAGTTGAGATTGACGCTAGGAGAGGGGGGGGGGAAGGGGAAGGGAGAAGGGGTGAGTTGAGATTGACGCTGGGGAGAGGGGGGAAGGGAAGGGGAAGGGAGAAGGGGCGAGTTGAAATTTGAAGCTAGAGGGTGGGAGGAAAGGGGAAGATTGGGCCGAGATTGAGGCTGCGGAGTTGGAGGGGGCGAAGGAGGAAGGGGCGAGTTGAGACTGGGGCTCGGAGGATTACAGACTGCTCCCCCCCCCCACCCCACATCGTCTCTTCCGGCCTCAATCCTTTCCTCCCTTCTGGATTGAGGTTGATTAAGAAATGACAAGGGAATCATCCTCCGAATCTGTTTCTAATCTTGGTCCGGCGGCGCCTCCCTACCAACCCGCTCTCCCCCCCCCCCTTTCCATCATCCCCTTCCACTCCACTTTGCTTTCCCTCCTCCTTTTCCTCTTCGCATTTTTTCCCTCTTCCCACGATCGTCTGAGAAAGGACGAGAAGCTTGGATAATAGGTCGTGGTTGGAGGGGGAGGGGGGAGGGGGGAGGGGGGCGTGTGTAAAAAACTCCTAGTAGGAGATGTATGTTTTTATTCTCGTATTTTTGAAGGTATATTAGCGGTTTCTGTACTGCGATAGCATCTTTATTCATATCAGCTGGGCACTTTTATTTTTTCCCGTTCCTCTCTCCCACTTTTTTTTTTGCATACTTTTTCTGGTTATTTTTCCCCCTTTCTCATCCTTCTCTTTCTTTTGAGGTTGTATCCCTTTCTCTATGTTTCCCTTCCCCATTCCATTCTCTCTTTTCTCCCCACTTTTGGTTCGTCTTTGCTGTTCGACTTTTCTTCCCCTTACCTGTCCCTCCTCCTTTCATCGTACATACCTCTTCCCCCATTTTTCTCTCCATTCTCACTTGGCCTTCTTGTCTCCCCGGCTTGTCTTCAATATACCACTGGGCAGTTCACCTTTTTCTTTTTGCTTCTTTCACCGCCCTTTTTTTTCCATTCTACCCTTTTCCCTCACTCGTCCCTCCCCCTCCACTCACCCCCTCTACTGTTCCCTTCTCGCCTTCCCTCTCGCTCGCCCCCCCCCCTTAAAACTTTCCCCTCACTGCTGCCACCCCCCCCCCCTT
>NW_020869461.1:284423-291923 GCF_003789085.1 Penaeus vannamei
GCGTGTGTGGGGTAAGCTCGGTCGGGCCAGCAACCAGTACCACCGGTCCTGTGGGAATGTGTGCCATATCCTGCTGGCTCCTTGCGCCCGCGTCCACACGGCCACTTTGCACTCTGTCTCTTGCGTTGAACTAGTGAACAACTTGTGAACATGCGTCGAGTTTTTCTTGTGATAAAATCTCCTCCAGAGGTTTCTGTCGGCAAGTATGATCTTGCTAAGTGTGTGTGAAGTCGCAGGAGTAGTTTTGGTGTCTTAAACTCTTCAACCACGAGTTAAAATGAGTAGCGCGCGTGCAAATATACGTGCACGGGCGGCAAGGGCCTGCACCGTGCTAGCCGAGGCAGGCGAGCGTACCTATGGGCGTGTTGCGGGCGCGACGAGGGCGCCCTTCAGCACTGCGGCGGCAAATTTACGTCTGCTCAGCAAAATCCATGTAAAGTTACCCCGACCTACCCTCTCAGGGGCCAAGAAGCGGTCGCCGCCCGTGGGTGCGGAACAGCCACAGGCGCCCACGCCCACCACCAGCGCTGACCTCGCCCCCACGCCCGTGCCTGGCTCTCGTCCCAGCCGCCTGACCGGAGCCCAGCTGATGTCAAGGGGCCGCAGTGCCCTCAGGGGCGGACTGAGGGCGGCAGCGAAGGCGGCAAGGAAGCCGCCAAGGGCGGCCCTTGGGGTGGTGCGGGCGGTGGCGCGCCGGAAAAAGGGCGAACCTTCGGCCCAACAGGATTCTCCAGGAGAGCCTTCGTCCAGCACGGTGAGCATTACGCTTTCTCGACCTGCTTGTGTCGCCCTCTCGACACGTTAAATGCGCTTCCTTCAATGGCCGACGCGATGCACATGTCTGAGGCGCAGTTGGTGCCGAGACCCGCCGTGGGATTGCACTTGGCCCACGTAAACACCCTCCCTGGAGTCCTTCTGCTCCGCCTTGTGCGCCGTCTCAACTCTCTCTCTCTCTCTCTCATCTCTCTCTCTTCTCATCTCTCTCTCTCTCTCTCTCTCTCTCTCTCTCTCTCTCTCTCTCTCTCTCTCTCTCTCTCTTCCGTCTCCCTCCCTCGCTCCCTCCCTCCTTTCCCTCTGCCTCTCTTTCCCTCCTCCCCCTTCTCTCTCTCTCATCTTCTCTCTCTCTCTCTCTCTCTCTCTCTCTCTCTCTCTCTTCTCTCTCTCATCTCTCTCTCTCTCTCCCATCTCTCTCCCTCTCTCCCCCTCTCTCTCCCTTTCCTCCCCTTTCTTCCTCCCTCCCTCCTCCCTCCGCTCCCTCCCCTCCCCCTCCTCTCTTTCCCTCCTCCCCCCCTCACCCCTCTAGCCTCTCTCTCTTATCCCATCCCCTCCTTCCCCCCCCTCCTCTAACTCTCTCTTTCCCTCCCTCCCCTCTCTCTCTCACTCTCATCTCTCGTCTTCTCCTCTCTCTCTCTCATCCCTCCTCCCTCCTCCTCCCTCCCTCTCCCTCCCACTCTCCTCTCCCTCTCCTCTCACCTCTCTCCCTCCCTCCTCACCCCTCCACTCCCCTCCCTCCCTACGCCTTCCCACTCTCCTCTCTCTTTTCCCCCCCGCCCCATTTTCCCCTCTCATCATCTATTCCCTCCCTCACCCCCTCCTTCTCCAAGTCATCAGTCTCTTCGATCATCCTCTCATCTTTAAGTCTCTTCTCCTCTCTCTCTCTCATCACTTCTTCCCTACTCCTCTATCTCTCTCTCATCTCTCTCATCTCTCCCATCTCATCCCTCTCTCTCTCTCTCCTCTCAAGCTCATCATCACCTCTCTCATCTTCCATCTCTGCTCTCTCATCATCCTCCTCATCTCAGTCTACTCCTTCTCCTCTCTCTCTCTCCCCTCCGGTATCTCTCCCCTCCTCTCTCTCTCTCTCCCCCTCTCCTCTTCTCCTCCCCTCTCCTCTCTCCCCTCTCTCCTCTCTCCCCCCTCCTCGTTTCGCCACTCCCCTCTCATCTCCGCTCCCCCTGCCCTCTCTCTCCACCCCTCTCCCTCCCATTAACCTCTCACTTTCCCTCCTCCCTTTCTCTCGTCCTCTCTCTCATCTCCTACCGCATCTCTCTCTCCTCCTCCATCTCATCATCATCATCTTCTCTCTCTCTCTCTCAATCCTCCTTCCTCTCTCTCATCTCATCTCTCTCTCTCTCACTCTCCATCATCACTCTCATCTCTGTCCCCTGGTCCTTCTCTCTCCATCTACCTATCTCCTCTCTCATCTTCGCTCTCCATCCATCCCTCCATCCTCTCTCGTCTCCTCTCTACACCTGTCTCTTCTCTCTCTCTCTCTCCTCTCTTCTCTCTCCCCTCCTTCTCTCTCCTCCCCCTCTCTCTCCTCTCCCCTCTTCTCTCTCTCTCTCTCTGAAAATTCTTTTCCCACCCTCATCCTCTTCTCGTCTCGCTCTCTTTCCTCCTCGACCCTCCCACCCTCTCTCACTCTCCTCACTCCACTCTCTCATCTCAGTATATACTCACCTCTCATCCCATCCATCTCTCATCTCTCCTCTCTCATCCTCTCTCTCGTCTCTCTACTCTCTCCCTCTCATCTTCTCTTCCCTCTTTTTTCCTCCTCCCCCCTCTCCCCTCAGCCCCCTTTTCCCCCCTCCCTTTCTCTACTCTATCTCTATCTATCAATATCTAATCTATCTATTTCCCTGCGCGCCCTCCCTCTCTACCTATCATCATATTATCAATCAAATCAAGTCAAAATAATCATAATCCTCCCTCTCTCTCTCTATAGTATATATATATATGTATCATAATCTATCTACTATCTCCTCCCCCCCCCTTGACTCCCCGATTCTCTCCTCTTCTCCTCTCTCTCTCTCGCTTCATCATCCGCCTCTACCTCTTCTTCTCACTCTCTCTCTTCTTCTTCTCTCTCTCTCCCCCCTCTCCTCCTCATCTCTCTCACTCACTCACTCACTCACCACAGTTCACGTCACTCACTTCACTCACTTCCTCCCCCCCCTTTCCCTCCCTCTCTCCCCGCTCCCCTGTCTTTTCCTCCTTCCCTAGATATGAACATATTGGCTTGAAGATGCTGAATGCAGCATGACCACATCCAGCATCCTAAACCCACAGGGCCCGAGCCCCGAGCCTCAGCATCATGGGCTCAGGCGGCCGTGCCACTCGCATCCTGGGGAGGCCGTCGTAAATCAGCGATCGAATGAGTAGCATGCAGCAATCGCAATCCGCGAAGCCACAGCATTCGAGGGATTTTGCAACGGGGCTTAAGACACAGACGAGTATTATGACACAAGTGCCCTTAGTGTTGCTCCGGGTTGCAGCTCGAGGGGCAGGAGGAGGAGGGAGGAAGGAGGGGGGAGGAAGGGGAGAGGGGAGAGGAGAGAGGAGGAGAGGGGGGGAGAGGAGGGGAGGGATGGAGAAGGAAGAAAGGGGGATGGGGGGGGGGCAGGAGGAGGAGAAGGGGAGAGGAGGGGAGGGATGGAGAAGGAAGAGGGGGAGGGTGGGCAGAAGAGGAGATGGGGAGAGGAAGGGAGGAATGGAGAAGGGAGAGGGGGTGGGGGCAGGAGGGAGGAGAGGAGGAGGAAGAGTTGAGTGGAGGGGAGAGAAGGAATAGAAGGATAAGGGGAGAAGGAAGAGGAGGAGGAGGGAGGGGGGATTGGGAGATGGTAGTAGAGGGAAGAGGGACAGGGGGATGGAGAGGAAGAAAAAGTCGAGTTGAGAAGTTATACGAATGAGAAGGAGGATGTGGAAAGGGGGAGGAAGGAAAAAAAGAAAAGGAGACAGTGGAAAATGGATAGGAGGAGAGAAAGAGAGAGAGAGAAAGGGTCGGAGAGTAAACGCAAGGTATAAGGACAGAGGAGTGGGAAGTGCAGGGTCGTCAAGCGATTGTAAGGGTATAGCTTACAATCTTGTGGGTATAGCTCTAAGTGCGAGTGCGAATGGTGTTTTGTGTGTGCGGCAGTAGGAAATCGAGAGAGAGAGAGAAAGTGAGTGTGAGAGCAAGTGTGTGTGTGTGTGTGTGTGTGTGTGTGTGTGTGTGTGTTGTGTGTGTGTGTGTGTGGTGTGTGTGTGTGTGTGTGTGTGTGTGTGTGTGTGTGTGTGTGTGTGAAAGTGTGAAAGTGTGAAAGTGTGTGTGTGTGTGTGAAAGTGTGAAAGAGAGAGAGAGAAGAGAGAGAGAGAGAGAGAGAGAGTGTGTGGTTGTGTTGTGTGTGTGTGTGTGTGGTGGTGTGTGTGTGTGTGTGTGTGTGTGTGTGTGTGGTGTGTACCGTGAAGAGGGGGGGAGATGGGAGAGAGCGAATGAATTGATGAATGAAGCAAATAAGAAACAAAGAAAAAGGCCCATAAAGAGGAGAGAGGAATAATGAGAGAAGAAAAGTAGTGAAGGGAAGGGAAAAGAAAGAGAGCGGAGAGGAGTGGAGGGCAAGAAAATGTAGGGAAGAGAAAGAACATAAAGCAAAGAAAAAAATCTAAATGAATAATACAGAGGCGATAGAGGGCGAAGCAAGCCAGCAATAAAGACGGTGAACTGCGAAGACAGAAATAAAAAGAGACTGAGCCGCGACAGAATCAGCGACAAAACAAGGCAGAAATAGAAAGATAAGTGGAAATAGAGAGAAGGGCAGAAGGGGGCGAGAGAACGCCAGAGAGCAAAGAGGGCGTTTATATTTAGCAAGTGTCTTAAGTGGTGTCGCAGAAGATAATGAAGGAGATATTAAAGGAGGAGAGGACGGCCCTCGTCATCCCTGGCTTGAGGTGGCGCGTGTTGAAATCCGTTCAGGAGGACGAATCCGCTTTATTGGGGCTCGCTTCTCTCTAGTTCGGGGGGGGGGGGGGGGCACGGAGATTCTGCTCTCCGATTTGCATTTGTCGCGGATAAACGAAAACAAAGGCTCGGATTGCCCTCGGAATTAAACGGTGTATTTTAGTCGCTGGTCACTTTTGGAGCCTCAGTCTTAACCATTGTCTGTTGTGGAGGGAACATGATCCGACGGCCTCCGTGGCCACCAATCGCCTGCGTGGTGGCAGCTTCCTCAACACCCTCACTCATCTCATAGTGATGGCCTTCACGCCACTCCTCGGTTACCCTTCTCCACTCCACGGTGCCACCTCACTCCAGTGCACGGTGCCACCTCACTCCACTCCATGGTTTCACCTCACTCCACTCCATGGGGCCATCTTACTCTATACTCCATAGAGCAACCTCCCTCTACTCCACATACTCCTTCAGTTAATAGTGCCACCTCTCTACTTCATGGTGCCACCCCACTCCATGGTGCCACCTCACTCCATGGTGCCATCCCACTCCATGGTGCCACCTCACTCCATGGTGCCATCCACCTCACTCCATGGTGCCACCTCACTCCATGGTGCCACCTCACTCCATGGTGCCACCCCACTCCATGGTGGGCACCTCACTCCATGGTGCCACCCCAACTCATGTGCCACCTCACTCCATGGTGCCACCTCAGCTCCACCTATGGTCCACCCCACTCATGGTGCCACCCCACTCCATGGTGCCACCACCTCCATTGGTGCCACCTCCACTCCATGGTGCCACCATCACTCACTCATTGGGCGACACTCACGGTGTACTCCACTGTGCCATATCAGTCCACTATACACTGGCACTCCACGCGGCCCTCATCGCGACGCTCCGAACTCTCTCGCCCCCAGGGCAGGGGTTCGCCCCTGCTGCTCGAGCCACAGGAGGCCATTCGCAGCCTTCGCTTTCTGTATACCCCTCCTCCCTCCCTCTCCCTCTTTCTCTTTCTCTTTCTCTTTCTCTTTCTCTCTCTCTTTCTCTTCTCTCTTTCTCTTTCTCTTTCTCTTTCTCTCTCTCTCTCTCTCTCTCTCTCTCTCTCTCTCTCTCTCTCTCTCTCTCTTCTCCTCTCTCTCTCTCTCTCTCTCTCTCTTCTCTCTCTCTCTCTTTCCACTCCCTTCTCTCTCTCTCTCCGTCTTTCCCGTTATCCATCCTATCACCTCCCTCTTCCTCCTTCGACCCCTCCCATCTCCTCTTCCTTTCCCAGGTACCCGTCTTCATTCTCCCCAGTTCCCTCCGTGTTCCCATTCTGCTAATTGCTCCTCTCCTCCTCCTTCTTCTTCTCTTCCTCCTCCTCATTCTCCTCCCCCTCCTCTTCTTCCTTCTTCTTCTTCCTCTTCTTCCTTCTTCTTCTTCTTCTTCTTCTTCTTCTTCTTCTTCTTCTTCTTCTTCTCTTCTCTTCTTCTTCTTCTTCTTCTTCCTTCTTCTTCTTCTCTTCTTCTTCTTCTTTCTTCTTCTTCTTCTTCTTCGTCTTCTTTCTTCTTCTTCTTCTTCTTCTTCTTCTTCTTCTTCTTCTTCTTCTTCTTCTTCTTCTTCTTCTTCTTCTTCTTCTCTTCTCCTCCCTCCTCCCTTCCTCCTTCCTCCTCCTCCTCCTCTCCTCCTCCTCCTCCTCCTTCGTCGCCAGTTTCCACTCCCATCTATCCCTTAATTGCCACATTTCTCATCGTCCCTCCCTCACCGGCGTTCGTTTGTCTCTGTTATCTCGAGGATTCTTGCAACATATATTTCGCCGCAAATATTGATATTAAAATCGACCAGGGATCTTTTTCTTAACGGTTGGCCAATGACCACATTTGCGAAAATAGACTTGAGATGTTAGAGGTAATTTCCTTCGCATTGTTGTCTCTGATTTGGACCCACATAATATCCCTTTCCCAGTCAGTATTTTTTTTTTCCTTTTCTTTCCTTTGCTGGAACTAGCGAATTTCACTTGGAATTCCGTCGGGGTGGGTTTCCTCGGACCACTTTCGCTGTAATTCGCTAGTCATGTCTCTGCTTAAGAAAAAAAAAATTGGGTGAAAAAGGGAGAAGGAAAAATATTCAGTACACTCTTCCTCGTAGATAATTCGATCACTGGAACAGAGGCGTGCTGATTCGCATTCCCTTTTATATTTCTTTGTTTGCTCTCTCTCTCTCTCTCTCTCTCTCTCTCTCTTCTCTCTCTCTCTCTCTCTCTCTCTCTCTCTCTCTCTCTCTCTCTCTCCTCTCTCTCTCTCTTCTCTTCTCTTTCTTTCTTTCTTTCTTTCTTTCTTTCTTTCTTTCTTTCTTTTTCTTTCTCTCTCTCTCTCTCTCTCTCTCTCTCTCTCTCTCTCTCTCTCTCTCTCTCTCTCTCTCTCTCTCTCTCTCTCTCTCTCTCTCTCTCTCTCTCTCTCTCTCTCTCTCTCTCTCCCTCTCCCTCTCCTCTCTCTCTCTCTCTCTCTCTCTCTCTCTCTCTCTCTCTCTCTCTCTCCCTCTCTCTCTCTCTCTCTCCTCTCTCTCTCCCCTCTCTCCTCTCCCCTCTCTCCCTCCCTCTAACTTTTCTGTAGGGTCAAATCCTTGTAGAGTCCGTGCTTGGCCGATTCATTCGAGATTGGTTAATGGGAGCTAAAAGCAGTTGTGTGTCGAGCTGTACCAGGCGGACGATTGTTTTGCCGCGAGAGAGCGTGGGTGCGAGGATGTCCACCTGAAAGTTGAATGGAGACGAGCGCACCTGCCGTGCACAACCAGCGCCGCCATTCAACTTGCAC
>NW_020869461.1:299423-308914 GCF_003789085.1 Penaeus vannamei
TTGATAGTACCTTTTTCTAAACTTGCTAAAACCTCTTCCGAATCTCCTTAAAGCTGTAATAGAAATAGAGAAATACAAAGTTGCAATCAGGTTGCATTCTGATTCCCATAATATCAAAGCTACACTAAATAATATAGTAGTGCGCACCCAGTTTTCCATGATGCTTCTCAGTGGTTTTCCATTCATGATAAACAATTGATTTTATTCCTAGATTTGCAGTCCATAAGGCTCTGCAAAGAAGACTTCAGTAGGTGTGCCTTGTATTTTGTGTATTCTTCTTGTGTATTAGACAAGATTAAATGCACATTTAACTTTAAAACACTCCCTAAATTGAGCACACTTCCCCATTGTTTATAGCAGCTATGACACTTTGTCAGCTTTCCAAGACAATAAGTGTTACTAGCGGTGAAATCGTAGACAAATTTTAGTTCCCTCTATTCGGTCAACTCTTTCTTTTGCTGTCCTCTATGTCAGTGTAAATTGTTAAAAGAAATATTTAATTGGAATTCACTGATTTTACAAAAAAGACAACAAAAAATACATACAAAAAGTATTAGTGTATGTTTCCAATCACTGTTCAGAATACCCGTTCTTGGCTTTTGCAAACAGCTCGGGATTGGTGGTGGTATATTTGTCCCTCAGGAAGGTTCTGTTTGTTGCTGCAGTGTTGGTTCTTGCAATTCAGTGTGTTATATTGTCTCTCGTGTAATATGAAGTAGTGCATTTACTACAGTGGAAAATTTTACTTAATTGTCTTATGGACTGAAAGATAGAATGCTTGATTTGGCATATTAAAAGAAAAATTGACAAAGTGAGACCACATTACAGCAACTGCAGCAGAATAAACTATACAGCCTTCCTTTTCAATTTTTGTATGAATTCCTTTTTAATGGTCTCTTTATCATATGATTTTGAGAAGTGCTTGGTTAAACTGGTTCATAAAGTCAGATGATAGCCAGCAATTTGGTTTGCTCTTGTTCCGAATAGGAATCATATTAAAAACTAGTAATGAGTCAGTGAAATCAAGCAGATTTTCCACCTATCAGTAGACTCATATGTGCATGGCTGTTGGCTCTTTTATTGCTGATTTGACAATACTGATGAAGGTTTCATATTTCATAATGTATTTTTTATTTTTTTATTTGCTAGTCCTATATATTCTAGATGAAATATAGTAGCAGCCCTCATAACCCCTTTTATGTGGCAGTGTAGTATGGTGTTGATGACCTTAACTAGGAAGGCATCAGATGTTAAGTTTTATCCACACATTTGTAGCAGTTCACAAATTCATTGCATTGGTAAAGTCAAATTATTTCAGAAAAGGCCCAAAAGATGTTTTGATTGAACTATGCAATTATTGATTTGCTGATGCCATCATAGTTGAAAACACTCCTTACCAATTTTGCCTAACAGACCCGGTCCTAACCTTCCCCATCTCTCTCTTTCTCCCCTGCCCTCAGAAGGTTAGATTCCCGCTCAAAAGACAGGTGGGTCTTACCCCCTAGTGGATGAAAGTTGCATGACTTGCTCCTTACAGAGTTATAAGGGTTCTCTCAGGTTGGGAAACAGCAGGATGATTCATGAATTACCATAACCTTAGACTTGGCAGTCTTGCAGCTAGAGGTAATGCAAAAGTCTGTGCATCTGCTGCCTCACACTGAGGGGATTATATATTTTGGTGTTTTCTTTATATTGGTCATGAGTTTCTTATCTGGTTGTTTATGAAATGTAGACCCAGGCTTTATATTGCTGTGACAGAGCATTATACAACTGCAAAGAATGATGCATGTAATATAAGCATGAAGAACACCATTGACAGGACTGAAGTGTTCGGATATCTGAAGTAGCATTTATTGTATGTTTATATTCTTCATCTGCAGTCTTGCGTACATGGATGTTCAGTGTTAATTGTCATATTTATATGCATCTTTGCTTTAGCTAGAATCTTGTTTGATAGTTAATTTGTTGATATTGCTTCTAGTGATAAAGTATTCAGATTGTTATTCATCATAAGCTGTTTTTTTTCCTCATAGGTTATAGATATTTACAGAATTTATTCAAATAGATGCAGAGATCACTGTTATGTAGTTGCAATATTTTTGTGAAGCATTTTGTAGATAATGTTCAGATTGACAGTGTAGATCAGATGAGGAAATAGTATGCTGAAGAAGAGAAAGATTAGATATGTTGTTTGCCTTGCTTGCCCAATAGTCTTTGGGGTCTTTCTTAGTTTAACTGTTGTTGATTTACTTGTAATTGGGATGTCTTTCTTTGATGCCACACTTAGGAGACGGTAATAGTAAGTGATGGTTCCCTTCTTAGGCCTGCCTAAGTCTTCACATCATACCCTTGGATTTTTTTATGTTTGCAGCGTATTGTATGTCTCAGTTTAGTTTTTTTTATGCAATTGCTACTCTTAATTGCTACCGTACTATGTAATTGTTGTGTAAAGATTCAGATGAATGTGAAAATGAAGATGTATATATGAAATAGTTCCTCTAAACAACAATAAAAATATGAGATTGTATTTTTGTTTTTAAGATGTTTTTTGAAATACTGGTTAGCACAGATATATTTGTGTTATGTATTTTTCAAAACCAGGCATGAATTTTTTCACACGCAAAAAAAAAATATTCACACCATTTTTTCACCTTTTTAAATTTTTTTTTATTTGTTTAGTTCCTTGGTTATTCACTTTTTTCCAATATAAATTGCCTTTGTCTCTTAAATAAACAAAATTTGTATATAAAAAAAAATGGTGTTTCCATTTTAAAATGTTTTTTGTGATTTTGGAGTGATGTGACATGACATGACAATGATAGTGATGATCGATGAGTGTTACTAGTGCTAGATATTGAGAAAGGCATATACATAGCTAGGGAGAAAATCGACCAATTTATCTTGTGTGGTTATTTATGATAATGGGGCTACATTTATTCATCTGAGAATAGTTGATTAATAAAATTATTCTTCTTTACTTCCCTACCAACCCTCCTTTCCCCCATCCTTGGAAAAACCCATCCAGGAAGCTATGTCACAAGAAGGATCAGGAGAGGCCATCAACCAGCTATACATGACCACCATGCGCAAGTATGAAGCCATCAAGGATGAATATGACTCAATTAGAAAGAGGTACTCGGATCTTGTTGCCTCACATTCCAACAACATTTCTAAACTGGAACTCACACAGGTTAGTTTGTGGATTTTGCATTGGCATTTTACTGAGTGGGTTGCCTTGTCTTTTATATATACATATAATTTATGTGAAATTATTAGTAGGCCTTGAGGTTTTTTTTACACTATGTATTGCTGTTACCAAAATCTTTCAAATAAAAACAATTAGATAAAAATCAGTTAAAAAATATTTGACATTCCAGGAGCCTTTTTATTACTAAGAAGTTTTTTATGCTAATGTGTCTGAATCACTCATCATACAGTAGAATGGTATCTCATTTAAGACCTAAGCTAGTTTATAGGATGTTTATTTCATACTGCCTTCATATTGTATTCTTTACTTATTATAATATCCTTCCTCCTAATATCGTAGGAAGAGGTATCTCGCTTGAAGAAGCAGTATGATGAAGTTTTGCGTGAGTGTAATGAGGCAGTGCGAGAGAAGAACTGCCTCAAACAGCAGTGTACCAAAGCAATCACAGAATGGGATTCTGCACTCAGGGAGAAGAACAAACTGCAGGAAGAACTGCTCAAGGTAAACAATACCCATTGTTCATTTGTAGGTGCATATCTATGCTTTTTTCATTTATGATTTACAACTATGTTTTTATTTTATGTTGATTATTTTCTAGTTTAAATGTTATCTGTACTACTGTTTTGATTTTTCTTCTTTACTAACACTGTATCCATCCACAAACACAAAAACTTTATCCATAAAGCAAGCATTGTCATAGATTTACTTGACCATGCAATAGTGGTTTTGTTATAATTTCTATATTTATATCATGGCAAAAATAGGCACTGGTTAATGCTAACCAAAGAAGACTGATCATCTGGTGTATGATCAGATCAGTAACATTATATATGACAGGGATGAAACTCTCATACCTAAGCAGGTATGAATCACTTGCAATTGATAGAACATTTATTAAAGATAAACCTGCAAAGTGTCTCATGAATAGGAATCAAGAAGTAAAAAGACAGGAGGAACTTTATTGATGTTTAACTTAGAAATATACATTTTAACATTTGGGAAGCAAGATTGGAAAAAAAGGTCAAGCAGGGAAGTAGATGAAGGTAGACAATTGAGAGCAAAGTTCCAAGCACAGGGAAGAAACAGTAAATTGGTGGTTGTGGTTGGATAGGCAAGTGGAACAGAGAGGAACACAAGCTTTGCATGTGATGTTTTTGAATAAGCCAGGTGTCCAAGGCCTAGTCAAATAGAAAAATTACATTATCTGTAGGTGAGATGCTTAAAAGACTTGAGTGAGAGAAGAATGGCTTTTCCTTGAACTTTTTACAGTAATAAGATCTGTGAAAGTTTTAAAGTACTTGGTATAAGCCATACAGGAAGCTGTTTTCAGGGGCAGCTGTGGTTATGCCTCAGGTGTGTCTTACAGATAAAATGTGATATGATAAAAAAAAAAGAAAATGACAGCAGAGGTTGGATAGCTTCACATTTTAATTGTCTAGTGTCCCAGTCAAGATTTTTCAATGTGAGCTTCTCACCCCTTGTGGTAGGGCATGGTTCCAAATACAAAAAGATGTGTAGATGCTCAGCTGCAAGATGTAACAAGAAGGTGGGAGAAGTAGTGTGAGTAAAGGATGTGCTTATGTATGTGTCATTGGCAAGTGAATGTATTGATAAAGGATAGATTTTAATTGATTGTTAATGAAGAAGATCAGAAAGGGAAAGCACCTCATCATATGCTGTATAGTACTGAAATAAGAAATATTGAATATTAGTAGGCAACCTATGCTTATTTTAATGTTTTTTTCCCGAGTCGTATTGTAGCTCTTAGAGTACCTATATTTTGCTTATCATTAGTCATTTCACAAAACCACCTTCACCTCAAATGTTGAAGTGTAAAATATACTTATGATAACACAATAATTTCACATCTTAGATGTACATATTGATAAACCTTATGTTTTTGGAACTGAATTAGATGTAAGAGCAAAAAGTCCAGTTGGATCCTATACATGAAGGTTACCTATCTGAGGAGGTTTGTAAGATGTGGACTGATTTCATATCAGACAAAGATTATAATTATTTTCTGATGATGCTGGTGTATGAGTTTATGTGTGTATATGTGTATGTGTTCATGTTTTTGCGGGCGCCTATTGTGTATGTATGTGTATGTATGATTATGTATGTATATGAAGTGATGTGCACAGGCTTTCAGATAAGCTGACCTCAGCTCATATATATATATATATATATATATATATATATATATATATATATATATATATATATATTATATATATATATATATATATATATATATATATATATATATATATATATAATATATATATATTATATATATATATATATATATATGTATATATATATATATATGTATATGTATGTATGTATGTATGTATGTATGTATGTATGTATATGTATATATATATATATATATATATATATATATATATATATATATATATATATATATATAATATGTATATATATATGTTATATATATTAATATATATATATATATATATATATATATATTATATATATATATATATATATATATATGTATATTATATGTATATATATAAAAACATTTGTGAGTGTGTGAGGGTGTGAGTGTGTGTGTGTGTGTGTGTGTGTATGTGTGAGTGTGTGTGTGTGAGTGTGAGTGTGAGTGTGTGCGTGTGCGTGTGTGTATTTGTCTGTATGCTTGTGTACTTGTATATATGTATATATAAAAATTCAGTACAGACAAATAAATACATGCCTAGAATTCTTCACACCAAGCTTTCCTTGAATTATACTTTTCTTCTATTCCTTGAGCCATCATCATTGATTGTAGAATAAATAATGGAATATTTTGTGGAAAAAAGATTGTGAAAAGTAAATTTGCCACGCTGCTGCCTCCCTTCACCTATCCAACTGTCCTCCCATTTATGTTCCTACCTGAACTGTACAATGGATACATCGCTTCATTGGTAAATACATCCAATATTTATTTCATTTATACATTACAACTCACATATATAAATATATATACATATATCTTGTTAGTCTATGGTTTTCCTTTTGCATGGTATTTGTGATTTGCTCATTGTCAGGACACATCTGGAAGACTAATTCATTTACAGTTTGTTCTCTAGGTTATTTTATTGCGTGTTCATTGTCTGCACAAGTACTTGTGTGCAAAATGATTATATATACTTAGTCTACAAATGGCAGCATCGCACAGTTGAGATACCCTAATTGATGGTTTTCCTATTGCTCTTTCTTCGGCAAATTCTTTCTAGTATCATAAATACACACGGGAGCTTATTCATGATTCTGAGGGAATGGAAGAGTAAATTATTTCTTTACTAATTTTATTGTTCTTTGTCACACAAAAATATGTAGTAAAACGTTCCAATTTGTTGCATCCTTTAATTGAATTACTTATTATTGTCTTTGTTGGGTAGGTGCATGTGGGGAAACAGTTGTTGCCTGGTTAAAGGTTTCATGTTTTTCTTTTGAATTTTGAAATTGAAAAAAGATAAATGGAAGAAGATGACATTAGGGATTATGTACTTTTTTCCAGGTTATGCATTTGTTAAAAACAAGTTAAACTTCCTGAACATGGCACTAGATATATTACATAATTATTTTGTTTATTTTTTCTTACCAAAGGTCATCAGTGCTTTGAGTATCTTTTTTCATATTATTCAAACTGTCTTTCCAATAGAATGTTCCCCTCTTTTGTGTTTTATACCTTGAAATTGATAGTCAAGTAATTTAGCAGATCCAAAAGGAAATGCTGATTATAGTAATCTTTTATTATTTACCCAAATGAATCTATTCTTCTTTGAACAGAATATGTAGTTCATAGTTTGTTTGATCCTTATTTTGCATGTAATTGAGTTACTAGATTTATAAAACAGTAAGATGGAAAATATTATCTTGAAATTAGAATATTACCTATGTGCCTTTTTTTGCAAAATAAGTGTATGAAAAACAGTCTGTGATGTTTCATTTTTTATTAGTAGAGTAAAGGTATGTACAGATAGCTTCCTTTTTGACCCAGAGTTCAGTGGAAAAGATGTAATTTGATGAAATGTCTGATTTTTTTGCTATGACACAGACAGACTTGAATATTTTCATAGTTACGTAGATAGATGATTCAAAAGTATTTGTCTGAAATGATTTATCATGATATGATAGCTTACACTGTTTCATTTTTACAGATTCGTGAGAAGTATGATGAGATGATGAAGGAGATGAACACACATTTGATGCAGAGACAGCATCTAAACAAAGATCTCAAAAGATTACAGGTAACGTTCTCTTCATTATCTCTTAGCAGTGGGAGTGGTTCATTATATATATATATCTTTTTCTTTTGTTGGAGAGGGAAGTTTATGCCTAAGGATTTCCTCCCCCCCAGACACCTAGGGAAATTTGTGTACTTAGACCCAATGGCTCTTGGTACATTTACTGTCTACTGTGGGTGTTTTATTAGTTCTGTTTATACCTGGGTGGCTTTGCAATTGCTTAGTCATGAAGGGGTTAATTGCTTGTCGAATCTCATCTATTTACTCAATCCCTTAAATTTTCAGGGAAAGTTTTTTTTCTGTAGATTGGTTATTGTTGTTGTTATCATTGTCATCTTCATCTTCATCTTCTTCATCTTCATTATCATGGTCAAGGTCATTGTTAAAATGTCATTAGTATAATGTCATTATTATTATTATGATTATTAGTATTATCATCATTAATATCATTATTAATATTGTTATTATAATAATGATAATAATAAAAAAAAAAAAAAAAAAAAAAAAATAATAATAACAATTATTATTTTTATTATTATTATTATTATTATTATTATTATTATGACAATAATAATAATAAGTATAATCATATTGATAGTAATGATGACAGTAATGATACTACTACTACTGCTGCTAATAATAATAATGATGATGGATATATAATGATAATGATGATGATGATGATGATGATGATAATAATAATGATAATGATGATAATAATAGTAATAATAATGATGATAAATTATTTATAATGAAAATTATCGCCAATGATCTTGTTATTAATGTTACTGATAATCAAATTAAAAACTTCTTTGAGTAATAATTCAAGGAGTGGGGTAAGCAGGTGAAATTAGGTAGGCATAGCAATTGACTCCTTGGTGACTAGGTGCCTGTGGAGCCATCTGTGTGCATACAAAGTGAATGAAACAAAACCACAATGGACAGTCCATGTATACATACACTCATGTCATCAAAGGGTTAAAAATGTAATGCAAGTCAGCTTTTGATGTCAGTGGTCAGCATGATATATATATATATGTATGCATATGTGTATGTGTAAACATGTATATATGTATATGTATGTATGTATATATGTTATATATAAAGAGTTTCCTAAAAATTTCCAAAGAAGTGTCTTTGGCAGATGAGATATGATTTATTTCTGTTATTTTCCTTTGGAAATGTATACTACTCTCTAGTGCAGACTCACTTTTGGGAGAGAGATTAAAATATTGTTCTTCTCCTTGTCTTAGAGAAAAAAATATTCTTTTCTGGCTGTGGTCATGTTGTCACCTGAGAAATTCTTATTTCATTGTAAGTGAGAATTAGTGAAGTTATGGAAACTTCAGATGTGAGCAAGACTAAAACATTGTTATCATATTTAGATTCTCAGATGATTATGATTATGATGATGATGATAACTGCCATCATCCTTGTCAACATCTTTAATGAAAATCATGGGTCCAAACTAGTTTTTTTTATCAATTGCTGCTCTTAATCATCTTGCCTTTTCATCCTCTCTTGTCATTCTGTCCTCACCTTGCCTCCCTCTTCTTCCTCACCCCCCTCTACATGTTCTCTCCCTCTCCCTTTCCCTCTCTCTCTCTCTCTCTCCCTCCCTCTCCCTCTCCCTCTCCCTCTCTCCTCTCCCTCTCTCTCCTCTTCTCCCTCTCCCTCTCCCTCTCCCCTCTCCCCCTCTCCCTCTCCTCTCTCCCTCTCCCTCTCCCTCTCCCTCTCCCTCTCTCCCTCTCCTCTCCCCTCTCTCCCTCTCCCTCTCTCCCTCTCTCCCCTCTCCCTCTCCCTCTCTCTCTCTCTCTCTCTCTCTCTCTCTCTCTCTCTCTCTCTCTCTCTCTCTCTCTCTCTCTCTCCCTCTCTCTCTCTCTCTCTCTCCTCCCTCCTCCCTCTCCCTCTCCCTCTCCCTCTCTCTCTCTCCCTCTCTCTCTCCCTCTCCCTCTCCTCTCTCCTCTCCCTCTCTCCTCTCTCTCTCTCTCTCTCTCTCTCTCTCTTCTCTCTCCCTCTCTCCT
>NW_020869461.1:316514-326514 GCF_003789085.1 Penaeus vannamei
TAATTATTGTTATTACTATTTTTTTTTTTTTTTTGGTTATTTTATTACCATTGTTATGATTAATGTTATTACATTACATGATAATGAAAATGATAGTCATGATACTGTAATTATTGCTATTATTTTTGTGATCATCATCATCATGTTTTATATATATATATATATATATATATATATATATATATATATATATATATATATATATATATATATATATATATATATATTTTTTTTTTTTTTTTTTTTTTTTTTTAGATGGATATCACTAAAATATTATTTTTTTTTTTACATTTCATGGGCAGATAATTCGAGGATGTAGTGTTATAGATAATGAAATGGACTAGAGCAGAACCAGTATAGAATCAACAGAACCACCTTTAGGTAATTTATTTTCTCTTCTGCTTTTATCAGGTTGTGGCAGAGAAACAAAAATTGGAGCGTGAGGTCACTTCATTGCAAACGATAATGGAAGACGATCGAAAAGAGATCGCTGACCTTCGGCGGCAACAGCAGGTCAGCAACCTACTAGTACGAGCGTTTTCGATCGTAGATGGAGCATCACAAAACTAATCACTAACCCAGGCAAAGTGACTGGTTTACAGCAATTCTTTTTTTGGTTATACTCACCTTTGATTCCCATGAGCTCAAGCTGCACTCAGATATGTAACAAGCTCCGCAACTTTGATTCTTCAGTAGTCATTGATAGTACCTTTTTCTAAACTTGCTAAAACCTCTTCCGAATCTCCTTAAAGCTGTAATAGAAATAGAGAAATACAAAGTTGCAATCAGGTTGCATTCTGATTCCCATAATATCAAAGCTACACTAAATAATATAGTAGTGCGCACCCAGTTTTCCATGATGCTTCTCAGTGGTTTTCCATTCATGATAAACAATTGATTTTATTCCTAGATTTGCAGTCCATAAGGCTCTGCAAAGAAGACTTCAGTAGGTGTGCCTTGTATTTTGTGTATTCTTCTTGTGTATTAGACAAGATTAAATGCACATTTAACTTTAAAACACTCCCTAAATTGAGCACACTTCCCCATTGTTTATAGCAGCTATGACACTTTGTCAGCTTTCCAAGACAATAAGTGTTACTAGCGGTGAAATCGTAGACAAATTTTAGTTCCCTCTATTCGGTCAACTCTTTCTTTTGCTGTCCTCTATGTCAGTGTAAATTGTTAAAAGAAATATTTAATTGGAATTCACTGATTTTACAAAAAAGACAACAAAAAATACATACAAAAAGTATTAGTGTATGTTTCCAATCACTGTTCAGAATACCCGTTCTTGGCTTTTGCAAACAGCTCGGGATTGGTGGTGGTATATTTGTCCCTCAGGAAGGTTCTGTTTGTTGCTGCAGTGTTGGTTCTTGCAATTCAGTGTGTTATATTGTCTCTCGTGTAATATGAAGTAGTGCATTTACTACAGTGGAAAATTTTACTTAATTGTCTTATGGACTGAAAGATAGAATGCTTGATTTGGCATATTAAAAGAAAAATTGACAAAGTGAGACCACATTACAGCAACTGCAGCAGAATAAACTATACAGCCTTCCTTTTCAATTTTTGTATGAATTCCTTTTTAATGGTCTCTTTATCATATGATTTTGAGAAGTGCTTGGTTAAACTGGTTCATAAAGTCAGATGATAGCCAGCAATTTGGTTTGCTCTTGTTCCGAATAGGAATCATATTAAAAACTAGTAATGAGTCAGTGAAATCAAGCAGATTTTCCACCTATCAGTAGACTCATATGTGCATGGCTGTTGGCTCTTTTATTGCTGATTTGACAATACTGATGAAGGTTTCATATTTCATAATGTATTTTTTATTTTTTATTTGCTAGTCCTATATATTCTAGATGAAATATAGTAGCAGCCCTCATAACCCCTTTTATGTGGCAGTGTAGTATGGTGTTGATGACCTTAACTAGGAAGGCATCAGATGTTAAGTTTTATCCACACATTTGTAGCAGTTCACAAATTCATTGCATTGGTAAAGTCAAATTATTTCAGAAAAGGCCCAAAAGATGTTTTGATTGAACTATGCAATTATTGATTTGCTGATGCCATCATAGTTGAAAACACTCCTTACCAATTTTGCCTAACAGACCCGGTCCTAACCTTCCCCATCTCTCTCTTTCTCCCCTGCCCTCAGAAGGTTAGATTCCCGCTCAAAAGACAGGTGGGTCTTACCCCCTAGTGGATGAAAGTTGCATGACTTGCTCCTTACAGAGTTATAAGGGTTCTCTCAGGTTGGGAAACAGCAGGATGATTCATGAATTACCATAACCTTAGACTTGGCAGTCTTGCAGCTAGAGGTAATGCAAAAGTCTGTGCATCTGCTGCCTCACACTGAGGGGATTATATATTTTGGTGTTTTCTTTATATTGGTCATGAGTTTCTTATCTGGTTGTTTATGAAATGTAGACCCAGGCTTTATATTGCTGTGACAGAGCATTATACAACTGCAAAGAATGATGCATGTAATCTAAGCATGAAGAACACCATTGACAGGACTGAAGTGTTCGGATATCTGAAGTAGCATTTATTGTATGTTTATATTCTTCATCTGCAGTCTTGCGTACATGGATGTTCAGTGTTAATTGTCATATTTATATGCATCTTTGCTTTAGCTAGAATCTTGTTTGATAGTTAATTTGTTGATATTGCTTCTAGTGATAAAGTATTCAGATTGTTATTCATCATAAGCTGTTTTTTTTCCTCATAGGTTATAGATATTTACAGAATTTATTCAAATAGATGCAGAGATCACTGTTATGTAGTTGCAATATTTTTGTGAAGCATTTTGTAGATAATGTTCAGATTGACAGTGTAGATCAGATGAGGAAATAGTATGCTGAAGAAGAGAAAGATTAGATATGTTGTTTGCCTTGCTTGCCCAATAGTCTTTGGGGTCTTTCTTAGTTTAACTGTTGTTGATTTACTTGTAATTGGGATGTCTTTCTTTGATGCCACACTTAGGAGACGGTAATAGTAAGTGATGGTTCCCTTCTTAGGCCTGCCTAAGTCTTCACATCATACCCTTGGATTTTTTTATGTTTGCAGCGTATTGTATGTCTCAGTTTAGTTTTTTTTATGTAATTGCTACTCTTAATTGCTACCGTACTATGTAATTGTTGTGTAAAGATTCAGATGAATGTGAAAATGAAGATGTATATATGAAATAGTTCCTCTAAACAACAATAAAAATATGAGATTGTGTTTTTGTTTTTAAGATGTTTTTTGAAATACTGGTTAGCACAGATATATTTGTGTTATGTATTTTTCAAAAACCAGGCATGAATTTTTTCACACGCAAAAAAAAAATATTCACACCATTTTTTCACCTTTTTAAAAAAAATTTTATTTGTTTAGTTCCTTGGTTATTCACTTTTTTCCAATATAAATTGCCTTTGTCTCTTAAATAAACAAAATTTGTATATAAAAAAAATGGTGTTTCCATTTTAAAATGTTTTTTGTGATTTTGGAGTGATGTGACATGACATGACAATGATAGTGATGATCGATGAGTGTTACTAGTGCTAGATATTGAGAAAGGCATATACATAGCTAGGGAGAAAATCGACCAATTTATCTTGTGTGGTTATTTATGATAATGGGGCTACATTTATTCATCTGAGAATAGTTGATTAATAAAATTATTCTTCTTTACTTCCCTACCAACCCTCCTTTCCCCCATCCTTGGAAAAACCCATCCAGGAAGCTATGTCACAAGAAGGATCAGGAGAGGCCATCAACCAGCTATACATGACCACCATGCGCAAGTATGAAGCCATCAAGGATGAATATGACTCAATTAGAAAGAGGTACTCGGATCTTGTTGCCTCACATTCCAACAACATTTCTAAACTGGAACTCACACAGGTTAGTTTGTGGATTTTGCATTGGCATTTTACTGAGTGGGTTGCCTTGTCTTTTATATATACATATAATTTATGTGAAATTATTAGTAGGCCTTGAGGTTTTTTTTACACTATGTATTGCTGTTACCAAAATCTTTCAAATAAAAACAATTAGATAAAAATCTGTTAAAAAATATTTGACATTCCAGGAGCCTTTTTATTACTAAGAAGTTTTTTATGCTAATGTGTCTGAATCACTCATCATACAGTAGAATGGTATCTCATTTAAGACCTAAGCTAGTTTATAGGATGTTTATTTCATACTGCCTTCATATTGTATTCTTTACTTATTATAATATCCTTCCTCCTAATATCGTAGGAAGAGGTATCTCGCTTGAAGAAGCAGTATGATGAAGTTTTGCGTGAGTGTAATGAGGCAGTGCGAGAGAAGAACTGCCTCAAACAGCAGTGTACCAAAGCAATCACAGAATGGGATTCTGCACTCAGGGAGAAGAACAAACTGCAGGAAGAACTGCTCAAGGTAAACAATACCCATTGTTCATTTGTAGGTGCATATCTATGCTTTTTTCATTTATGATTTACAACTATGTTTTTATTTTATGTTGATTATTTTCTAGTTTAAATGTTATCTGTACTACTGTTTTGATTTTTCTTCTTTACTAACACTGTATCCATCCACAAACACAAAAACTTTATCCATAAAGCAAGCATTGTCATAGATTTACTTGACCATGCAATAGTGGTTTTGTTATAATTTCTATATTTATATCATGGCAAAAATAGGCACTGGTTAATGCTAACCAAAGAAGACTGATCATCTGGTGTATGATCAGATCAGTAACATTATATATGACAGGGATGAAACTCTCATACCTAAGCAGGTATGAATCACTTGCAATTGATAGAACATTTATTAAAGATAAACCTGCAAAGTGTCTCATGAATAGGAATCAAGAAGTAAAAAGACAGGAGGAACTTTATTGATGTTTAACTTAGAAATATACATTTTAACATTTGGGAAGCAAGATTGGAAAAAAAGGTCAAGCAGGGAAGTAGATGAAGGTAGACAATTGAGAGCAAAGTTCCAAGCACAGGGAAGAAACAGTAAATTGGTGGTTGTGGTTGGATAGGCAAGTGGAACAGAGAGGAACACAAGCTTTGCATGTGATGTTTTTGAATAAGCCAGGTGTCCAAGGCCTAGTCAAATAGAAAAATTACATTATCTGTAGGTGAGATGCTTAAAAGACTTGAGTGAGAGAAGAATGGCTTTTCCTTGAACTTTTTACAGTAATAAGATATGTGAAAGTTTTAAAGTACTTGGTATAAGCCATACAGGAAGCTGTTTTCAGGGGCAGCTGTGGTTATGCCTCAGGTGTGTCTTACAGATAAAAATGTGATATGATAAAAAAAAAAAGAAAATGACAGCAGAGGTTGGATAGCTTCACATTTTAATTGTCTAGTGTCCCAGTCAAGATTTTTCAATGTGAGCTTCTCACCCCTTGTGGTAGGGCATGGTTCCAAATACAAAAAGATGTGTAGATGCTCAGCTGCAAGATGTAACAAGAAGGTGGGAGAAGTAGTGTGAGTAAAGGATGTGCTTATGTATGTGTCATTGGCAAGTGAATGTATTGATAAAGGATAGATTTTAATTGATTGTTAATGAAGAAGATCAGAAAGGGAAAGCACCTCATCATATGCTGTATAGTACTGAAATAAGAAATATTGAATATTAGTAGGCAACCTATGCTTATTTTAATGTTTTTTTCCCGAGTCGTATTGTAGCTCTTAGAGTACCTATATTTGCTTATCATTAGTCATTTCACAAAACCACCTTCACCTCAAATGTTGAAGTGTAAAATATACTTATGATAACACAATAATTTCACATCTTAGATGTACATATTGATAAACCTTATGTTTTTGGAACTGAATTAGATGTAAGAGCAAAAAGTCCAGTTGGATCCTATACATGAAGGTTACCTATCTGAGGAGGTTTGTAAGATGTGGACTGATTTCATATCAGACAAAGATTATAATTATTTTCTGATGATGCTGGTGTATGAGTTTATGTGTGTATATGTGTATGTGTTCATGTTTTTGCGGGCGCCTATTGTGTATGTATGTGTATGTATGATTATGTATGTATATGAAGTGATGTGCACAGGCTTTCAGATAAGCTGACCTCAGCTCATATATATATAATATATATATATATATATATATATATATATATATATATATATATATATATATATATATATATATTATATATATATATATATATATATATATATATATATATATATATATATATATATATATATATATATATATATATATGTATATATATGTATATATGTATATATATATGTATATATGTATATGTATGTATGTATGTATTATATATGTATGTATGTATGTATGTATATGTATATATATAATATATATATATATATATATATATATATATATATATATATATATATATATATATATATATATATATAATATATATATATATATATATATATATATATATATATATATATATATATATATATATATATATATATATATATATATATATGTATATATATGTATATATATAACATTTGTGAGTGTGTGAGGGTGTGAGTGTGTGTGTGTGTGTGTGTGTGTGTGAGTGTGAGTGTGTGAGTGTGAGTGTGTGTGTGCGTGTGCGTGTGTGTATTTGTCTGTATGCTTGTGTACTTGTATATATGTATATATAAAAATTCAGTACAGACAAATAAATACATGCCTAGAATTCTTCACACCAAGCTTTCCTTGAATTATACTTTTCTTCTATTCCTTGAGCCATCATCATTGATTGTAGAATAAATAATGGAATATTTTGTGGAAAAAAGATTGTGAAAAGTAAATTTGCCACGCTGCTGCCTCCCTTCACCTATCCAACTGTCCTCACCATTTATGTTCCTACCTGAACTGTACAATGGATACATCGCTTCATTGGTAAATACATCCAATATTTATTTCATTTATACATTACAACTCACATATATAATATATATACATATATCTTGTTAGTCTATGGTTTTCCTTTTGCATGGTATTTGTGATTTGCTCATTGTCAGGACACATCTGGAAGACTAATTCATTTACAGTTTGTTCTCTAGGTTATTTTATTGTGTGTTCATTGTCTGCACAAGTACTTGTGTGCAAAATGATTATATATACTTAGTCTACAAATGGCAGCATCGCACAGTTGAGATACCCTAATTGATGGTTTTCCTATTGCTCTTTCTTCGGCAAATTCTTTCTAGTATCATAAATACACACGGGAGCTTATTCATGATTCTGAGGGAATGGAAGAGTAGATTATTTCTTTCTAATTTTATTGTTCTTTGTCACACAAAAATATGTAGTAAAACGTTCCAATTTGTTGCATCCTTTAATTGAATTACTTATTATTGTCTTTGTTGGGTAGGTGCATGTGGGGAAACAGTTGTTGCCTGGTTAAAGGTTTCATGTTTTTCTTTTGAGTTTTGAAATTGAAAAAAGATAAATGGAAGAAGATGACATTAGGGATTATGTACTTTTTTCCAGGTTATGCATTTGTTAAAAACAAGTTAAACTTCCTGAACATGGCACTAGATATATTACATAATTATTTTGTTTATTTTTTCTTACCAAAGGTCATCAGTGCTTTGAGTATCTTTTTTCATATTATTCAAACTGTCTTTCCAATAGAATGTTCCCCTCTTTTGTGTTTTATACCTTGAAATTGATAGTCAAGTAATTTAGCAGATCCAAAAGGAAATGCTGATTATAGTAATCTTTTATTATTTACCCAAATGAATCTATTCTTCTTTGAACAGAATATGTAGTTCATAGTTGTTTGATCCTTATTTTGCATGTAATTGAGTTACTAGATTTATAAAACAGTAATATGGAAAATATTATCTTGAAATTAGAATATTACCTATGTGCCTTTTTTTGCAAAATAAGTGTATGAAAAACAGTCTGTGATGTTTCATTTTTTATTAGTAGAGTAAAGGTATGTACAGATAGCTTCCTTTTTGACCCCGAGTTCAGTGGAAAAGATGTAATTTGATGAAATGTCTGATTTTTTTGCTATGACACAGACAGACTTGAATATTTTCATAGTTATGTAGATAGATGATTCAAAAGTATTTGTCTGAAATGATTTATCATGATATATGATAGCTTACACTGTTTCATTTTTACAGATTCGTGAGAAGTATGATGAGATGATGAAGGAGATGAACACACATTTGATGCAGAGACAGCATCTAAACAAAGATCTCAAAAGATTACAGGTAACGTTCTCTTCATTATCTCTTAGCAGTGGGAGTGGTTCATTATATATATATATCTTTTTCTTTTGTTGGAGAGGGAAGTTTATGCCTAAGGATTTCCTCCCCCCAGACACCTAGGGAAATTTGTGTACTTAGACCCAATGGCTCTTGGTACATTTACTGTCTACTGTGGGTGTTTTATTAGTTCTGTTTATACCTGGGTGGCTTTGCAATTGCTTAGTCATGAAAGGGTTAATTGCTTGTCGAATCTCATCTATTTACTCAATCCCTTAAATTTTCAGGGAAAGTTTTTTTTTCTGTAGATTGGTTATTGTTGTTGTTATCATTGTCATCTTCATCTTCATCTTCTTCATCTTCATTATCATGGTCAAGGTCATTGTTAAAATGTCATTAGTATAATGTCATTATTATTATTATGATTATTAGTATTATCATCATTAATATCATTATTAATATTGTTATTATAATAATGATAATAATAATAATAATAAAAAAAAAATAAATATAATAATAAAATAATATAATAATAATTATATAATAATAATATTATTATTTTATTATTATTATTATTATTATGATTATATATATATTATGACATTAATAATAAGTATAATCATATTGATAGTAATGATGACAGTAATGATACTACTACTACTGCTGCTAATATATAATGATGATGGATATATAATGATAATGATGATGATGATGATGATGATGATAAATAATGAATGAAATGATGATAATAATAGTAATAATAATGATGATAAATTATTTATAATGAAAAATTATCGCCAATGATCTTGTTATTAATGTACTGATAATCAAATTAAAAACTTCTTTGAGTAATAATTCAAGGAGTGGGGTAAGCAGGTGAAATTAGGTAGGCATAGCAATTGACTCCTTGGTGACTAGGTGCCTGTGGAGCCATCTGTGTGCATACAAAGTGAATGAAACAAAACCACAATGGACAGTCCATGTATACATACACTCATGTCATCAAAGGGTTAAAAATGTAATGCAAGTCAGCTTTTGATGTCAGTGGTCAGCATGATATATATATATATATGTATGCATATGTGTATGTGTAAACATGTATATATGTATATGTATGTATGTATATATGTTATATATAAAGAGTTTCCTAAAAATTTCCAAAGAAGTGTCTTTGGCAGATGAGATATGATTTATTTCTGTTATTTTCCTTTGGAAATGTATACTACTCTCTAGTGCAGACTCACTTTTGGGAGAAGAGATTAAAATATTGTTCTTCTCCTTGTCTTAGAGAAAAAAATATTCTTTTCTGGCTGTGGTCATGTTGTCACCTGAGAAATTCTTATTTCATTGTAAGTGAGAATTAGTGAAGTTATGGAAACTTCAGATGTGAGCAAGACTAAAACATTGTTATCATATTTAGATTCTCAGATGATTTGATTATGATGATGATGATAACTGCCATCATCCTTGTCAACATCTTTAATGAAAATCATGGGTCCAAACTAGTTTTTTTTATCAATTGCTGCTCTTAATCATCTTGCCTTTTCATCCTCTCTTGTCATTCTGTCCTACCTTGCCTCCTCTTCTTCCTCACCCCCTCTACATGTTCTCTCCCTCTCCCTTTCCCTCTCTCTCTCTCTCTCTCCCTCCCTCTCCCCTCTCCCTCTCCCTCTCCCTCTCCCTCTCTCCTCTCTTCTCCTCTCCTCTCCCTCTCCCTCTCCCTCCCCTCTCCTCTCTCCCTCTCCTCTCCCTCTCCCTCTCCCTCTCCTCCTCTCCCTCTCCCTCTCTCCCTCTCCCCTC
>NW_020869461.1:331514-334014 GCF_003789085.1 Penaeus vannamei
GGTAGAGTGAGCACGTGCGAACTCACCAGAAGCTAATATTGAAAAAAATATTTACTCTTAACAATTCGCACTATCCCAGCTAGGTGTAACGGTCAATAATAAGCTGGTACCTCAGTTTTTGCTATTTCACATTTTTTAAAAATTAAACCAGGACGTAATTGTACCTAAACCTTGTTTTGAAGGGCAGTAGTAATCTTTAATATCTTGTACATTGCATAACGTGTTCGGGATTTACACGACGAGCGAGTGAAGCAAATCATTCGAAACTCCTGACATCATCATAGCTCCTTTCTCTAAGTAAATCCTAGGAACACCAGTGATATAGCGTAGTTGCTTATATAAGACAAAAGAATGCAACGCAGATCGAGAGAGCGAAGGACAAGTTAGCTGACGGAGTCCTTATATGGCGACGGGAAATTTCGTCTGCCCGGTACTGGCGACTCTCGAACCCGGCGGCGAGACACTGGGGGGGCTTTTGGTGACCGCTTCCATTTTCGTGTTTTTTAAATTTTGCCGAATGTTCCTGTGTTTAGTTAGATTTCTTGTGTGTAGTTTGGTATGTTTTTTGTCTTGAGATGCAGGAGGTGGTTTGTAAAGGGTCGTTCTAAAAGAGAGAAGGGGGATTAGGGAATGTCCGGGAGAAATATTAGGGGTTGGCAGTAGGGCGGGTGCGGGAGAGGCAGAGATATGGGGAAGACCGGCGGTTCCAGCGAGAAGGGAGGTGGAGATGGTGCCGCCCGGTCACTCGTTCTATTTATCTAATTTATATATTATGTTAGAACTGTCAAATGTGGTTTCTTATTGAGTAAAATGTATACCTCACTCCACTCACCTACTTTTGTTGTTGTTGTTGTTCTTCTTCTTCTTTTCTTCTTCTTCGGCGTGATGGCATGCTATGCCAATGTCTATATAGACCTCGTAGCGTTTGTTCTTCAGATTTAGTGTAGGAGTTGACTATCACACTCGCATTCACACACCACTCGCACTCACACTTACACTTACACTTACACTTACACTTACACTTACACTTACACTTACACTTACACTTACACTTACAAACACACACATACGCACACATACATGCACGCGCACACAAATACAATCACAATCAAGGGTCAAATTGAAAATATCATGAAATTTTAAGGAACCATTTGGTCCATATAAATCTAGTGTTGGCTAGCTTAATTTCATGAGTACTGAATATTGTCGAAGCATTGTTGTTTTAGAAATGGTAACTTCGAAGCTAATCATTAGATTTTAAGAAACCAATAAGTGTTATCGGTATTTGCTTATTTATTATTTACTTCCAAGGAATAGCTGCCACCACCTCTTTGGGAAAAGTGGTTGGATCATGTTACAGAATTGATCTCTTGAGTTTGCCTGCATAGTAATCTAAGCCTTGCTATATTTATTGTATAATTTAATGCGCACATTTCTTTTTTTGATGTTGATTACCGAGAGTCCTTGATATAAATGATAGCACGTTAATATGTGCCCAGTTGTACTGTTTTTGTGCATCGATTTAGATCCTTTTTGTGTATCCTCATCACTGACCAATGTTTACTCCTCTTGATTACAGTGCCGGAAGCATACGTAACCCTAGCGACCAACAATGGCTACGCTGCGGGCGCCTTGGTGCTGGCCCATTCCCTGCGCTCCTGCGGCACCTCAAGGGACCTGTGCATCATTATCACGCCGGCTGTCTCACCCGACATAAAGTGAGGGACTTAGAAATACTGCTGTAAACTTTTTTCCTCCAATTGTCTTTCTCTTTATTATATATTTGATATAGAAGGAAAATTGTGAACTTTTTGATTATCCAAATGGGTTATACTATTCATTTACATAAATGTTATCTATGTAAATAATTGAATTCCATCCCTTTATGAAATTTTACATGTTTTTTGCAATTCCATTCATTTATGATAATTTGCTCTTGTAGCCATGAGTTGTATTTGTACAATTATTTTGATTGTTTCAAGGTCCCTGCTGGAGCAAGTGTTTAATGCCGTAGTCACAGTCGATGTCCTGGATTCAGGAGACTCCGCCCACTTGACTCTGATGAAGCGACCAGAGCTTGGTGTCACCTTCACAAAGTTCCACTGCTGGACGCTCACCCAATACACAAAATGCGTCTTCCTTGATGCTGATATGTTGGTAAGTGGTTTGCTTTGTTTTTTTTTTTTTTTATATATACACATTGCTGGCATGATGGGATAGGAATGTATTAATTCTATTTGCAATTTTAGTTCTAGAATTATGATATTACCTTTTAAACCCACAGGCTGTACAGAATCCAGATGAGCTCTTTTCCCATCCAGAGCTGACAGCAGTTTGTGACATTGGTTGGCCAGACTGCTTCAACTCTGGAATGTTCGTGTTCGTTCCTTCCCAAGAGACATACAGTAAATTGCTTCACCAGTCGGAAACCACTGGAAGCTTTGATGGAGGTGACCAGGGCATTCTTAACACATTCTTCCCCAACTGGAACCGTGTCTCT
>NW_020869461.1:356516-361516 GCF_003789085.1 Penaeus vannamei
AGACACACACACACACACCCACGCGACTCCCCGATCTCTCCTGGCTGCGGCTTACCCTAGGCTACTCGCTTGCCGTCCTTCTTTCTAGTCAGTGTATGTTGTGCGAAACTAATATGATAGCAGCACATCAAGCACGAGGAGAGAGAGAGGAGGACGGAAAGAGAAGGCGGGGTGGACAGAAAGAGACAAAGGAAAAGTACGGAAAGCGCGAACAGAACCAAGAAGGCACACAAGAGAACAAGGAAGTCAAGGCGGCCGGGCTGTCCGCGCTACTAAGCGAGAAAAACGAAGCCAGACCAGCGCAGAGGGCAGGCGCCATATCGTCCATAAGGCAGCAAGGGCGGAGCAGAAGGGAAAGGTGGCCAAAAAGCCAGGGCCAACGCCGGCGCCCGGAGAGTGATCAGGCCCCGGCCAAGTGTCCCCGGCACTGCAGCAGGTGCGATTCACTAAACGCGGGCCGCGGCTCGCGCGCCCGGCCGCGGAAGCCGCTATTCCAACGGTGCGACAAGAAACTGGCACCGGCCATCATGCCAACCGCCGTGAGTGAGCATTACCAGACCTGAGTAGCTAAAACTGGCACACGCACTCGTACCACAGGAAGAATAAATGTAATGGCATGCGACGCAGTGCGGTAAGAAAAAAGACCAATAAAGTTTTCATGCTTTATTTTTTAGAATTACATATAAAATAACCCTTGATCATATAAGTTAATTTCGCATCTTCTTGTAGGTGTCAGCGAATAAAGGTGCTCGCGCTTAGTGTTGTGTGATCTAGAATTACACACACTAGTGTGTTTAACTCTGTTCCTGTGTATCGGGAGGAGAGAAGAAATGCAGTCGGAATACCATATATCCTCATGAACTATTAGTTTAATAGAAGCTCGACGCTGATCACTTTGTCACCAGGAATAGGACACAGCCCTTGTTTGCATCTTTCGCAAAGAGAAACTGCAAAACCCAATGATCAAACACTTACAAAGGCACTCATAACCAAATGTTATTGTGAATGGAAGAAAATATGCAGTCTCAGAGAAACTAGTAAAGATATATCTAGACTCAGATTCATAAAAATTAGCAAAAACCTCATCACAGTGTTCCTTTGTACAAGAGAAATACTTTCCCTGCTCTGAGCACTTTCAGCCACTGACTTTGTATGGGATTTAAAGACCCTCCGTCCGTGGGTGCCCAGGCATACATAATTAGTCCTAAACTGAATCACAAAAGCCGTGCACTGTTAATGAAATATAATTAATCTAGTGTACCTCACATCAAAATGTTTGTATCAACTTTCCCTCCTGATCTAGGGAAATAGAAATGGCTTCAAGAAGGATAAGTAGGAGTTAAAGAATATTATAAATTCTCAGTCAGAACATCCATTTTTCAACATTAAAGATACTTAGAGCAATAAAAGTCAGGTCTATGCTGCCAGGCTAAGTGCGAGGCTCAATGAATACATATTACCAAACCAATAACTGATCATTTTATAGACCCCTGAGCATAGTGCTGTCTTATTACATCAATCATTATACAGATAATGTATGTTGCTGAATAGAACTAACTAGAAAGAAGATTCAAATAGTCATAATAGTGAACCGATGAATCGCCACTCATGCAAAGTAACTCTGGCTAATGATGACTTACTGTAGTCCATATTCTATATCAATATATATCAAACTGAGAGCACAAACAAATATCAATTAATTACTGGGTGTGTGTGTGTGTGTGGTGGTGTTGTGTGGGTGTGTGTGTTGTGTGTGTGTGTGTGTGTGTGGTTGTGTGTGTGTGGTGTGCATGCTGTTGCGCACATTGTGTGTGTGAACATGCGTTGTTGTTTCCACTGGGTTGTGTTTGCACATGGTGTTTGTTTGCACTGTGGTGTGTGTGCCAACCATGTGGTGTGTGTGTGTGCACATGTGTGTGTGCCATGTGTGTGTGTTTGTACATGAGTGTGTGTTTTCACATGTGGGTGTTGCCAAATGTGTGTTTGCACATGGTGTGTTTGTGCACATGTGTGTTTTGTTTGCACATGTGTGTGGTGTGTGTGTGTGTGTGGTGGTGTCGTGTGTGTGTGGTGTGTGGTGGTGTGTGTGTGTGTTGTTGTGTACTTGTGTCACATTGTTATGTCACATGTGTTTTTGATGATTGTTACAAGTGTATTGTCAGTGTGTGTCATTCACTTTTGCAAGTTTCACGAATCATGCGCACATTCTATTTCCACATGATTTTGCATTCTCAGTTATCACTTCAATCATGCACCACACCATGTTTTCTTTTAAAATCTTATTTATTATACGTTTTTTTTTTTGTGTTTTTTTTTTTTTTTTATTATTATTATTTATTTATGGACTTTATACATTTTATATCCAATTTATTTCACTTTCCTAATGCATCCTATTTTTTCTTACCATTAACTTATTTTCCATTTATCTTTAATGTTTTTCTCTAATTTATTTCTACCTTCTTACTTAAATTATCTATAATATATTTAATTCAAATTCAATTATCAAACTACATTAACTACAAAATTAATCTACCAAAACTTAGATAACAATCTCACACCATTAACATAAATGTTATTATTTTGTATAAAATTTGATCAATTACCCCTATTTTTTTCACTTTATTCAATAAACCATTTCAATGTATATATACTTCACTATTAAATCTTCATACACATTCTTAATTATTCTAATACCTGGACACGTTGTATATATGAACACATCTAATATACCTAACCTAATGCATCCTACAGCAAAATTAAATATATTTAATGCACAAATCTAAAAATGAGTTTTATACCATAATATTATAACACACACACACACACACAACAACACACCACACCCACCACACACACCACACACACACACACAACACACAACCACCACAACACACACACACACACACACACACACACACACACACACACACACACACACACCAAACACACCCACACACACACATACACCCCATACCATCACAACACACACCACACACCACACACACACACACACACACAACCATTTAATATATATAGTATAATATTATATATTATATATATATTATATAATTATATAGCACTAAATATATATATACATATATATATTAATAATATATAACATATATAATACAATATAAACATATATATAATATACAGTATATATATACAAATATATATACATATATATATACATTAATATATATTACATTAAATAACATATATATAACATATAATATACAATATATACATAACTATTATATTATACATAATTATACATATAATTAACATTATAGTATAGTATATACATATATATAATAAATATATCTAACTATATAACATATAATATATATAACATACCCATATTATATAATATAATAAAATATATATAAAATTATAAAATAATATAATATATTAACATATATTATATAACATCATATATACTATTAATATATATATATATATATATTATAATATTATATATATATAATATATATTATAAATATAATAAAATATATAAATATAACAATATATTATAAAAAATACATATATAAATACTAATAATATATAAAACATATATATATATAACATATATAAATACATATATGGATTGAACTTCTACTCAGAGATATCACAGATTATTATATAATATATAAGTAAATTATACACCAAGACATAGATATTTAAAACATAAGAGCAACTAATGAACTTACCAAACGGAAAGTAAGAGTTATCTATGAAATTCTATCCTCATATATAATATATCGTGGTATAAGAATTATTCAATAAAAAATAAGCAACTTACACTAATTTAATAACTGCGCTAACTGCGATCTGGTCACGTTTCTACCAGCTAATATAACAATATTCAGTCTCGGAAAGTAACTAATCGTTCAAAATTGATTCAGGAAGAGTTAGTCCACTCACCACTTTAACTCTATTTATTTATTACTTTTCGTTAAACATATTATTAATTATTATCAATAATTTAATAATTATTGTATCTTCATACATTCTCCTGCTCATGCTCTTTTGTCCTGCTTATTATCTATTTTCTTTGTAAATTTTTGCTTAAGTTGATCAGATTTTAGTTTCAAATTTATATTTTAGTGTCTTACATATTATACTTTTTATATATTGAAATTAAAAAAAAAAAATAAATAAACTCACAATAGAACAAGTATTAAATACATATTATTTTGGTTATAATGCCTATATTGTATTATTTGCGTTAAAATAAAAGTAAAAAAAGCATAGCATTTAACTTAGACTATTATAATTTTTGTCAATGTATATAATAGCCCTTACTCTTACTGGATCTCATAATACAGGCCACTATATCTAAGTTTACATTTTAATTGACTTATCCCTATTATGCCATTACAGCAGGGAAGATCTACATTCTCCTTCAAATAGAAATGCTCTCAAGATGGGAGGATTAAATTTGCAGTCATCTCTTCACGACCGTGATATAGCAATTAAGGAATGGTGCTTAATGACCTCCTGAGAAACTGTTTGGTGATGCCAAAAGAGGACACTAAACGAAGGAGTGTAGGAACTACTTATAAGGTATACATGACAACTATAAGCAGAGAATGTTAGTTTACATGATATACAATGCTTGATCAGATGTGAACTACGAGCTATACAAACCACATGACGTAGATAAGTCTTATAGCAACTAACCTAGCGTTGATTGTTTAATGTTGAATCAAGTGTTACAAATTTAAGATGGATAGGGATAAATTTAACAAAGATAACATAGGGGACTGAGACAGGTATAAACATATGAACCTATCAAGTAAAAAGGAAACAAATGGCATTGAACCATTAAAACAGAAAAAAAATAAATAAGATTATATAAAATAAAAATAAAAGGAATAATTGTAATTGCAAGTAGAAAGCCAACACCACGACTTGTGAGAACATAGATTTATTACTATTAACAATTACTAAATCTCGAAAAGGTCTTGTAATTAAAGAAATAAGATATAAATCAAATA
>NW_020869461.1:371516-379145 GCF_003789085.1 Penaeus vannamei
TTGCAATAATTTTCAAGCTTTCCCTATGATTTTTTTTTTTTTTTTTTCTTTTTACCAGAAATTTTGCTTTCAGGGTGTTGTATCTGAACGGGATGTTGGGTTTGTTGTTGCTGGGGGTGCAGATGACCCACACTACGGAGGGAATGATGGAGCTATATACGTCACACACATTGCCAAAGATGGTCCTTTTGAAGGAAAACTCAGGTTAGTGTAGGATACTTGGCTTTTTATACAGACTTTTAGACTCCCACTCCCTCTCCCTTATGTCTCTCTTTCTCTGTCTCTCCCTTATGTCTCTCTTTCTCTATCTCTCCCTTATGTCTCTCTCTCTCTCTCTCTTCCTTATGTCTCTCTCTCTCTCTGTCTTTCTTCATTGCTGAAGTAAGTAGCTTTGTGTAGCTGTTTTGTCAGTGCCATAATGATTCACATAAAAGCTAAAGTTGATATGCTATCCATGAGGCCAGCCCCCTGCCTGTATGGACATTTTCAAAATACTGACATTTATTATTGTTTGCAGGCTACATGACCAAATAATTAATGTGAATGGAGTAGACTGCCAAAGAGTTCATCGTTCAAGTGTTTATGCTGCTGTTGTTAATGGCGGTGGTTGGGTACAGATGACTGTCAGACGCAGACGAAGTGGTGGCCGCAGTCTTCATACAGTTCATCTACACTGTCCCCACACTGCACATCATGGATTAACGCTGCACACAGGGGTATACATAGCAAACATCTTGCCTGGAAGCCCAGCTGCAAGAGAGAGTAATTTAGCTGTGGGTGACAGAGTGCTCAATGTAAGTTTATTTTGAAGTAATATATATCAATTTTATTTTTCCTTGTATTGTAAGCTTTTGATTTTTATTCTTTATATCAATATAACAGTTAAGGTGTTTAAGAAGGAAATTCTTACAACTTTTTTTCTTCTTCTAGATAAATGGGAAGCCAGTGGATAATATTGGAAGTTGTGAGGAGGCACAGTGTTTATTAGATGCTGCAGGGGAGGTAGTTCAGCTAACAACATTAAAGTCACATGGATCATCCTCCTTGTCAGATCCTCTTAGCTCCTCCTCAAGTGGCCATAACATCACTGAGGATGACAAGTCAACATCCTCTTCACGGCCATACTCCTCCCCCACTTCTCCGTCCAAGGAGACAGGGGTCAGCCCAGGGCGCTCAGGGAGCAGAGAACTGGTGAAGAAACTGATGCCAGGATCAGGAGGGTCCCATAGTGAAGATAATAGTTGCAAGAGATATGGAAGCAGTGAAAAGGTAGTTTATAATGTAACAAAGGCAGCTGGAGATAAAGGCTCAGGGACTGGACCTTTTGAACTTTTCAAAAATATGGTGAAACCTAGAAGACACAGTAAAGAAAGAGCTGAAGAAAGAAGTGAGAGTAGAGAAAAAGATGAAAAGAAGAAGCACTTAACATCTGTCTTGGATCATGAAGCAGAAAGTGCAATAGCTCAATTAGATTCTGTAAATAATTCTTATCATCATAAGAGTGGCAGCAATGGAGGGACAAGTACAACCAAGAGATCCAAAAAGAGGGAGAAAGATAAATCTGGAGGCACTTGGCCCAAGTACAGAGGTGGGGGAGTGAGTACCAGGGATGCAAACAGTAGCACAATTATGTACACAGAAAGGAAAAGAGAGAGACCTCAGCTCACTGTGTTCTTTCCAAACCCCATGACTTCCCAGTATTCATGTGACGAGAAATCTTACGAAAGTTACCACCATGATAGATACATGAGCTCAAGATCAAGTCCTAGAGGTACACCAACTAGCCCAAGGAGTCAGCAGCTTTCCCCCTACAATAAAAGTGTAGATATAAGTGCAAAACCTTCATCTTATAGTAGTGCATCCCAAGTTTATTCCAGTCCACAGTCCAGTAGTAATGTATATCCCAGTCAAGAGGTGTATTCTAATGTAGGTCCACACAACACCTCTATTGAAAGAAAAAGTGAGGATTCAGAAAGAGATAGAGATCGTTTAAGTTCCCTTACATCTGATACGTCACTTGATTTCTCTGTGAAGTCTGGGAAAGTTGGCAAGGCTGAGCTGGAGTACTATGTAAAAAAGAATATTCTGAAGTATCCTCCAAGTGATAGTGAGAGCATAGACAACAGTCTTCAAATCAGTCAACCTCCTGTGTATGGTACGAGGCCATCCCCACTGCATCATGACCGCACTCCCAACTCACGCATTCCTCACCCTCATTCGGGGCTTTATTCTCCACCAAATCCACCTTTAAGATCACCTCAAGGATTTGGTCCTTATCCTCATTTGTCACATTTCTCCCTCAGTCATCCTCACCAGTATCCTCATAGTTCTGTAGGCTCTTCAATATCTGCCGTCTCTCCACGCTACTCGTCGCCTCCCACCTTGCCTGTGGTTCCTTCACACTACCTGTCACAATCTAGGAGTGGAGATAGCATTTTTCCCTCTGGACTGGAACGTGATCCCCGAGATGGTCGGGGCTACTATGAAAGCCGTCAGGCATCCTCCCCCACACCAGTTGGTATGATTGGGACTGTAAGTGGTGGAGTTTTCTACCACTCTCCTTCCCCATCACTAGAGTTGCCTGGCCATCACAAACCCCGTACTCTTCATCATCTTCACCCATACCGTCCAACATCTGATGATCATCCACTGCTTCCTCACCACTCTTGTCCTCCGTCTTACCACGATTCTCAACGCTTCACGGGTACCATGCCTCGCAAAAAAGAAGATGAACGAATCAGGTAATTCTTTTTTTTCTTTTTTAGTTATTTATACTTTTTTTTGGAAAAGAATGGTAACACAGTCTCTATGATAAAAAATTGACATCATAAAGGGAAGTATAATTGATTAGGGTGCTTACTTTTATTATCATGAGATTTTGAGAAATATTGTAGCAGATTGATTCCTGTTTTAAGTAGTTGACAATTTCTCCTTGGCGGGTTGAGATTTTTATTATTTCAAAATGTGTGGTAATGTGATTTGATCTCTATTTTCATGGTGTTCTGTTCAAATGATGAATAAACTAATATTGTCCTTTTAAGAATACCAAGCAATGCAAGTGTTGCAAGCAAGAGCAGTGGAGGGAAAGGGAGCAGCCTTGAGAGAACATCAGAGAGAGGATCCCCAATGCCTTTTACATGTTCCGTGGAAACAGTCGGTGGGGGTGGAGTGTCAGCAAGAGGACAACACATCACTCACATCACACACTCTGTGCACAACCCCCATTATCCGGACTATACTTGGCAGAAGAGGTATATTGACCTTTCATGAAGGAATGGTTATACATGTTAATCACTGAAAGTCATAATTGTTTAATAAAAAACTTTATATTAATGTTTCATTATTGTTATTATTTTCTTGTGATATTTTTTCATGTAGGAATAACATATATTTTTGCCAACAGACCACATTCAGGAGAAATTAGAAATATTGACATAGAAAAGTCTGCAGAGCCTCTGGGCATCCAAATTCGTTGTTTAGAGAATGGGGGTGTTTTTGTCTCTGCAGTAACACTCAATTCACTTGCCTCCCAGGTATGGCTTATTCATATTCTTAATTGTCATTGTTACATATTCTACACTGTAAGATCTTGTGACCACATACTGAAAATATTTACATATATTGTGATATATGTCCTGAGTTTAATTGATGAATGATTGAACAGGTTGGGTTGTGTGTTGGTGACCAGTTATTAGAGGTTTGTGGAATCAATTTGAGATCAGCTACAAAGCAGTCAGCCTCAACAGTACTTTCCCAGTGTGGCACATCTGTTACCATGCTAGTCCAATATAATCCAGAAAGTAAGTGAAAATGGAGTTGGGTATTTAAAGTATTTCTTTTTTATTGTAATCTCTATTGCCAGCTAGTTTTAAACTGTTATTGTCTATGGGCAAGCTAAAGAAATTTTTGGTTAGACGGTTGCTTATTAACTTAACTGTTTATTTTACAGAATACCAAGAAGCAGAAGGTTGGGTAGGCAGCAGCAGCAGCAGCAGTGTCGGAGGTTCTCGCTCGGGCACCCCAACCCCTCGCAACTCTCCCAAACCAACCTCGCATGACTCTCCCCATTCTGTAGATGATGATAACATGCCTCCATCATCTACATCCACTCTCCGTAGCCCACTGGATCTTCGTGACACTCTTGACCATTCCCTTGATCATTCCTTGTCGCCTTCTGCTAGATCCACACTCACCCGTCCTGAAATTGCACATGTGATGAACTCGCTTAAAAGAGAAACATTTTCAAGGTGTGTGTGATGAAGCTTTTCAATACTTGGGTTTTAATTTCAGTGAAAATGTTCTATGTGGTGTATAAAAACATCGGATTGTTGTTAGATACTGTTAGAAATAATTGGTGGCAGATTATTCCACATTAATTCCATTATTCATTTTCAGGCGTAGTGAGAATGGTGGTGTTGGTAACAGTAATGGTGGTGTTAGTAGTGGAGGCAATAATCCTGGAGCAGGCAGTGGAGGAAGTGGAGTCAGCCCTAATAATGCAAGCGCAGAACCAAGACTGGTGTACTTGGAGCTTAATAAATCCCACAATTTGGGAATACAGATGGTTGGGGGAAATGCTCTGGGGATCTTTGTCCATGCTGTTCCTCCAGACTCCCCGGCAGCTAAAGCTGGGCTCCGTCCCGGTGACCACATCCTTGAGTACAATGGAGTGGATCTCCGACATGCTACTGCTGAACAAGCTGCCTTTGAGCTTGCAAAACCTGCTGATAATGTTAAAATGCTAGTGCAGTACAATTACCAAAGTGAGTTCAAGGAAGACATTGTTAACTGAGAAATCTGTGATATTAGGTTTTATTTCTATATTGATAGTATTTTCCCTTTTTCTTTCCTTTCTTTCTTGACTTTCAAGTACTAATTTACTTAGTTTAGCAGCGTCTTATTTGTTCATGATTCCATTCATGTTGTTATTTGCTAATGCTTTCAGGATATGAAGAAATTCAGGACAAACCTGGTGACAGCTTCTATATACGTGCATTGTTTGATCGATTGGGTGACGCCGGGGATTCTACTGATCTTCGCTTTCGAAAAGAAGACATTTTATATGTAGATAACACAATGTTTAACAATGTGCCTGGTCAGTGGCGAGCATGGGTTGTGGATGAAGATGGACAGAAAAGACAATGTGGAACAGTTCCAAGCAAAGACAAGTAAGTTGAACAAGTTAATTACTGTTTTGTTTACCCACTAACAGATTGATGGTGGAAAGGTATATTCTTTTTCTCTTTCTGCTTCCTCTCCTTTTATTCTCCCTCCCACTCTGTTCTCCTCCTCCTCCTCTTTCTACCCTGTCTCCTACACCTACTCCTCACCCCTGCCTCTTCCTCCTCTGCCATTACTAGCTTCCTTCTTGTTCTTATTCTCCTTCTTCTACCTTCTCTTCCTTCTACTTTTTCCTCCTCCTCCTCCTTCTCCATCTCCTTCTTCTTTGCCTCCTCCTCCTCGTTAGCCTCATTATCTTCCTTTAACTTGTCCTCATCCTTTTCCTTCTTCTCTGCATCCTCATCTTCCACTAATATGGCCCTCAGTTTCTTTAGTTTCTTTACCACATTTTCTTTATAAAGAGCCCTTTTTTTGGTATCTCATTGGTATTGGGATGGCAAAATACATGCCATGTCCATTTTTTGTTTGTTTGTTTGCTTGTTTGTGTATTAACTGTCTTAGTCCTTAATGGCTTCTCAAGTAATTAATCACTAAGAGTCAATTACTAGTCCCACATATTAAACCTATTTACCAGATTGAAAAAAAAAGTCTTCGTTCTTTTAATGTTGTTAAGGACATTATAATCATCATAATGCCAATACTGATAATAATATCAGTATTTATAGCATTTTTCTGAAATCTCAAGGAAAGGGAAAATCGGGAAAGATCATGTAGGCTCCTTGATAGCTCAGTACTTGTGGAGCCATCCATGTGCAAACAAAATTCACAAAAGAAAACTATAGTACATTTACATGGCAGCAATGAGTTAACAATTTGAATGTCAGTTTTATACATTTTCCTGTGTTGCGTCTACCCCTTATGAGGACATCACAGTTTTTCTTACAAGGATGAAAGTATTGATGATGACCATTTGTGGTGGAACTGAATCTCTCTTTTTGAGGGCTTATCATTATATAGATATATGGAAAAATATATAGCCTTATCAATTAATTTTGATGCATGAGGTATTATAAATATTAAGTAGGAGATCATACACATTAATGGTTTACATTTTATACTTCTTTTGGGATGGATTAGTTGTACACAGTTGCATAGAGGAATTTTCTAGTCCTAGAACATGTTAGCATGAGCATGTAAGCATATAAGCCTTCTCAATGTATTTCTTTTCCTATAAAAGGTGCTGTTAGGATCCATTATGCTTGGGAGCTTTTATAAACTTTCAATTCCTGGTACCTTTGTTTGAGATTATAAAGCATGAAATCAGCACAGTAGTTGATGCTGAACAATTAATAAAAAAAAGTGAGAAGTCATAAATTTGTTGAAGGCCTTTTCACCACATTGCCCTGAAAAAGATAAGAAAAAGGCATAGTCATGTGTTTTCTTGTTCTTCCCATCATTGTTTTATTTACATATTACAGTTGATGATACTTTTGTAGTTTTCTGAGTAAGGAGACCTGGAATATAACATCCAGGGTAGTATATTCAGGATAGTATTATACCTGTATTATGTGGATTCATATATGTATATCTCATAGCATGAAGTACAGCATGTATTTAGAACTCTCTTAAATGTTTTCAAGGTGCATGTTGTTGCAAAGAATTTTTTTGTCTCCTCTTCTCTTCCCAAACCCTTCCCTTCTTTTCTCTTCTCTTCTCTCTCACTCTGTCTCTTCTGTCATCTCTCTTCTCTTTCTCTTCTATTTCTATTTCTGTCTCTCTCACTCTCTCTCTTTCTCTTTCTCTCTCTCTCATATTTTCTGTGACTTGGCCGGATATGAGAAATTAAAGTATTTTTTGTGATAGCTGCCAGATATTGGCCACAACTAAAGTCAAAAACAAAATGTACTTCTGTAACTTTATATTTTCATTGCACACAAGCAATGTATCAGACAGGGACAGAGGCAAAGGGATAAGAAACTGGGTTGGCTGCCCAAAATGTATACTTGAATTGTATTAAATGTTTACTTTACTCATACTAAAAACTGCAGTTTTGAGCAGTCTTATAGATATGCTCAGAGAATGAGAATTAGGATTAAAATGCAAAAAGTAATCGTAGAGATATTAAATACATATATGCAGATTGTTTTTTTGTTTGCATCAAAATTAAAAAGTGTAAAGTTTCATAAAAGCATTCAGTAAATATCGAACAAAGCCGAGATTAGATTGATGGCATGGCTAAATTTCCCTTTACTAATTTGCTTGATAACCCAGGGTGGAGGAAGAGATGAGGCTGCAGCGAAGTGTGGGTGACCTTCAGATGGACTCAAGCCGAAGAGGGTCGACGGGTCTTGCTCGGGAACGCTCCTTTCTTTCCAAGCGCAAAAAAAAAAAAAAAACCATTTTTCCCGAATTTTTCATTTTTTTTTCATTTCCAAAGGGGGAGGACTTTTCCAAAAAAAGAGTTTTAAAGGGGGCCCCCAGCCCCCCCTTTTTTTTTTTATTTTTTTT
>NW_020869461.1:386745-394213 GCF_003789085.1 Penaeus vannamei
ACAAAGGCAGCTGGAGATAAAGGCTCAGGGACTGGACCTTTTGAACTTTTCAAAAATATGGTGAAACCTAGAAGACACAGTAAAGAAAGAGCTGAAGAAAGAAGTGAGAGTAGAGAAAAGATGAAAAGAAGAAGCACTTAACATCTGTCTTGGATCATGAAGCAGAAAGTGCAATAGCTCAATTAGATTCTGTAAATAATTCTTATCATCATAAGAGTGGCAGCAATGGAGGGACAAGTACAACAAGAGATCCAAAAAGAGGGAGAAAGATAAATCTGGAGGCACTTGGCCCAAGTACAGAGGTGGGGGAGTGAGTACCAGGGATGCAACAGTAGCACAATTATGTACACAGAAAGGAAAAGAGAGAGACCTCAGCTCACTGTGTTCTTTCCAAACCCCATGACTTCCCAGTATTCATGTGACGAGAAATCTTACGAAAGTTACCACCATGATAGATACATGAGCTCAAGATCAAGTCCTAGAGGTACACCAACTAGCCCAAGGAGTCAGCAGCTTTCCCCCTACAATAAAAGTGTAGATATAAGTGCAAAACCTTCATCTTATAGTAGTGCATCCCAAGTTTATTCCAGTCCACAGTCCAGTAGTAATGTATATCCCAGTCAAGAGGTGTATTCTAATGTAGGTCCACACAACACCTCTATTGAAAGAAAAAGTGAGGATTCAGAAAGAGATAGAGATCGTTTAAGTTCCCTTACATCTGATACGTCACTTGATTTCTCTGTGAAGTCTGGGAAAGTTGGCAAGGCTGAGCTGGAGTACTATGTAAAAGAATATTCTGAAGTATCCTCCAAGTGATAGTGAGAGCATAGACAACAGTCTTCAAATCAGTCAACCTCCTGTGTATGGTACGAGGCCATCCCCACTGCATCATGACCGCACTCCCAACTCACGCATTCCTCACCCTCATTCGGGCTTTATTCTCCACCAAATCCCACCTTTAAGATCACCTCAAGGATTTGGTCCTTATCCTCATTTGTCACATTTCTCCCTCAGTCATCCTCACCAGTATCCTCATAGTTCTGTAGGCTCTTCAATATCTGCCGTCTCTCCACGCTACTCGTCGCCTCCCACCTTGCCTGTGGTTCCTTCACACTACCTGTCACAATCTAGGAGTGGAGATAGCATTTTTCCCTCTGGACTGGAACGTGATCCCGAGATGGTCGGGGCTACTATGAAAGCCGTCAGGCATCCTCCCCCACACCAGTTGGTATGATTGGGACTGTAAGTGGTGGAGTTTTCTACCACTCTCCTTCCCCATCACTAGAGTTGCCTGGCCATCACAAACCCCGTACTCTTCATCATCTTCACCCATACCGTCCAACATCTGATGATCATCCACTGCTTCCTCACCACTCTTGTCCTCCGTCTTACCACGATTCTCAACGCTTCACGGGTACCATGCCTCGCAAAAAAGAAGATGAACGAATCAGGTAATTCTTTTTTTTCTTTTTTAGTTATTTATACTTTTTTGGAAAAGAATGGTAACACAGTCTCTATGATAAAAAATTGACATCATAAAGGGAAGTATAATTGATTAGGGTGCTTACTTTTATATCATGAGATTTTGAGAAATATTGTAGCAGATTGATTCCTGTTTTAAGTAGTTGACAATTTCTCCTTGGCGGGTTGAGATTTTTATTATTTCAAAATGTGTGGTAATGTGATTTGATCTCTATTTTCATGGTGTTCTGTTCAAATGATGAATAAACTAATATTGTCCTTTAAGAATACCAAGCAATGCAAGTGTTGCAAGCAAGAGCAGTGGGGGAAAGGGAGCAGCCTTGAGAGAACATCAGAGAGAGGATCCCCAATGCCTTTTACATGTTCCGTGGAAACAGTCGGTGGGGGTGGAGTGTCAGCAAGAGGACAACACATCACTCACATCACACACTCTGTGCACAACCCCCATTATCCGGACTATACTTGGCAGAAGAGGTATATTGACCTTTCATGAAGGAATGGTTATACATATTAATCACTGAAAGTCATATTTGTTTAATAAAAAACTTTATATTAATGTTTCATTTTTGTTATTATTTTCTTGTGATATTTTTTCATGTAGAATACATATATTTTTGCCAACAGACCACATTCAGGAGAAATTAGAATATTGACATAGAAAAGTCTGCAGAGCCTCTGGGCATCCAAATTCGTTGTTTAGAGAATGGGGTGTTTTTGTCTCTGCAGTAACACTCAATTCACTTGCCTCCCAGGTATGGCTTATTCATATTCTTAATTGTCATTGTTACATATTCTACACTGTAAGATCTTGTGACCACATACTGAAATATTTACATATATTGTGATATATGTCCTGAGTTTAATTGATGAATGATTGAACAGGTTGGGTTGTGTGTTGGTGACCAGTTATTAGAGGTTTGTGGAATCAATTTGAGATCAGCTACAAAGCAGTCAGCCTCAACAGTACTTTCCCAGTGTGGCACATCTGTACCATGCTAGTCCAATATAATCCAGAAAGTAAGTGAAAATGGAGTTGGGTATTTAAAGTATTTTTTTTTGTAATCTCTATTGCCAGCTAGTTTTAAACTGTTATTGTCTATGGGCAAGCTAAAAAATTTTTGGTTAGACGGTTGCTTATTAACTTAACTGTTTATTTTACAGAATACAAGAAGCAGAAGGTTGGGTAGGCAGCAGCAGCAGCAGCAGTGTCGGAGGTTCTCGCTCGGGCACCCCAACCCTCGCAACTCTCCCAAACCAACCTCGCATGACTCTCCCCATTCTGTAGATGATGATAACATGCCTCCATCATCTACATCCACTCTCCGTAGCCCACTGGATCTTCGTGACACTCTTGACCATTCCCTTGATCATTCCTTGTCGCCTTCTGCTAGATCCACACTCACCCGTCCTGAAATTGCACATGTGATGAACTCGCTTAAAAGAGAAACATTTTCGGTGTGGTGTATGAAGCTTTTCAATACTTGGGTTTTAATTTCAGTGAAAATGTTTCTATGTGGGTGTATAAAAACATCGGATTGTTGTTAGATACTGTTAGAAATAATTGGTGGCAGATTATTCCACATTAATTCCATTATTCATTTTCAGGCGTAGTGAGAATGGTGGTTTGGTAACAGTAATGGTGGTGTTAGTAGTGGAGGCAATAATCCTGGAGCAGGCAGTGGAGGAAGTGGAGTCAGCCCTAATAATGCAAGCGCAGAACCAAGACTGGTGTACTTGGAGCTTAATAAATCCCACAATTTGGGAATACAGATGGTTGGGGGAAATGCTCTGGGATCTTTGTCCATGCTGTTCCTCCAGACTCCCCGGCAGCTAAAGCTGGGCTCCGTCCCGGTGACCACATCCTTGAGTACAATGGAGTGGATCTCCGACATGCTACTGCTGAACAAGCTGCCTTGAGCTTGCAAAACCTGCTGATAATGTCAAAATGCTAGTGCAGTACAATTACCAAATGAGTTCAAGGAAGACATTGTTAACTGAGAAATCTGTGATATTAGGTTTTATTTCTATATTGATAGTATTTTCCCTTTTTCTTTCCTTTCTTTCTTGACTTTCAAGTACTAATTACTTAGTTTAGCAGCGTCTTATTTGTTCATGATTCCATTCATGTTGTTATTTGCTAATGCTTTCAGGATATGAAGAAATTCAGGACAAACCTGGTGACAGCTTCTATATACGTGCATTGTTTGATCGATTGGGTGACGCCGGGGATTCTACTGATCTTCGCTTTCGAAAAGAAGACATTTTATATGTAGATAACACAATGTTTAACAATGTGCCTGGTCAGTGGCGAGCATGGGTTGTGGATGAAGATGGACAGAAAAGACAATGTGGAACAGTTCCAAGCAAAGACAAGTAAGTTGAACAAGTTAATTACTGTTTTGTTTACCCACTAACAGATTGATGGTGGAAAGGTATATTCTTTTTCTCTTTCTGCTTCCTCTCTTTTATTCTCCCTCCCACTCTGTTCTCCTCCTCCTCCTTTCTACCCTGTCTCCTACACCTACTCCTCACCCCTGCCTCTTCCTCCTCTGCCATTACTAGCTTCCTTCTTGTTCTTATTCTCCTTCTTCTACCTTCTCTTCCTTCTACTTTTTCCTCCTCCTCTCCTTCTCCATCTCCTTCTTCTTTGCCTCCTCCTCCTCGTTAGCCTCATTATCTTCCTTTAACTTGTCCTCATCCTTTTCCTTCTTCTCTGCATCCTCATCTTCCACTAATATGGCCCTCAGTTTCTTTAGTTTCTTTACCACATTTTCTTTATAAAGAGCCCTTTTTTTGGTATCTCATTGGTATTGGGATGGCAAAATACATGCCATGTCCATTTTTTGTTTGTTTTGTTTGCTTGTTTGTGTATTAACTGTCTTAGTCCTTAATGGCTTCTCAAGTAATTAATCACTAAGAGTCAATTACTAGTCCCACATATTAAACCTATTTACCAGATTGAAAAAAAAAGTCTTCGTTCTTTTAATGTTGTTAAGGACATTATAATCATCATAATGCCAATACTGATAATAATATCAGTATTTATAGCATTTTTCTGAAATCTCAAGGAAAGGGAAAATCGGGAAAGATCATGTAGGCTCCTTGATAGCTCAGTACTTGTGGAGCCATCCATGTGCAAACAAAATTCACAAAAGAAAACTATAGTACATTTACATGGCAGCAATGAGTTAACAATTTTGAATGTCAGTTTTATACATTTTCCTGTGTTGCGTCTACCCCTTATGAGGACATCACAGTTTTTCTTACAAGGATGAAAGTATTGATGATGACCATTTGTGGTGGAACTGAATCTCTCTTTTTGAGGGCTTATCATTATATAGATATATGGAAAAATATATAGCCTTATCAATTAATTTTGATGCATGAGGTATTATAAATATTAAGTAGGAGATCATACACATTAATGGTTTACATTTTATACTTCTTTTGGGATGGATTAGTTGTACACAGTTGCATAGAGGAATTTTCTAGTCCTAGAACATGTTAGCATGAGCATGTAAGCATATAAGCCTTCTCAATGTATTTCTTTTCCTATAAAAGGTGCTTGTTAGGATCCATTATGCTTGGGAGCTTTTATAACTTTCAATTCCTGGTACTTTGTTTGAGATTATAAAGCATTGAAATCAGCACAGTAGTTGATGCTGAACAATTAATAAAAAAAAGTGAGAAGTCATAAATTTGTTGAAGGCCTTTTCACCACATTGCCCTGAAAAAGATAAGAAAAAGGCATAGTCATTGTGTTTTCTTGTTCTTCCCATCATTGTTTTATTTACATATTACAGTTGATGATACTTTTGTAGTTTTCTGAGTAAGGAGACCTGGAATATAACATCCAGGGTAGTATATTCAGGATAGTATTATACCTGTATTATGTGGATTCATATATGTATATCTCATAGCATGAAGTACAGCATGTATTTAGAACTCTCTTAAATGTTTTCAAGGTGCATGTTGTTGCAAAGAATTTTTTTGTCTCCTCTTCTCTTCCCAAACCCTTCCCTTCTTTTCTCTTCTTCTCTCTCACTCTGTCTCCTGTCATCTCTCTTCTCTTTCTCTTCTATTTCTATTTCTGTCTCTCTCACTCTCTCTCTTTCTCTTTCTCTCTCTCTCATATTTTCTGTGACTTGGCCGGATATGAGAAATTAAAGTATTTTTTGTGATAGCTGCCAGATATTGGCCACAACTAAAGTCAAAAACAAAATGTACTTCTGTAACTTTATATTTTCATTGCACACAAGCAATGTATCAGACAGGGACAGAGGCAAAGGGATAAGAAACTGGGTTGGCTGCCCAAAATGTATACTTGAATTGTATTAAATGTTTACTTTACTCATACTAAAAACTGCAGTTTTGAGCAGTCTTATAGATATGCTCAGAGAATGAGAATTAGGATTAAAATGCAAAAAGTAATCGTAGAGATATTAAATACATATATGCAGATTGTTTTTTTTGTTTGCATCAAAATTAAAAAGTGTAAAGTTTCATAAAAGCATTCAGTAAATATCGAACAAAGCCGAGATTAGATTGATGGCATGGCTAAATTTCCCTTTACTAATTTGCTTGATAACCCAGGGTGGAGGAAGAGATGAGGCTGCAGCGAAGTGTGGGTGACCTTCAGATGGACTCAAGCCGAAGAGGGTCGACGTCTGCTCGACGCTCCTTCTTCAAGCGCAAAAAACATTCCCGATCATCATCCAGAGACTCCAAAGAGTTAGCCAGCTTTTCTGATGCCTCTCTCAACTCTTACACAGAGTCTACACCGATGCATGAAGAGCCTGTTCCACACTCCTACATCAGAGTGGAAAGGCTAGACTGTAAGTACAGTTCAGTGACCCATGGAAATCTTAGGATTTTACAATAAGTTTGGAATGCTTTTTGCAATAGTTGCTGTTTTCTATTTAATTCCTTATTAATTTATTTATTGAAAACTTTGGCATAACATGTATATATTGATAAAATGGAGCTGAGACAAAAGTTTTCAAATCCTCCTGAATTATATCTTCGGTTCCTATCATTCATTAAAAATTGACATAACCATATATAAAGAACAAGATGAAAATTTACTGCTCCTAAGTGAGTAATGAGTTTCTTCAGAGGATAGATATTATTTGTTAAGTGTTAGATGTGAGCTTTAGCCATCACCTGTGTACATCAGTAGATGAATATAACCATTAATTGATGATTATTTAATATACACAGCAAGCTGCTGCTCTTCCATTCCATCCCTTTCTCTTTCCTCATTTCAGATCTGGTGCGTCGTCCAGTGGTGATGGTGGGTCCACTGTGGGAAATAGTCTGTGACAAACTGGTTCATGATTATCCACACAATTTTACGAGATGTGTGCCAGAGGTCAGTTGGCTCTCCTGTGATGAAATGGAGACTGCAGTCCAGAAGAACTTGATTGTTGACTATCGGCGGAGGGGATCTCACTTCGAGGCAACAACTGTCAGTCAAGTGAAAGAAATATGCGATAAGGTAAATCAGTGCTGGGGGACTTGTGTACTTGAGTGAGTGAGCGTGTATAAGAGTGAGTGTGTGTGAGAGCGTGAGTGCGTGTGAGTGGGCCATAGTGTGTGAGTGACATGAGTATGTAAGTGTGGCGAGTGCGTAAGAGTGCAAGTGCATGAGAGTGCGTGAAAGAGTGAGAGTGAGTGAGAGTGCGTGTGTGTGTATGTGTGTGTATGTATGAATGTGAGTGAGTGTGTGTATGTATGAATGTGTGTGTGTGTGTGTGTATGTATGTGTGTGTGTGTGTGTGTGTGTGTGTGTGTGTATGTATGTGTGTGTGTGTGGTGTGTGTGTGTGTGTGTGTGTGTGTGTGTATGTTGTATGTGTGTGGTGTGTGTGTGTGTGTGTGTGTGTGTGTGTGTGTGTGTGTGTGTGTGGTGTGTGTGTGTAGTGTGTGTGTGTGTATGTGTGTGTGTGTGTTAGCATGTGAGAGTGTGTGTGTGTGTGAGAGAGAGT
>NW_020869461.1:401813-406813 GCF_003789085.1 Penaeus vannamei
TTTCTGGTAAATTAGTCAATGTTTTAAGTGATCGATGACTGTTCGAAGACTATCCATTTTTCCGCTTTCTGTTGATAATAGGATATCTTATTGTCAAAATATATTTATCAGTCACACGCTTTGACAAAATGCAATCTGTGAATTCTTTCCAACTTCGGTACTTCTGTAGAAAGGTATGAATGAGAATGAATATCCTCACAATATAAGGGATGTATTTGACCGGTTTCGAATATATCTTCTTCAGAAATACATGATGTAGTCGAAACCGCTGAAATGCATCTCCTGGATTGTGAAGATATCCATTCTCATTCATAACTTTCTACATTTGTCAACATGAATACGGTTCATTCGGTACTTCTGTTATAGGTCATCCTGTGTTACAACTGAAGAGAAACAGCTGATTACTTTCGCTTATGCTTCAGTCACTGAAATTGTAAGAATTATATTTACAGGTCATCAGCGTTGATTAAGAATGGCCTCGGTGTATACAGGTAATCTTGATCCCCATAGAAAGACTTGCTAAACTATTTATACTTATTAAGCGCGTCACAAGAGAGAAAAAAAGACCGGTTATTCATTTTTACAGACATCTAATCTTTTCAACCACACTGTCAATCATAAAAAAAAAGATATATGAAAGAAAAAAACTACACAAAACAAACTACTAACAAAAGAAAAATCTCTGCAAATTGATTTCTCCAGCGACCCCTCCACCTGACTCGGCGATTCCTCCTGTACACGCGCCTGTCTGTCTGTCACTGAGGAGCGGCGCGCATCTTGTCGCCGAGGAATCTCGCTTGTCACTTCTGCGCGTCGACGAGTGTCAGCTGATATCTGAGATGATTCGGGGCGACCTTGACCCGAACTTCGGCTCAAGATTATGGTGTTTTGTGGGATGATCGAAGCACATAAACATTCGCGCGAACACACACACACACGGACACATACATATACACAATCTACCTACCCATCTATCTATATCTATATATCAATCCATACATACATACATATATATATATATATATATATATATATATATATATATGCATTGGGCGACTTGCACACTTCGCTCAAGACTACACCATCATTTTGCTATCCTTATAATTCACATAGACATAATGATATATATATATAATATATATATATTTATTAATTATATAATTTATATATAAATATTTATTACTTAATTTATAAATACGATTGATATTATCTGTTTATTAACATATATATAACATTAATTAATTATTATCACATGTGACACATTAATAATAACTATCATGAGTTTAATATACGTATATTCATGTCTTACTATGTACACATCATCTACAATATCTAACTTCTATAAATCAGTGTGTGTGGTGTGTGTCGTGTCATATTTTATAGTGGTGTGTGTGATGTTGTGTGCATAGTATGGTGATGAATGTTATATGTATATGCTTATGTATATTGTTACGTTTGGTATATACAGGTATATATTAAGTTATATACCATTATATATAAATAACAATAGTATGATAAAAAATGTCGATACTTGTTCTATAAAGGTAATATATATATATATATATATATATATATTACCTATGTAGTATAACTATACAGTATGCTATAACCTATATATAGTATTAATATATATGTATATATATTATATATATATCAATATACTATATATATATATACATATATATATACACACACACACACACACATGAATACGGATCACGGCACCCATCACTAACTAATAAATTCGTAATTTGTCGTGCTGAGAGTCAAAGATGCTAATTGTCAAGTAAAAATGTCAAATATGCCATTTGCGACGCGGTTGGCCGGTTCGGTATTTCCACACGGGAGGCGAAGAGGGTAGGCGATCCGAGGCAGAGTGGGCGAGTGGAAGAAAGTTTTGTGAAATCTAAAGTTTATAATGATTTATAATGTAGATGCTTATAAAGGAACTTTGAGGTAGGTAAGTGAGAAGGAACGACATAGACACATATTACATAATTGTATATAGATAAGATATATCTTCGAATATCCGGTATTATAAGATAATCATAATGAAGTAGATAGATTGACTGATGAAATTAGATGCACGAAACAAATTAGATAGACAAGTAGATAAGCTAGACTGATAGAATTTTTTAAAGATCAGCTGATAAAGGGAGTGAGGCAAGATGTTAATGTAGATAAGATAGGCTGATAAAGCAGATAAGTAGACGTGCAATCGCAGCGATTTATCTCAATCTTGTTAGTCATGAGTTTTATTTTACTTTCCAGAAGAAACCGAATTCTCTGTCTAGTATCCTTTCTATGTTTTATTTAGGTCTTATCTGTATATCTATCTATCATCTAGATTATTCTATCATATCTATTCTTCTATTCCTATCTATCTATCTAATTCTATCTACCTCTATCTATCTATCCTTCCATCTATCACCTATCCTATTATATAATCTATTCAGGGTCGTATCTATTAAGAAAGATAGAAGAAGGATAAAGAAAGTAATAATATGCTAGAAGAAGAAGAGTAGAAGAAAAGTGGAAGAGAGTAGGGAAAAGAAGAGGAGAGAGAGTAAGGAAAAGAAGAAGAAGGGAAGAAAAAGAAGAACGGGAAGAAGAAGACAAAGAAAGAACGAAAATGGAAAGAGAAAGATATAAGGAGAAGAAAAATGAGGGAGGAAGAGGACGAAATAAAGAAGAGAAAGAAGATCTAGGTAAAGAAGAGAAAGAGACGAGAATGAAAGGGACGAGAAAAAGAAAAGATATAAGAAGAAGAAGGATAAGGGTGAGAAGAAAAGAAGATAAAAATGAAAATCGAAATAAAATTAAAGAAAAGAAAGGAGATGAAAAAGAATAAAGAGAATAAAAGGAGAAATGAGAGGGCAGGAAGGAGAAAAAGGAGGCGGAGGAGGAGGGAGAATATATGAAAATAATATATATATAAATATGAATAAAAAAGAAAGAAAAAAGCAAAAAAGACGAAGGGGAGTAATCAGACGAAGAAGGAGAAAGATAATAGAAAGGATGATAATAATAAGAAAATGAGAAGAAAAAGGAGGAGGAGGAGCAGGAGGAGAAGGAAATGAATGAGAAGTAAAAAAGGAGAAGTAACATAAGAATGAACATAAAAAGAAGACAAAAGAAGAAGGAGGAGGAAGAGGAAGAGAAGTAAAGGAAGAAAAAAGTGTAGAATGAGAAGGAGAAGAAAAGAAAAGAAGACGAAGAAGAAGAAGAAGGGGAAGAAGAAAACGAAAATAAAAAATGATAAAGAAGAAGAAAAGGGAGAAGAAAAAAGAAAACGAAGGAGGCACAAAGAAGAAAAATTAGGATAACCTCTCCGACGCTCTCCTCCCTGGCCGAGTCTCGAGTCTGACCGGCTGCCGGGTGGAGCAGACTGCAGGTGTGTGTCTCTCGCCTTGTGTAACACTTTGCAGAAGGTTAATGAAAATAGTAATAAATTCCCGCGGGTTCTTAGGTTTCCTCGCCTTCGGAGTGTTCAGGATGTGTCGAGTCGTTTCTTGGGGCAAATTGGGCTCCGTCAAACATCCTTGGAATGGGTAGAGGCCGTTAGGTGTTAAGGCGCTGTCATCACACTAGCACTTTTTCCGTCATTTTTTTGACAATTTATTTAACATAAATACAAACATTCTCGAATATAACTCTTGATTTGACTTTGTTTGGCTGAAAAAGTTGACGTTGAGGTTTTCAGACGGAAACGATCATTATCGTCTGACTGGAAAATCGACAATTCGCTCAAAAATGAAAAAAAAATCCGAAAATTGTAAAAAAAGAAAAAAAATTGACGGAAAAAGAGCTAGTGTGACAGCGCCTTTACTGGAATACGCCTTGTTGGGTCCGTGGTTTCATGGCGGGAATTGTAGTCTGAGACACGCTAGGAGGTGCGGATTCCCATGGACGTCTTATCACAGATATCACAGAGAAAAAAATATGAGCATAAATAGTAGATCAATCGATAGATGGATAAATAAAAAATTTATAAAGAATGAACAGATATGTGTATGTTTATATGTATGTATGTACGAATGTAAGTGTTAAGATCTAGATTACTCTACAACCGCAACTAGAGAGGGAATTGTGAATGAAAATGAATTATTCAAGTTATGTTATCGACGCTTCGATTCTGCATCAGAAATGCTTCGAAACTACTGTAGCATTCTTTGCATTATGGATTTTTAATTTGCTTTTGCGGTTTTACTAAATTTGTTACGCTATTTATGCACTACGATTTTTTGTGAAACACCTTTTTTCATTAAAAACCGTAAACTCACCCTTTGCAATTCCCAAGACCGTCGCCATCTTTGCCAAGTCACCCTAATATGGCTTTGATCTCTGCGGCTAGATTTCCACCATCTTTTGCTGGTCCTATTCCATCTATAATAAGCTCATATTGACATGTAGTACTTAGTTGCATTAGCAGATTCAGATCTGTGTTGGCGTGACTGAAACTTTTCCATTTATCATCGTAGGTTAATTCCACTGATTCCGTAATTTCGATAATGTAAATGAAGATATGAATTGGAATGAGAATGGTAGTAGTTGAGCATAAAGATAATAATGCAGAAAAGGCATTGGTGATAACGATAATGTTGATAATGGTTAGAACAATATACCATTTACAACCTAACAAAATGTTGACAATGGCAAGGGTAACGAATAGGGTGGTTATTGTTAAATGGAAGAAGAATTAAAATTATATTGCCGGTAACTATAGCAAGAACAATAATAACTACAATGAAATTTATAACAACAATGATAACATCAACCAATATCAATAATTTCTTTTGTTGTCTGACACATGGTGACGTCACTCCTGAAAATGAATCACTGACAAACAGACAAATAGACTCGAGTGCAGTAGCTACAGCCAGAATAAGGACATAGAATACGCCACACCAGTAAAGTATTGGTATTCAATAGCGGAGATCAGAAACACTTAAATGCCACTGCCATGATGATACCATAATTACGTAGATATCAGAATACAC
>NW_020869461.1:411813-416813 GCF_003789085.1 Penaeus vannamei
GACGTCAGTGGCCACGCCCCCTGCCCCGCATGTGTCACAGCCACCCACGGGCCCAGGACCTTCTCCAAACACCCTCCCTACAGGCCCTGCGACACCATCTCCAGGTCCTGTCAATGGTGGCTCACCGGCTCCCACGCAGGTCCAAACATCAGGAGTGAGTCTCGTTTAGGCTTGTTTCTTTGGGGGGGGCCAGTAGTTGTCCAGTCTTTTCATTTTGTTTGCTGCTCCAATGTGTATTTTTACATGTTGTGGGCATAGCTGTTGCAATACGATGTTTCATCCTTTGTCACGTACTTGGAGGTAAGGGTTAAGGTGATGTGGCAACTCATGATCACCTTGGAAATGAGCTTTAAGAAAAATATCTGGCAGTAGGAAAACAAGTTGGTTTATTAGGGAGAAACCCAAAGGTCTTACTTTTAAGATTTCAACATTTAAGATGCCTGCATGTGCGCACATACCCACATGCACACACACATACAGATCCACGTACAGGTACAGATACGGGTATGGGTATGGGTTCGGTTAAGGGTTGCTACTGGTTTGCGTATGGGTATGGGTACTGGTACGGGTACGGTACAGGTACGGGTACAGGTACGGGTACACGGTACGGTACGGGTACGGGTACTGGTAGGGTACGGGTACGGGTACGGGGTATGGTACACACACAACACACACACACACACACACACACACACACACACACACACACACACACACCACACACACACACACACACACACACACAACACACACACACACACACACACACACACACACACACATACACACATACACACACACATACACATACACATACACATACACATACACATACACATACACACACACATACACACACATACACACACATACACACACATACACACATACACACACATACACACACATACACATACACACACATACACATACACATACACACACATACACACACATACACACACACACACACACACACACACACACACACACACACACACACACACACACACACACACACACACACACACACACACACACACACACACACACACACACACACCTTCACACATGTGCACATATATATATATATATATATATATATATATATATATATATATATATATATATATATTATATATATATATGTATATATGTATATATAATAATAAATATATATATATATATATATATATATATATATTATATATGTATATATGTATATATATATGTATATATGTATATATATATGTATTATATATATATTATATATGTATATATATATATGTATATATGTATATATCTATATATATATATATGTATATATGTATATATGTATATATATATATATATATATATATATGTATATATGTATATATGTATATATATATGTATATATGTATATATCTATATATATATATGTATATATCTATCTATCTATATCTATCTATCTATCTATCTATCTATCTATCTATAATATTATATATGTATATATGTATATTATATATATATATATATATGTATATATGTATATGTATGTATATATAATATATATATATATATATATATATATATTATATATATATATAGATATATATGTATGTATATGTATATACATACATACACAGATATATACATAGATGCATACTACACTTAAACCTATGTATATAGTTATGTACATAAATATGTAATATATAGATACATATATACATTCATATAGTCACATCTATCTTTATCTATCTATCTATCTATTATCTATATATATTTCATTCTTATAGAGATAGATAAATAGGTAGATAGATAGATAGATAATGTTTACATGTGTACTTATTCATTAATTGATTTACTCGTACATAGAGACACATATATACTTGATAATTATTGATTAAGTTGGTATGAGCATTATCATAAAAATATTTCTAAAAATTGTATCATGTTAATGTAGTGAGTCATTTAGTTCAGACATAATGAAGTAATTGTTTCAGCATTTTTTATCCTATGCAGAATTTTTTTTACTGAGGCAGAGATGCACAAGAGAGAATTTATTTTTTTATTTTATTTTTATTTTTTTATTTTTTTTATTTATTTTATTTTTTTTTTACTGAGGCAGAGATGCACAAGAGAGGATGGTGATTACTGGCTGAGTGCACCATGTTAAATCAGCACCATTGTATTTCCAATCATTATGGTCACCAACCTCTCAAATGATCAAATCAAATGATTATTATCACAAGCCTGTCAACCTGTCATCAGTCATCATCAGCCTGTCGTGTGCATCTTCACCTTGATAAAAAGGAGTGGGCACTGGTATACTAAAAAGGCTTTCCTTATTTGCAAGTACCACAATATTTGAAAGCACTCTGAGATATTTTGCAGTGTTATAATTTTACGACTGGCCTGGCTACCCTCGTGAAATGTATAAATCGCGTAATGGTGGGGGAAAATTTTGTTTTAATGGGAGTGCTATTTTGTATTTCTGATTTCTGATGAGAGAGTAGACTACCATATGTTTGGTGCCAGAGAATATGAAGACATGCTAAAAAATTTCAGTGAATTTGAAATAAACTATCTGGTTCTTGGCATAGACATGGGTCAAGGGTTGAACGTATATGTAGGCTGTCTTCTGTGACTAATAAATTCTGCTTCGTCCTGTTTGCAGATGCCGCGACCACCCCCAGCTGGAATGGTCGTCAATCCAATAACAAGTACCCAGCAAGGCAATCTTTCAACTCAGCAACCATGTAGTTAAGATAGGATTTTTTTAATTTTTAGAATAGGTTGGAAATATTACATGAATATAATGAATATCCAGTTAGTTTTATTTTTTTTATTTAGTTCTGTCATTCTAAAACACTATGTTTAAGAGTAAATTATCATATAGATTTTTTTTTATTGACATTGATATTTATATATTTCTTTATATAGCTTGTTTTACATGGACTTCCCTCTTGTTTTCAGCAATCATAGCACACAACGTTCAAGCTCGGGTCCCGGTTGGCATTGGTCCAAACAGACCGCGTTGGTTGCCAGGTGAGTCAGAATGGGATTGGAAGTTGTCTGTTTGTTCAGGTTGGTGGCATTTTTGGTGGTCTGTGAGGCTTCATTTTTTGCCTGTCAGGAAAGAGCCAATTTATACTTGGATTATGGAACTGAAAACCAGGAAGAGATGTTGAGTATGAATCTGACTGCCTCTCAGTGTTAGGACTTGGCTAATTACTGTTCAGTAAGTAGTTGGACATTCTAGACCAGTGGCTCCCTAACTTGCTTCTGTAAAAGTGCCCTCAATTCATGTAGTCCTTACTGCAACAACCTCTCTTTAAAGGGCACCATTCCTCCCATTTTCAAGTGGGGGTATGAAATCTGAGTTATGGCTAATTAAGAAAAACTCACCCTCATGAATATGATGTCCTACAAGTTTTTCTGTGAACCATAACAATGCGTACTTATCCTTGCGAATGTGATGCTGTCCTACAAGTTTTTCTGAGTATTGTAACAATATGTAACATTTAACCTCGAGAATATGATGTCCAACAAATTTTTTCTGAGTACTGTAACAAAGTGTAACCCCTATCCTCGCTAGTGGTAGTTTATTTCACCGTTTGTACTTTGTGCTTTTCTTGAATACAGATAGTATATTTAGTTTTTTTTACATCAGTGAAATATGTATATATGTAACAGAAGTATTAGTAAGTGCACATGTAGATAAATACACAAATAGATGGAACAAGCTGTTACCATTTTACTGTATTTCTGATCTTTTTGTTGCAAGAATTTAACTTTGGCTATGAAGGAGGTTAAGATTATTATTTTTGTAATTTACAAACTAATTTTCATATTTTATTGCAAGAAATGGCATTAGAGAGATAAAGTCAGAGCAGTCTTTTGGTGTTTAAGAGCATCCAATATGCGGGTGATAAAGTATGAAAAAGTAGCAAAAATAATAAAGGGGGTCCTTGATTTTTTTCCACAGTGAAACATGCTTTCTGCTGAAAATTTCCATCCAATCTCATTTTTAAAATTTTATTTAGGAAGAACACTAAAATGTGCAGGGAACTAGCTGTATATTGTATTTAGGATATTTGAAATTGTACACTTTATGCAATGACCCAGAAACATAGCTTTTTTTTTTGGTGATTCTGTTAGACATAGCAACTCAAACCTAAATTAAAATGTAAAAATCAAATATATAAAGGTCTTATTACCAAAAGTAATATTGGAAACAAATGATAAGTATAGGATGAGCACTTTCAAAGCAAAAATACCTCCTCCAAAATCAGATTTCTCTTTTCTTTTCTTTTTTTTTTTTTTTCAAAAAAGGGGCGAAATTCTAAGATCCCAATGTTTTTTTTCTAAGCATGTTCATAAGCATTCTGTTGGTATAAACAAAATTTTGATTAGTTAAAACCTTATAGCAGAGACATATGACAGCTTAAAAATTGTGGTTTTGAAGAATAAGTGAAGAAAATTGTAATTATTTTAGTTCCTTTTCTCCATTAGTGAAACTTTATTATCTGATTGCCATAGAAACTACATTTGGGTCGCTTACAAATGCTGTTTTTTTCAAGAAGTTCTGCTAAAACGGAAATTTGTGAAAAGAAAATCCAAACACATTTGCCCAGGACACCAACTTATTTCCAGATGAATCAGATGCCTCGAGTTTTTAGTACATGCATAGCATGTCTTTTATTATAATAATTTTTTAAAGAGATTCAGATTTTCTTCTTCTTTTTTTTCATCCTTTATCTTTTTTGACAAATATTTTCATGGTTTTATTTTTTTTCAAAACCTTAGGATCTCAGATGTTTGTGCTCCAATTTTTGTTTTACTCAGGAAATAATACATTACATATTTAGCAAATTTACCTTGGGATTTAAAAAAATAAGCTTTCATTTAGGTATTAAAAAAAATTATAGACAGTTTTGCTTTATTGCAAAAAATATGGCAATTTTTCTGTGTTAGTTTATAACTCTCACTTGTCTTTAAAATTCCATGAATAGGAA
>NW_020869461.1:424313-426813 GCF_003789085.1 Penaeus vannamei
TTACGAGACCCATGTAATCTCATTGTTTGGTGTTTGAAAATGGGTTGTAACATCGCTAGTTGAGAAATCGTTGATAGTTCTTGTAACTGTTACGAGAGAGTTTACGAGACAGTTTAGTAAATCCAGCCCTTGGATTGTAGACAGGAGGCAAAACATAAGTTTCTAGTGTTTTCAATTTTTCACTGGTACACAGTGGGGTAAGGCATTAATTTTGCTGTAAGTCCATGCCAAGGTGGGCACAGTGGAATGTAGAGGGAATTTCAAGTGTATTTTGTAGGTTTACTCAATAATTCAGAGGACTAGGGAAGCCATCTGTGAATAAGAACAGAGATGAGGAGTGGGGTAAGAGGGAAGAGGAGAGAAGGGAGAGCAGAGAGGGGAGAGCAGAGAGGGGAGAGCAGAGAGGGAGGGAGGGGAGAGAGGAGAGGAGAGAGAGGAGAGGAGAGAGAGGAAGAGGAGAGAGAGAGAGGGAGAGAGAGAGAGAAAGGGAAGAGTAGAGAGAGAGAGGGAAGAGTAGAGGAGAGAGAGGGGAGAGTAGAGGAGATAGAGGGGAGAATAGAGGAGAGACAAAGGGGAGGAGAAAGAGAGGAGAGAGAAGGAGAGGAGAGAGAGAGAGAGAAGAGAGGAGAGAGAGGAGAGAGAAGGAGAGGAGAGGAAAAGAGAGAAGGGGAGAGGAGAGAGGAGAGGAGAGGGAGAGAAGAGATGAGAAGGAGAGGAGAGGAGAGGAGAGAGGAGAGGAGAGGAGAGAGGGAAGAGAGACGAGAGAGAGAGAGGCAAGAAGAGAGGAGACGAGAGAGAGAGGGGAGGGAGGGGAGAGAAGACGAGAGAGAGAGGGGATGGGAGACGAGACGAGAAAGAGAGGGAATGGGAGAGGAGACGAGAGAAGAGACGAGAGAGAGAGGAGATGGGAGAGGAGAGGAGAGGAGAGAGAAGGAAGAGGAGAGAGAAGGAAGAGGAGAGAGAGAGAGAGGAAAGAGAAGGGAGAGGAAAGAGAAGGGAGAGGAGAGAGAAAGGAGAGGAGAGAGAGAGGGGAAGAGGAGAGGAGAGGAGAGAGAGAGAGAGAGAGAGAGGAGAGAGAGAGGAGAGGAGAGAGAGGGAAGAGGGGAGAGAGTAAGGGATCAATTGAACATATCCATTTCTGTGAGGAAGAGGATTTCTGATGAAGATATAGTTGAGACGAGTCAAATATATCTGTCCCCTGAGGATATTCATTCTCATTCATGCTTTTTTCTATATATATCCTATTCCACCGACAGGCTGGCTGCGTACATGTGTCACATCCAGCTCCATCACAAAATGAGGTGAAAGTCATCATCCTGCTGTTTTCGTGTGAGAAGAAGGCCTATGTTGGCTTCATTCCAGTGGATCAAGTCTCCTTTGTGAATAAGATCAGGAGTGTCATTCAGGGTGCAAGAAAAGGACAGGTATGGAATCTTGATTAATACTTACACCTTTTATGTGATTAAATACGCATATGTGGTAATCATGAATATTTATATACATGAATTGACCTAAGAACAAGAAGTAACATTTTTGGGATGTTAGGTAAAGAGTGTCATTCATTAGTGCACATGACTCTGCACCTGGATGCATGTGCAAGGCCTCATCCCACTAATCATGTTGTAGATGTAATGAGGCTGTGATTTACCATGATCTGATAATTTTTTTTGGCAGAGGTTTAAAAATTGAGTTGTGGGTAGTTATAAATCCCCTTACATCCAAGAAATTATTGTCATAAGTATTATATCCAGCATATTTTTGATAAGTACTGTATCAATATTTTAACTCCAACCCATTTATCAATGGTTTCACCATTTGTGCTTTGGGCTTTTCATATATTGACACTGAACATCCCATTTTGGCATGACACTCCATATATACTCAGCTGTTATTTATTTATGTACACATGGACAAATATATATCTGTGTATATATATATATATATATATATATATATATATATATATATATATATATATAATATATATATATATTATATATATATATTATATATTTAATATATATATATATATAATATATATATATATATATATATATATATATATATATATATATATATATATATATATATATATATATATATATATATATATATATATATATATATATATATATATATATATATAGTAATTTTTTGTGTTAGTACATTGAGATCACCACTTTATGGCTAATACAGCAGTATCACAACGATATTATGAAATAGATTATACTACATCAGTAGTTGTCTACATATTCACAAAACTCCCCAAATCCCTGCCATGTCAGGAAGTTGCCTTAATATAAAACACTTTATTTTTTAGTAGATGCCACATACTGAGACTGAGCTTAGTATGCATATCTTAGCATGCAAGCAGCTAACAAAAAACTCCCCACCAGAAACAATAAACTTGCTTTGTTTATTACCTTCTATTTTACCAAATAATACGTTGTTTAGTTTTTCATTTAATGCTTCTTACTGCAGATCCCAGGTAATATCATGG
>NW_020869461.1:439313-444189 GCF_003789085.1 Penaeus vannamei
AGTATAGTGACAGTGTAAAAGCATCCACTTCGCTCAGTCAGCATAAACATTGACTAATATCTATAATACATAGTACATATACACCGATAGTCGCAGACACGCAGTTTGAAGTATTTATATGAGATATTTATAAGAGTATTTTCATATTAAGACTAGTCCTATCATAAATTAAATTTATTTTGCAAAAACACCGTTGCAAAACTTGTATTCACGGTAAGAAACACTTGGAGGAACTTGAAGATCTGCTCTTGTCAGAAAACGTCATCTGGGTTAGATACAATAAAGGGGGATCGGGTAGCTTTTAGCGGTCGTAGAAGAACATTCGAAACGACGTGAAATCCATCTCTCGACAGTGCATTGTTCTTGTACAAAAATATTTCTAATGTATTATTGCGGGCTAAAGTTTGAAATCACACATACCCGAAAATATTCGTACTAGAACAGGGCAGCATCGAACTCGCGTGATAAAACAAGTGAGCCGCGGTGGCAGCCGCCGGGAGCAACGGACGCTCCGAGGACGCGGAAACGAGAGGGCGGGCGTTGCTCAGTCCACGGGACGAAAATGTCGAAAACTGCGAAGCTAGAGAGGTTCTCGTGCAACAAAAGTGATAAAAACAATGAAACAAGAGCCTTACTTCTTTCTTCTCATAACAAACTCGGTTATAAAAAAAACATTTTTTAAGCAGCGAAAATGCTTCGTTTGGCAAACCAACTGAGGAGGCGGTGGGAGCCGCGCCGAACATACCGAAGGACATTCTTGTTTTCTTCGCCAAGGAATGGTTTCACGAATCCAAAACGGTCAGCTTAGATGAAGCTCAGTTCACTTCCAAAAGATGGACTGTGCAGGCCTCTGTCCCGAGCGAGAAGTCACAATTCATGTCAGACTTCAGGATAAAAAAGTATTCCGATCGCAAATAGGGATCGAACTCTATGCAAGAGGGACTAGAAGTTTTATTTTTAATTATTCATTACGTTTGTGACCTCTCCTGTTCCGGGGCCGAAGTCCTGCACGACGCCCCCTTGCGAGAAGGCGCGGCGTCCATCCCTGAGCCCTCGGCGCCTCGGCCCAAAAGGCTGCAGTTCATTTGTGAGCTTCAAGCATCTTACACTCAAGACTAGATTTTTGATTGTGCGCTACGCATCTTATTCATAAAGTATAAACATCGCTTAGGAAGGAGTTACACAAACATAAGAGGACGTGAAATGAATCCAGTCTACTATAAATATGAAACAAAGCTTCTTTTCCGTAGAGCATAACAGTCCTTTTCAGTCATTCCTTTGAACGTTTGTTCAGGTTCACAAAAAGGACCTCATATCAGAGGAGGTTTCGAGCGCAGCGGCGGCGCCCGTTCGCAGGACCTCGAGCTATGCGGCGTCGTGGAGGAGCTGCTCGCCTTCAGGGTCGGAGACGCCCTCGTGGTCGTGGCCGGACTCCTGCGGCTGCAGGTGGTCGTGGGAGGCGAAGTCGTGCAGCGCACGGGGGTTGGCCTCGTAGCCGGAGAGCGAGGCCGCGCTGAAGTCGCCTTCCAGGTGGCCGTAGGACTCGGACACCGGCGTGTAGGACAAGCCCGGGTGCGAGTGCGGCGGCAGCAGCGGCGGCGGGTACACCGCGGGCGCCTTGGGGTCTCCCGCTGAGGCGTCCTGACTCGAGAGGTTGCAGCCTCCGCCCATCAAGCTGCTATATTCCTGGAGCTGCGTCGGCGCGGGGCTGGCGGAGAACTCGGAGCCGGTCTCTCTTCTGATGTTGTTGGCGGCGCTGCTGTTGCTGCTGCTGCCGCTGCCGGCCTCGTACTCGGATGCGCTGGGTTCGACCTCCAGGGCGTAGGGCGGGTGCCCGTAGGAGGTGGCGGTCGCGGAGGAGACAGGTGTGCCTGTCGCGTGGTTGGAGGTGTGGCGCGACCCATGCTCAGTGTTAGCGGCGCTGGAGGGCCCCTGCAGAGCCTCGCCGGCCGAGTACCCGTAGTAGTAGTGGTAGTAGCTGGAGTAATAGGACGGGTAGGCGGCGGCGGCGGCGGCTGCGGATGGCGACTGGTGGGCGGACCCCCGGCGGCCGCTAGAGACCGCAGGTGGACGTCTAGGTTTGATACTGAAGCATGGGCGCCGACAAGTTTGGGTGATGCGTGGTGTTCATGGAGAGCGCTGTGAGAGACTTCTTGTACCAGTCCTCGTCGGCGGCCGTCTGCAGCCCCGAAAAGCAGGGCGAGGCCAGCCCCTTCTTGTACCAGTCGTCCTCCGTCGCCATACCTGCTGGGGTCAGAACACACACATGGGTCATAACACAACTATACCACAATCCCAGACTGCGCCCTCCGCCTGGCAGGGCGCGCTAACGTCTACCATGCGACATTTACATTCAGCTTTGGCAAAGGTCAAACTGGACTGATACTTATAAAAAGAAAAATTATATTTAGCTCTATTCAGTATCAAATGGAAATACCATAGGACATATATATATATATATATATATATATATATATATATATATATATATATATATATATATATATATTTGTAAACATACATACTTAAACACGTATAGAAAAGTATTTGAGGAAAGAAAAATATATGACCTGTAAAATTACATTTACGTTCATTTAGTTCATTGCGTTCATACATTTAGGATCAAACGTTTAACCTGCGTAAATGCACTTAGAAAATCAAATATATTTTATATCCAACTTAATCATAATTACACATATAAAACAACCGAAAATCACATACAGCGGCGCCATACATATCACAAACAATTCATGTATTTTTTTTTGTTTGTTTCCAAATCATCAGTTAGAAGCAAACACCTCGACGGGAATTCCCTAACAGCGAAAGGGAAATGTTTGATGATTACAGCCTTCCCGGAGAGGTGGCTCGAACGTCGACTTCCCGAACCCAAAGAACCATGATTCGAAAAAAAAAAAAATTAAAAAAAACTATCCTTAGCGACAAACACTCCTCCCTTATACATTAACGTCCTGTCTTATGGGTATGCTTTGTAATTAGCTCATTTCCTTTCGATATTAGAGGCGGCGTGAATATCGCTCCGGGTGACTGAGAGGAGGAAGCGACAGCGAGCAGGCCAGAGCCCGCGGTGAGGGAGGAGCCACAGAGCGGGACGCGGGAGAGGGGGCGGGGCTTCCACGGTTGTCATGGCAACGGGTGGATGGGCGGAGACTATTTTGACAGGTTGTGTGAGGGGCGAGATTGGGGGGCGGAGGGAGGGGGGGAGGGAGGAGGGAGAGAGAAGAAGGGGTTAGGTGGAGGGAAGAAGGATGTGGGAGAAGGGAGAAGGGAGGAGGGTAAAGGTGGGAGGATGGAAGAGGGAGGAAGAATGAGGAAAGGAGAAGGAGGGAAGAGGGTGGAGGTGGTAGAAGAGAAGAGAAAAGAAGGAAGAAAAGAAAAAGAAAAAGGAAGGAGGAAAAGAAAAAGAAGAAAAAAGAAGGAAAAGAAAATATAAAAAGTAAAACGAAGAAGTAAAAAGAAAATATAAAAAGTAAAAACGAAGAAGGAAAAGACACAGAAAAAGTCTGAAGAAGAAGAAGAAAAGAAAGGAGTAAAAAAAAAAAAAAAAGAAGGAGGAGTATGAAGAAGAGGAAGAGGAAGGGGGGAGGGGGAGAGGGTTAGAGGGGAGGGAAGGGGGGGGGAGAGGGTTAGAGGGGAGGGTAAGGGGGAGGGTGCTGGCAGTGGTCGGCAAATGGTTATTTGTTTCCTTGAGGACACGATTTGACCTTTTCTGTCCATACTTCTTGCCAGCCGCGCGCCTCCTCCTCCTCCTCCTCTTTCCCACTCCCCTCCCCACCTTCCTCCTCCCTTCTCCACCTACACCCTCCTAACCTTCCCCCTCCCTCTCCTCCTCCCCCTCCCTCCCTCTCCTCCTCCCCCTCCCTCCTCCCCTTCCTTCTCCTCCACCCTCCTCCCCTCCCCCCTTCCCTCTCCCACACCCTCCCCCTCCCCCCATGCTCCTCTCCTCCACACAGCGAGAAAAAGGAAAAATGAACGTTAAGGAATTCTCGAGGCCATTCTTTCTTGCTCCGTCTGTCTGGAGAGCAAAACCTGTATACGCGATTGTTGTTCTCGTTTTAGGTTAAATGGCCTCTTCGTATTTTCGAATTTCCAACGGCGATGAGATGTGGCAACGTCGCAATAAGCGGGTTGGTGATTCTCAGGAAAAAAAAAAAAAATAAGTGATGTAGATTTTTTTTTTTTGGGTTTCATTCTCCGTCTCTCTCTTTTTCTTTCTCTTTTTCGTTTTTTTTTCTCTGTCTGTCTGTCTGTCTTCTCTCTCTCTCTCTCTCTCGTCTTCTCTCTCTTCTCTCTCTCTCTCCTCTCTCTCTCTCTCTTCTCATCTCTCTCTCTCTCTCTCTCCTCTCTCTCTCTCTCTCTTCTCTCTTGCTTCTTCTCCTCTTCTTTCTCCTTCACCCCCCACTACCTCCTCTTTCTCTTCACCCTCTCTCTCTCCCTTCTCTATTTTTCCTTCCCTCTCTCTCTCTCTTTCTCCATCTCCCCTTCTTTCTCCTCTTTCTTTCTATTTTTCTCCTGTCCTCTCCCTCTCGATCTTCTCTCTCTCTCTCTTTCTCTCTCTCTCTCTCTCTCTCTCTCTCTCTCTCTCTCTCTCTCTCTCTCTCTCGTCTCTCTCATCTCGTCTCTCTCTCTCTCGTCTCTCTCTTTTGCCTTCTTCCTCCTTCTTCTTTCTGCCTTCACACCCACACTACCTCTCCTCTTTCTCTTTCACTTTCCTCGTCTCTCCCTTCTCTATTTTTCGCTTCCCTTCTCTCTCGTGCTCTTTTCCATCTCCCTTCTTTCCTTCTCTTCTTTTTTCTATTTTTCTCTCTGTCCTCTCCCTCTCCGGTCTTCCTCTCGTCTCCCTCTCATCATCTCAATC
>NW_020869461.1:449289-456789 GCF_003789085.1 Penaeus vannamei
ATCCATAAAGACTGGCTTGCTATTACACACTTCAGATAGGCCCATGTTCTGTGTTGTTTTCGTGAATAATAATAATAATAATAATAATAATAATAATAATAATAATAATAATAATAATAATAATAATAATAATAATAATAATAAAAAGATAAATCTTGTATCGAATTGACTGGTGATTGATAAGTGTCAATCGTTACAGAAATTGTTGCTTGTGTTTCCGTTGCAATTTTGGGGTTGAAGAGTGAGTTTAAGGGTCAAATGTTACATGGTTTTGAAGGACAGGGAGAATATAGTGAGATCTCGAGAGAATCCGCTGTATGGAGCGTTATAAGTGACATTTCTAGTAATGAGAGGAGTTAATTGGCTACTATTATATTATACTAATTTGGAGAGTAAGGAATATCGGCTGCAGTCACTTAAAGGGCATTTGTTTCAAGGAAATTGAGTTTTGATGTGTGAAGTTTATAAATGCGCATAAAATGGATGTCTATTAATGGATTGTGGACGGGTTTTGCGTTGGAATATTCCCAAGTGCTAGGCGAGAAAGATAAGTTATGTTCAAAATAGTGATATTATGTGATTGGAGCAGTTGAACTGTAGGCTAGTTTGTGTTGGACAAACTGCAGCATGTTCATAAGAAAAACACTTATATGGGAGGTTATTTTGTATTTGTGTGCATGTGAACGTCTCTAAAAATATATTTTTTTCATGAAGTGAACATCTTTAATACAGTGAAAATTGATTTTGCCAGCAGAGGATTTTATTTATAATAATGAGTGTCTGAGAAAGGCAACGGAGAGAATTTCAAACAAGTAGATGGAATCGAAGAGGATATACGGAAAGTTGTTAGATGAGCAAAGGACTTCCTCGAGTTAAGACAGCGTGGGTTGGTAAAGAAAATAACAAGGTTAAGACAGAGCGTTCTGGTTGATCACTGCAGCTCACGTACTCTGTATACCTGAAACGTAATTTCCTCACAATAGCAAACTACTTTACCTGCATTTTTATAGTGTTATTTTATCCAACTACTTCTCTTTTGAGCAAATATCGGGTACATGGTTTGGCAGTTAATAATAATTCACATAAGTCGGTGTTTAAAGGATATTTGTACATTGTTTTCCTGCTGGGGACCTTCAAACATCTCGACTCCCAGGATTCCGTGTTATCAGAAACATTCATCAGCGAAATACACCGCATACCCACTGATAAACGAGCCAATTCACACCAGGTCATCCCTGATCACCACCCAGCTTCGGCACAAAGAGCAGCGGATTCCCCCGAGAGGCGCAAAACGAAGCTCGTGATCAGCTGATGCGTGTTGTGCCGGGAGCTTCGCGTCTCGGCCAAGAGATGACTCCACTGGTCCCGCGGCAGCACTTTCCCTCCGCTCTCCCCGCACACTCGCCTCCGTGGGGTTCTTTTGTCTTTATCCGGGCACGGGATCTAATCACAAGCTGGCTGCACCATTCGACGGTTTCATTTCCTTGCCTTGCATGACACCTTCGACGTTTATCGTGTCCCTCGTTTTGATTGAGTTTGTTGACTATAGGAAAGGGCCAATAGGGACTTGTCAGACGCGACGTCATCTGAAGCTCACTGATAGATGAACACACACACGAACGCACACTCGCAGCCAAGTACATATAATGTATACGCGCGCACATGAGCAGGTACGCATACAGGTACAAAGTTACAAAATAAATAACGGCTGGCGAGAAGCCGTTGTGGCAGGCTGATTGGAATGGCATTACAAAATTATTCAGGAATATGTTATTGCTTTAGTATTTAGTTTTTGTTTATCATGGGGGAAAATGCTATGCAGATTGATGCCAGGGTATTGCAGGAGGGTCTTGCCGTTGTAGATTTTATTTTTCTATTTTATTATTATTATTTATTTATTTATTTATTTATTTTGCTGGCGAGTATGTTTTCCTAGTTTCTACAACTTTTGATTTATTATGTAACATGTTTTGTGATAGTCATGCCGTGGAATAGTATGAGATTCCTTTCAGTGTAGAGGTGTATAGAATGCGTTTGTACTCTGCCACTCTGTCCTTCTGCAGTCCGGTGCGTTGTAGCATTTTGGAGAACAACGCGTTCCCCTATTCTTTGATGGAATTCCTATTGCTTGTTGCATAGTGACACCAATGTAAAGGGAATATTGTATGTAATAGATTGCCACGTAGAATGCAAGTATATGTAATATATCGGTGATGTATTATGTAATTTGTACTTTAACTGAATTATCTTTAAAGGATGATGTACGCATAAGATGGTGTGACATTTTGTTATTCAATAATGTGTTCAGCGTTTCGAAAAGAGCTAAGGAGTATTATGTGGAGTGTTGAGACGTCACGCTGTGTAGTGGCAGTTTGTTGTTTGGAAACTTGGCTATTAGGGGATGGGCTTCACCTGGCAGCCCGCTTTGTATGCTGAATTCTGTGGCCTTAACATTTAATTGTCAAAATATACAACTCTGCTGCATATTAATGATTTTATGGTCCAGTAATACAGCCCCTTGTGGTATTTTACTATGTACGGATGCAATCTTCCTTATGGCATAGAACGAATCAATTTGACAAGACTCCGGAGATAGTGTGAGACTGAGCTGTTTGTTATGCTGTGTTAAGGATATTGAAGCTTTTATGATTTCCGTGTTGTGCTGTGAACAAGTTTTGTTTTAATATTCGGGGTTGTTTTTCTCTTTACTTTTTTATGCAATTTAAGACATTTTGGTGGTAATCCGTTTTGGTAATTGTTGGGTATGAATACATTGGTTATTATTGAAACGGACTAGGGTAGATTTTGCACTAAGCTGATGACTTAAATGGGTGCAATTTTAGCATTTTGAAACGAATTATCTCGTTAATGTTTTCTTACAGTCATTTGTCATGATTCTGTGAATTAGAATGATGTTCATCTGCTCAAAGAAAAGGAAGAAAGGAAGCTTTGTGTGTGAGCTGCTTCTGTATTAAATTTACAGTCAGTTATGTAAGGTTTAGCCCTAAAGTCTACAAAATTCAGCTGTTGCCCCGTAAGCGCCTGCAGGATAGTCGCAAGTGACAATGACGACTTCCTGTATCGTGAGTCGAGGAGACCTGTTCGAGGAGTCGACCTGTATGAATGGACGACCTGTTCGAGGAGTCGACCTGTATGAGTGGACGACCTGTTAGTCTGTATGAGTCGACCTGTTCGAGGAGACGCTGACCTTTTCGAGGAGTCGACCTGTTTCGACCGACCTGTTCGAGGAGTCGACCTGTTAGAAGAGACGACCTGTTCGAGGAGACGACTGTGCGAGGAGTTGACCTGTTAGAAGAGTCGACCTGTTCGAGGAGACGCCCTATATGAGTGGACGACCTGTTTGAGGAGTCGACCTGTTCGAGGAGTCGACCTGTATGAGTGGACGACCTGTTCGAGGAGTCGACCTGTTAGAAGAGACGACCTGTTCGAGGAGACGACTGTGCGAGGAGTTGACCTGTTAGAAGAGTCGACCTGTTCGAGGAGACGACCTATATGAGTGGACGACCTGTTCGAGGAGTCGACCTGTTCGAGGAGTCGACCTGTTAGAAGAGACGACCTGTGCGAGGAGTCGACCTGAATGAGTGGACAACTCGTTCGAGAAGACCCATTCGGGGAGACGACCCGTTCGAGGAGCCCCTTTCGTGAGTGTGGGCACGCGAAGGCGGGTCGCACGCCTCGAGCGGGGGACCATTACGAGGAGCCCTGCGTGTCCCGGCCGACCATCGACGTAACGAGGCCGAAATAAGACTCACGACGAGGGCGCTGAGCGGCTTCCCCCAACTGGACCTCCACTCTGGATGATATTAATAACTTTAGACTTGATTGACTCACTCACCTAAGCGAACCACGATGGCTATTCGCTGTGGAGTTGGACATGGAAGACGAACCTCCTTCTAATTATAGTAAGTAACAGGTGAATGCCCCTCTCCCCCTTCGCTCTTCTCTTCTCTTTTTTTCTTCTCTCTCTGTTCTATTCTCTGTTGACCTGCCCATTTCACTTCTCTCTCTCTCTCTCTCTCTCTCTCTCTCTCCTCCCTCCCTCCTATATGGAAGGAGGGAGGTCCTTCCATATATTCCTCTCCCTTTCTTCCCCCTCCCTCCCTCTCTTCCTCTTCCTCCTCTCTCTCTCTCTTTCCCATTCCATTATCTCTACCTCTTCCCATTTCGCTCTCTCACCCTCCTCTCTTTTTCTTTCCCCCTTCTCTCTCTCTCTCTCTCTCTCTCTCTCTCTCTCTCTCTCTCTCTCTCTCTCTCTCTCTCTCTCTCTCTCTCTCTCTCTCTCTCTCTCTCTTTTCTCTCTTCCCTTACTTTTTTTTCTCTCTCTCACCTCTCTCTCCTCTCTTTCTCCTTCCTCCCTTCCCCCTCCCCTCCCCCCTCCCCCTCTTACTCTTCCCCCCTCTCTCTCTTTCTCTTCCTCTCCCTCTCCCTCTCTATATATCCCTCCAGCCGTCTTTCCCTCCCTCTCTCCCTCCCTAAATAGAGAGATTTAAAGTTATAAAAATGAAAAAAGTTTTGAGGTCTTTCTCCTCTCTTCTCTACCCCCTCTCTCCTCTTCGATTCTCTCTCTCTCTCTCTCTCTCTCTCTCTCTCTCTCTCTCTCTCTCTCTCTCTCTCTCTCTCTCTCTCTCTCTCTCTCTCTCTATCTTCTCTATCTTCCCTCCCTCTTTCTCTCAATCTCCCTCCCCCCTCTCTTTATTTATCTTTCTTTATCTCTCCATCATTCTTTTTCCTCTATTCTCTCCTCACTTTCCTCCATCTCTATCTCTCTTTTTCTCCATTTCCTTCTCTCTCTCTCCCTCCCTCCATGATCTTCCCTCCTCTCTTCCTCCTTCCCTCCCTGTATCTATATCTATATCACGCCCTCTATCTTCCTCCCTCCTTTCCTCTGTCTCTGTCTCTCTTTCTCTCTCTCTCTCTCATTTCCTCTCTTCCTTTTTCCATTTCTGCTTTCCTTCCCTTCCTCTGCTTCTCTGCACTCTCTACGCTTTCTCTCTCCCTCCCTCAATCTCTACCTCTTGCCTCTTCTTTCTCTACCCTCCCCTATCAACCTCTCTCTCTCTCTCTCTCTCTCTCTCTCTCTCTCTCTCTCTCTCTCTCTCTCTCTCTCTCTCTCTCTCTCTCTCTCTCTCTCTCTCTCTCTCTCTTTCTCTCTCTCTCGCTCTCTCTCTCTCTCTTTCTCTCTCTCGCTCTCTCTCTCTCTCTCCTGCTATCATTCATAACTAAAAGATGATAACATTATTAGTACACAGTGTTCACTGCTTAATATACACAGGTTTTATAAATCATTACTAAGCTTGGCAATGTATATTTATACAAATATTCCAGGATAGCTTGGCCCTAAGTACGCATTGTACAGGGACAGGGGGCGAGTCTATAGATTTTGTCACGGACTGTACCTAGAACTTAGTGTTTTACGGGCTATAGTGTGTGTTACAGGTATACGAAATCCAGTAGAAGTCCAAATCTGTTGAGTGTAATGTTTATTCTAAAAGCTCCATTCATAGTGTATCCATAGACCTTCCTCAAGGATAATGGTATCAATAGGGGTCATGAATACCAAGTATGACGAACAGCAGTCACTGTGTACTCATGCAGATCAAGGTATAGTGTAAGGGCCATAGTGTCTAGTAATGGTGTTCATGAAGGGACCTTAGTGTATAACAATAGCCTTTTTTCAGCTCGTGTTTGACGTACAGTGAAATACAGAGGTGATATTACGTTGCGGTTGGATTTGCACTAACATGTTTGCATGTGATGGGGATGAAATATTGGAGCAGCTCGATACCCTGAGCCATTAGCAATGATCGCGAGTGCTCTGGTGAGAGGATAGCGTGCACTTGTATTGTTTCGAACATCCTGAGAGTGCTGTGTTGAGTGCATCCAGCGTCTGCACCTTATCTCTGAGGAATAATGATGACATGAAGTCGACTGAGAATCAAACCACTTAGTTAAGTATTATGTCTTTATCATGAGCATGTGCGCTGCTGTGTTGAGCTGGGGAGGGGGCGGCAGGGGGTCGGGGCCGGGGCCAGAGGAGGACTCCAGCATCACCCCGTCACCGCCTCCGCCAGCGCCGGCGAGAGGCGTGTGGAGGATTGCAGACCGCGCACAGAAGGCAAAACATTTAGACAAGTCCTGGAAGGAAACGAAACGTCGAGCTGCGACTTGACTCCGCCCACCGCGGCCTCCGCCAATGAGCGCGCGGGAACGGGCGGCCGTAGCCAATAGGGTGGCGTCCCCGCCCTGGTCACACACGGACGCACACATGGCCCCGCACCCGCATATTACGTTTACACATTTTGTTAAAAGTTGTGTTTGTATTGCGTGTGTGTGTGTCTCTGTGCGGGTGTGCGCGCCGGCTGATTGGTGAGCGACACTCGGTGACGACTGCCTGGCCGCGCCGCACCACTGCGCCGCCGACGCTCGTACGGCCTGCACGTCCGCCTGCCACCCGCTGCCACCCGCTCCTGCCGCGACCTGCCGCCCGCAGCCGCCCACGCCGCCCGCGCGCCCACCGTCCTAGTACGACGTGATAGTCTCGGTAACACAGCGGCGCGCCGGATCCTCGACAGACTTTTCGGTGAGATCGGAGCGGCGGCCAGAGTGAGTGACTTACTGGTGGCTCGAGTGAGGGCGTCGCAGCCATGGAGGAAAGCTCCATCCCTGACGACTGCAGGAGTGTGCGTTCAGGGGGTCGGCAGGGGGCGGTCCCCCCCGCCCTTGTCACCCGTCATAACTAGCATGGTGGGCTGTGTGTCTCCGAGCAGCCCTCCGCCGCCCCTGCTGGCCGCGCCGCCCCTCTCCGTGCCCGGGCCCTCGCCGCCCGGAGGGCATTCGCCGCCCATCTTCCCTCCCCCCACCCACGTCCCCCCGCCGCCCTTCCTGCCCGCCCTCTACTTCTCGCACGCCTACAACTCGCCGCCGCCGCCCATCCACACGTCGGACCCGACGGCCAACGACTGCAAGCTGGTCGAATACCGCGGCCAGAAGGTGGCGGCCTTCATCATCAACAACGAGACGATGCTGTGCCTCCCGCAGGCGTTCGAGCTGTTCCTGAAGAACCTGGTGGGCGGCCTGCACACAGTCTACACCAAGCTCAAGCGGCTGGGCATCGAGCCCCTGGTGTGCAACGTGGAGCAAGTGCGTGTGCTGCGAGGCCTGGGCGCCATCCAGCCCGGCGTCAACAGGTGCAAGCTGCTCTCCATCAAGCACTTCGACGTTCTCTACAAGGACTGCACCACCGCCAGGTAAGCCCCGCCTCGCCTCCTGCATGGAATTCTCTTCACCAGATTACCCGTCTCTCACGCTGCAACACGACTCCCTCAACAAATACTAATAACAAAACCGCAAGTTCTCAGATCAACTTTTTTGTTAGTAGTTGGCGGTGTTTCTTTATTTGTTTTCGAGTAACGAAAGGTGCTTGAGGGCGGAGCATGAGTGCGAGAGGCTGACGGGGAGAAAGAGGTGTCACGGGTAGAG
>NW_020869461.1:471789-474289 GCF_003789085.1 Penaeus vannamei
GAAAGTTCTGTCGCCGTCTCCGAGGCTCCGATCGCATGCGGCATCTCCGTAAAAAAAATGTGAAAGGACTCGCCTAAAAAAGGATGAAAAAATCCGCTTTATAATCGTCACTGAAATTGCTTCCGTAATTTGGATTAAACGCTCTGCGTAGATTTTGAAATAGTTCACGTGGAAATAATTAATGAAAAGGAAAATTTGTAGCAACACATATTTCCCTAATTATGAAAATGAAAAGCGGACGAAATGGAGAGACCGCCGCGTCCTCCTGAGCAAGAAATTGGTGCCACTCGGAAATACCTTCGGATACCGGTAACTGCGGGTAACTCTGGCCGGAGGCGCCGCTGCTCCCACAGGTGCCCAGGGAAGGCGGCTTACCTTTTGGCATCTGTCGACGGGCGTCAGTCATTATGCAGTATTGTACACACATATATATACATGCTTACATACATATACGTTCATACATCAATTTATAAGAATATAAGTTTGTGCATACATACATGTATACATACATACACATTCATACATATATAAATATGTATAAACATATGTCTATGCATACATGCATATATACATACATCACACACATATATGTATACAAACATATGTATATACATACATGCCTACCTATATACATAAATACATGTATAAAAACATACGTATTTATATACCCACCTACATACATTAATGTTCTGCTTATACACACACACATACGATGTATGCATGCCCCTAAGTCTGCGCCTGTATAAGGCATGTATGCTTCACGCCATATGCTTGTGGTTATCGCTGGCGAGGTTCCCTTTCGAAAATCGCAGAACCGGCGGCGCCATATTCGAGAGCAGCAAGTCGTCCTCGGAGGCGCACGGGGGGCCGGCGGAGGCATCCAAGCAAGACAGAGATAGACGCGCTAGTTGCAGGTCTACTTGCTCAAGGCTGCAGCAAGTCAGCCCAACCAAAGCTGCAACAAGTCAACACGAATTCCCAAGTTCGGCCGTCTTGAAGCCAGCCCTCCCGGCGGCTCGAGTTCCTTGTAATCAAAGAGTTTTTCCTAATTTCACAACTCCCTGGGGTGCTGCCAGTTTTAGGGTTAATTTGGCCCTGAAAGAGAAAGTGGAAAGAAAGGGTTTACCTCTTTGGCTCTCCGGCAGTGGTGCCAACGGGAGGCGCTCGCTGATTCTGATACACATGTGTTTATCGGAGTGTCGTCTTGCGGAACTGGAACGGCGAATTGCCAGGAGGTCATCATTATCGCAGACGGCCGTCCGTGGTGTCCGTGCTGATGTTTGGTGACAGCCATAGACCTCGCAAGGACGTGGTTTCAACGACGAGATTCCCATGAGTTCCTGGCAACGCTGGGTAGTTGGGAGTAGGGAAGCCAACTCCAAGTCACTCATTTGCTCGGTGTGATTTGGGATTTTAGCTAATGAGGGGCCCGTGGCGTCTTTGATGTTGTGACCTTTTCCTGCTTCTGGCTAATAAGTGCTCGAAAAGTCTGCCGATATGATGCGATTGGAAAATATTACACTGATTCCTTCTCCTGTGATGCGCGGGGAGGGGCGAGGCCGCAGCGAGGCTCCTGAGGCTGACGGCGAGCGATCGAGGGGAAGGGCGAGGCTCTCCTGGGCTCCCGAGGCCCACGACGCGTCCGGAGTCTTCGGTCCTCTCGCCCTCGAAGCTTCGAGGTGCGAGTTTGTCTTGTCGAATCCGTCGGTATTTTTGAACTTTCATTATATACCCAAGGAGCAGATTTGACGTTGCACTTGCCTCCTTCTGCGAAAAGGGACGAGTCCTTCCAATACCTTCATTAGATTAAGGATCCCCGACCGGCACTGCATCGTCGGTGACTCCATGCCAGGACCCTTTCTGGCTCCTCCGTCGAGTCCGCGGCCACTCTTCGCCTCCTGCTCTGTCTGCCTGTCAGCTCACCTCGTGCCGGGCCTCCTCCGCCTTTTCCTCTTGTTTCTTCACGTCGCTTTTCCCGGCACGAAAGTCGCCGCATTTCTTAGTATGATTTTGCAACTAATGTGCTTTCCTTACTCTTCGCGACTCACAGGCGCAAACCTCGCCTTTCGCCCCTCGGTTTACACTTCTTTGCTCATCACACATTCACCACTTTTCTCCCTTCCTCCCCTCTTCTTTTCACTCATCTGCTCACCACATATCCTCCCTCCCCCCCTTTCTCAGGTTCACCACATACCCTGCACTCCTCTCGCCTCCCCCTCCCTCCCCCACCCTTTCACCGCCAACTCCTTTATCCCGAAATCCAATACTCAGTGTCCCTCCCCGCCCTCCCGGCCCTCCCCACTCCTCGCTCCCCACTGTCAGGTCTCTTCGAATTTTTAGTCCCTGGTGAGTGTCGCAGGGAGGTGGCTGGTAATTACCCGGGAGGAGCAGCTGCTGACCGGAATGAAGCCCAATTAAAAATCGATGCGCCATATCGGGCGGGAGTCCTGGAGACCCTCTCCCGCGCCCTCTGATGGCGTCACGAGCCCTGCCATGTGCT
>NW_020869461.1:479289-489289 GCF_003789085.1 Penaeus vannamei
TCTCTCTCTCTCTCTCTCTCTCTCTCTCTCTCTCTCTCTCTCTCTCTCTCCTCTTCTCTCTTCTCTTTTCTTTCTCCTTCCTCTTCTTTGTCTTTCTGTGACCGCCGCTGTCTCTCTCCCTCCTCCTTCTCTCCTTCCCCTTCTCTCTCTCACTCTCTCCCCCACCCGCCCTGTCTTTCTCCCTCTGTACGTGTATTTTTGTTTTGTTTTGTATTGTTTATGTGTGTTCTTAATTACATACCTGTGTATTAATTACAGTATGTGCGTTCCTCCTCTAATCAAGTGTAAGAATAAAGATTATTTACGGAGCACTTACATCCTTCTTCTGTTTAGGCTTAATTCCGCGATCGTGAAAAAGGGGAGGGTATGGGGATGGGGGGGGTCGTCCTCGTCTCTCCCCCCCCCCTCTCCCCCCTCCGCGTGACTCGAGGAGGACGTATGCCTCGCGCGCAATAATGTCAGGACTTTCCTTTTTTCTGTCGCTGGGATGTCATTTTCCACAGGTCGTAATGTGGAAGGTAAACTCGTTCTCTGGAGATTTGTTTACGTCAGGCGGAGTATCCTGGAGAGCTTTCGAAGGGGGGGGGGAGGGGGAAAAGAAGAAGAAGAAAAAGCTCCCTCTTCTTTGTGTTCCCAGGGAGAGAAGGTTTCAGGACTCGCACAGAATATGCGTCAGAGGATGACCTGCGATTGGCCCGATCTTCATCTTGTTATTGTTTATTGTCATCATTATCTGAAAACAAGGAAACGTTTGTCAAAAATGAGTTATTGTTATGAGCTCGAAGCTGCTCTGCTGACTTGTTTTTGGGCTTGGCTTCGCGGCCGGCAAACACAGCCACAATATTGATATAGCCATTATTACGGGGATTAAGTGAGCGGCGAATGCAAAAATGGAAATAATAACAAGAATCATTACGGGAATTATGATCGCGACACGCAGGCGCAGACGGCCGGCGCTGCCCGACCCGACTGCAGCGCCCTTGTCTCCGCTCGTTATTTGCATTATGCGATATGCCATAAACCTTTACGAACCACATGTTAATCCAGAAGTTCCCTGGGTGGTCCACTGTCGGATAAATAAGAAGATAATTAATTATGGCTGAGTTGTGATCGCCGTGCACGTAAGAAGGACGTATCTATCAAGCGCTAATCAACTGCACGCACTAATACTCAGGGTTTCCACCCCCGCGTGTCTCCTGCGAAGGACGGCTCGGGGGGGGGGAGGGCGCGGAGGGAGGGGGGAAAGGGGGGAGGGCGTGACTCGGGATCGTGTGGGACACCCCGACCGCCCGACAGACCGACCGACCGACCGACTCCCAGCACTCGCAAGCTACACCTGTGAAATTTAGCAGTGATGCTCAAGAGGAATTTTGTTTTGATATCAAACAAATAACGATCAGTATAAATTTGTGTTTGAAAAGGCCGGTCTCAGCCAGAAGAAACATATTGAACTTTTTATCTGATGGAATCGACTTTCCGCTTACGTTTCTTGCTGACCCTCATCATTCCTACTTAATCTAGAGAATAACTAGGCAGCATAACAACTTAATTACTCCTCTGGTTAACTACTCTGGGCAAGGCGATAACAATCTGGGCATTGTCAAGGAATTATATAATAGCGCAGCCTGAGCACCGCTGCCACGGTTGCTAATGCCAGTGCGGAACACGCGCGCCGTGGCACAGCCCGCCGTCAGGGCAGGACACGAAAGCGCTATCGCCGGCACCGAAGGAGCGGCTATGTAATCACGCCAGGCTGGGGTGGAGGCTCCGCGGCGTCCTTCTCCGCCGGGCGGCTTCCGCTGCCGCCAGAGCCGCAAGCGGGCCATTGTGTTCCCGGCCGCGCGACGTCAGCCTCGGCGGTGGGACGTCGGGATCCAGCGCAGGATTTATGTGTCGGCGCCGTAAGAAGTTGACAGCTGCTGCAGGAAGGAGGGCGCCCTCACGTCCCTGCATTGGTCACGGAGCGCCACGCTTAATTGCTGGCTATTAGAGTTGCCAAATTAAATGTTTTTTCTTCCCCCAAAGCATGCTGATAATGATTAATCCAGCGAGGGCGTCGGGGCAGCGCCATGTGTTTGTTTTCGAGGGAGGAGACATATTGGTGATATCCGGCTGGCGAAGAGGACGGCGGCTCGGCGGAGCCTTTTCCCAAGGATGGCAGCCGGGCGCAAGGACGCGCTTCCCCTGACGGCGCCTCCCGTGGCCGCGAGCCGTCTTCGCGAGGGAGAGTTTTCTCAGGGACATCGGCGCATCGGATACTTCCATGATGACTTGGAGGAGAGGGAAGCAGACCACAGCTTATTTTTACTTACGACGCCTTTGTCGCCCTCGCCCTGCCCTTCTGCTCCTTCTGTGTCCCCTTTTGCTCCTCCCATGCCCCCCTCCCCCCGCGCCGCGTCCTCTCGCCCCTCCGCCTCCACTCGTTGGAAAGAAGAAAATGTGCAAAGGTAATTTGCAGCAAACCTCCCGCCCCGGCGAGGTGCGGCGGGCAACGAAAGCTAGAATTTGGAGGCAATAAATAAACTTATCGTAAATTTTTGCAGACAGCTGATCGAGCTGGATCGTTTGAGGGAAGGTCGGCGAGGACCCCGAATCCGCATCAGTCGTGTTGAATCCCCTCGATCCCAGAGGTCGCGTCCGCCGCCCGCCCGCCCGCCACGACGCCCCGGCCGCCCTTGCGATGCGTCATCATTAGCGTGTCCATGCTTGCTCGGCAGTACCACGGGCGGGCGAGCGGGCGGCGGCGTCGCTGGCCGGAGCGCGTGTGCTGCCAGAGCCGGGCGCTCACCGCGGAGCGAGGGCGAGCGTTGCCAGTGTAATTCTGCGAGCCTTTGCCGGTAATGGATTGAACACACAGACTGTCGACCCTCCATTATTATCACGAAAATGATCATCTTTACGCCATGCGGTTGCCGGCAAACCTTTTCTCTTCGTCTCTCGCTTAACCTATTATTTCTTCTATATAATTGGTTAGAATTATAGACGGTTTATTAAGGTTGTTTCAACGTATATGATGGAGTTACGAAAAAAGCTAATTTCCGAGAAAACTATTCTCGAAAATATTTTTTTCTTAAATGAGAGCATGAGGGCAGAGGGAACGCTGCAACTCGCTCCCCTTGCCCCCCTTCACCCCTTCCCCTTCCCGCCCCCTTTCCTGCCCCCGCCCCCCTCTTGCCCACCCGCTCCCCTCTTGCCCTCCCGCCGTAACTGCCCCTCGGTCCTTGCCCATCTGATGACCCTCTCCCCCCCCCTCCCTCTTGCCTCCTTCCCAAGCTTCTTTGCCCCCCCCCCCCCTTCTCACCGAGTTATCTGGCCCTCCTCATTGTTGTTACTGTTATTTTTTCATCTTTTTGTTCTTCACCTTCTCCCCTCCTTCCTTCTTATTCCCCCACCTCCCCTTTCGTGAAAGCCTCCTCCCTCCTCCCCTCCTCCTCCTCCTCCTAACCACCCCCTCCCTCTCCCCCCACTCCCCCCACGCCCCTGTGCCTTCTGACGGCCCTCGTATCACTCGTATACCTGATTCCAATGATGTTGATTATGTTAATAACGATTCTGATCACGGGGTATAAACACTGTAAATGCAGATCGCTGAAGTGTTCTTGGCGATAAAGTATAGCGAAATAGTGTTGATGGTAATAACAATGTAAGTGACATTGTTAATAATGATCATGTTGATGGCAGTGATGATAATATTATTAGGTATAGAAATATTGTCAGGACCGTGATCGCACGATTAAATAAAATATAAAGTAATAATTTTGATGATAGGATAAGAGATATCAAAATATATATAAGATGTAAGGACATATGAAACTAGTGGTAATGATGGCGAAGATAAAGAAAAGTGAATTGGATATAAACGTGATAGCAATATAATTAATAGTACTGCTAAATATGATACAAGTATTTGTAAGAAAATGAAACTGATGATAAAAGAAAAACGATAACGATGGAAAATATGAAAGAAGAAAGAAAATAACGATTTATTTTATTAACACTTTATTACTGACATTGATATCCATTCCTGTTGAAAATAACTTTTTATTTTATCAGCACATTATTACTGACATTGATATCCATTCCTGTCGATTTGTGTGCGGACTCAGCATCCCACCTGCGTCACACTTACACAATACCCACTTCCGTATTTCATTCTTCTGTTTACTCATTTTGCCTCGATCGATATTCACGATGGGGAGGGAGGAACAGGGGAAGGAAAAGCCAAGATGGGCAGTGAGGAGGAGGCGAAGTGGGGCTTGGGAAGGGGAGTGGAAGGGGAAGGGGGAAGGGAATAGGGAAAGGGGGAAGGGGGAAGGGGGGTGACGGAGGCAGAGTCGGGGCCGTTGAATGATGGAAGAGGTTTGCGGAGGGATGGGGGGGGGGGAGGCTGGAGGGGTGCGAGGGGAGAGGAGAGCAAGAGAGGAAAGGCTGATAGGGGGGGGGAAAGGGGAGGGGATTGGGTAGGCGGAGCCAAAAGTGTGAAGGCTACGGGTAGGGAGAGGAAAGGGGGGAAGGGAGATATGAGGGAAAGAAAAAGAATAAGGAACAAGATAAAGGAAGCAGAGATAAAAGATGGAATTGGGAAATAGAGAGAGAAGAGTGGGAAGGGAAGGGAGAGGATAAGGGATAGGAAATGAAAAGGAGATGAGGGGGTGGGGGGGAGTTCAGATCTGGGAGTCAGGGGAAGGTGAAGAGGAAGGTGAGGGGCACGAAGGGGAAGTGAGAGGAAGAGCGATAGGGAAAGGGGGGAGGCAAGAGTGGGGGTGATATTAGGGCGAAGAGAGGCAGAGGAGGCAGAGGGGGAGAATGGAAGAAGGGGCGAGGGAGGGCTAAGGGTGGAAATGAGATGGGGGAGAAGTGAGGGGAGGGGGGAGGAAGGGGGAGGGGGGGTTGGAGGATATGCGGCCAGGAGGAGGAGGCGGATGATGATGAGGAAGGGGGGGGGTGGGGTTAGGGAGATGGGGGTAGGGGGGGCAGGGCGAAGGGGGTGATTGGCGAGCTTGGTCAGCTTAATATATAAAGGGTTGAGAGGTGACGTTGGTTGATTTAGGGTTGTCTACTGCGGGGGTGATGTAGGGCGCTCTAATGTTGGTTGATATCGGGTTGTCAGAGCTTACCTGATTTAGGTGTCTCAGGCTGATTGGTTCGGAGGCTGGATGCCGCCGCCGTATTGACGAGTGAAGCCGCTGGTGTGCTGCTGCTCCCCGACGCTCATGGCTCGGCCTCAGCTTCCTTTTCGTGGTTCGCAAGGAGTGAAATATGAAGCTGGAAGGTGCGGCCGTTTCGTTTGACGCTCGGGTTGGCGGGGGCCGTGGCTGAGGCGCAGAGCCCTTGCGGAATTGGGCATTGCGAGGCGGGCCTTGTGTTCACTTCCAAATGGTCTGTGGTTTCCCTAGAAAACTGGTACCATGATGTCAGCTGCGAACGGCTAATATTTGAATGAAATTTGTTATAAAAAAAGGGCAACATAGTGAGTACAACGTTTTGATAATTTTATTACTGTGCTCACATCGGCTCGCGAATATTACTTCTCCCGAACATGTAAACTCGCAAGCTGCGAGAATGCGCCACTTCAGGAAGGTGTTGCAGCGGTCAGCGCGAGAAGGACCTCAGTTCTCCGAGGAAGAGAAACAAAAAACAGGGAGAATTTAACCGCATCGTGAAGCGAGGCGCGCCAGGTCATGCCGAACCGCCTCACGACCAGCTGTGACCTGGACGCAGTGCACCCGCCGCGCCCGCTCGGCTGAGAGCCTCGTGTATGGGTCGAGGGAGGCGCAGTGCCCCTCGCCTCGAGTGCCCTTCTGCCGGCGGGGACCGAGCGGGGCTCTCGTGGGGCATCCCACGCGACCCCGCCAGCATCTTCACGAGCCTTGGTCCTCGCACTCCTGCAGCCTCTTTCGCGGAGCCCTGGCGCAAGCAACTCCCTGGAGGAAATGTGCTGGCGTCGCGGCCTGCGTCTCCGGCGAGGAGCGCGGTTCCCGGCGAGCGCCTTCGCTGCACGCGCTGGCTGGCCCTCGACGACGAGGCAGCGACGGAGCCGAAATTGCTTTATCCTTCTCCCGCCAAGATTTAAATTGACCTCTGCGGTCGGGCGTTATCAGGGAGTTTATTTACAGTGAAATATACTTATCTCGCCATGATGGATAATCACCAATCTAAATTGGATCTTCCCCACTAACAATTTATATACGAGTACGTTTCCACTGGAACCATAAATTATCGCCGGGATGAAGGTGATGCGCGACGCCGCCGCAGCCGCCCATCCGCAGGCGGCGGCCGGCCTGCACGGCACGCGGGGGGGGGGGGGGGATGAATGGAGAGAGGAGTAAAGAAATGACATGATGGTTTATGTTGGGATGCACAGGAATTGTGTGTGTGTGTGTGTGTGTGTGTGTGTGTGTGTGTGTGTGTGTGTGTGTGTGTGTGTGTGTGTGTGTGTGTGTGTGTGCGTGTGTGCGTGTGTGTGTGCTGGTTTGTGTATATGCTTTTCTAATCTCGTTTTGTGTATTATTTACCTGAGGGAGATTTTTCGAAGCATCAAAACACGGATTGAGAACTTGAGCCTTGCCTTATTTTCCTTGGTTCGCTCTGTAGGGTTTAAATCGATCCCTCTGAATCAATACCCCCCCCCCCCCTCCCTCCGACTCCTTTCCAGATGACCAACTTTATCGCCCAAATGGGATTATTTTTTAGGCAAAAGACTATTGTTTTGCCTGTTGTTTAGCCTGAATACATGTTCTCAAGATAGCAGTTCGTTAATACACGGGTTGCTTGAGGCCATTGATTATGCAACTGCAAGGTGAGGTTCATGCAGAGGCCGCAGGCGATCCGCTCCCCGGCGCGGCGTCCGGGATGGGCCGCTCGCGACCCGCGGGCCGGCGCTGCAGACGCTGGGCTCTTTGCTTCCGCCTCTCCTCCCTCCGTTTCCTTCTCCTCCAATTATCAGGCTCGTCTCTCTCCCTCTCGTGATTGCCGAGCGCGGCCCTCTCGGCGCTCGCGTGCGGCGCGGCCATTACAGTGCGCGGATGCCCCCGTCTGTCCGAGTCTCGCTCTCCTGATTTATCTCTCAATTTCCCCTCATCTCTCACCCTCTCCGCTTGCATTTATTTACCATTCCCCGCTTCGCGATCTTGGCATTTTTCTTGTCTTGCTTGCCGGCTGCCCTCGGAGGCGCGGCGGGGGCGTGCGGGCGCGTGAGGCCCTGCCATAAACCGCGCGGGTGCCCTGGCGTGGGCGAGGGCGGGGCCGGACGCGATTTTTGCGCCGATTGAACAGCGTTCGTGGCCATAACGCGGAGCCGCGCGCGCCCGCTGAACAATGAGCCGCTGCCGATATTCTGATTCGCGGAGGAAATATGTGGCGGCGGCCGTGTAATTATCGGGATGTATAACTATTATAATGGTTGATTTGCGGCGCTCACCTGGCAGCCGATACCACGCTACCCGCACCACCCGACGCGCCCGCGCCTCTGCTCTCGCTGCCGGGAACGGCTCCACGATTCATAATCCCGCGGGCGTGCAAGAGCTGATTCCTCGGGCGCGAGTTCATCTGTGAGGTCGGCGGCGACGCCCGTGACACAGGCGGCGGCGGAGGCGGACCAGATCAGCGTCAGAGGCAGGCGATGAAAGCGATCCCCGAGCGCGTCGCAAATCGAGCTGGATCAAATGAGTCCGCCGACGCCTGCAATCAGATCAGATGCTTGCACGCGGCCGCCTGCCTCCCGCACCTGTGCCGGCCGGCGGGGGAGCGACCGCCCTTCGAGCGCGACGGCCTCCGCGGCGTCCGACAGCGCTGATCTCGAACTGCTTTCCGAGGTGCTACCTGTACTTACCACCCTGAATAAACTGCTATCTCAATTTACATACTCATTTCGGGCGTATTGTACCGGATATATTTAACCCGCGAGTCCATTAACTTTACGATCGATATACTGAATCATATACATATAAGTAGGTTGTAAATCAGGGGAAATGTTCTCCATAATACGTTGTTTTGCCGTCCCGAGAAACGAGCCCTGTTATAGGAAACCTTTCATTAGACACTGCTATATGGCAAAATCTTACTGTCTTATTGAGTATCGGCTATCGATTAAGCTTTGATTATCTTTCATCTAGGACTTAATCCATATGTTGTTCCCAACTCAGTCCGCCACCGCCGAGGTTTCCCGCCTTTTTCTCGCGGCATTTCTCTTTGGCGCGATTTTTGTTCCACACAAGTTGCTCACGCCTCGTGTGTGCTGGGATCGATGTGCGTCTTTGCATTCACTATTTAATTACGGTTAATGATGTCGTTAATGTTGTCATTCAGTACAAATGGATGTCAAACAACGAAATGGGGCTCATATTTCACGTATCCTAAATCAGCAGATTTATTGTTGACAGAGCTGGGATTAAAACCTTGCCAAATGAACATAAACATTCAACTAGAGCGAATTACAGGCGCCGGGTGGGAGTGAAGCCGGCGACGTGCCCGCTCTAGCTTGGACCTCCATGAATCATTGAGAGGAGCCGCTGACATTACAGTTCAGCCTTCACAAAGCGGATACAATAAGGGCTTGTTTTGTATTGACCTGTTTATTGACACGAATATTCATTGGCACTGGTCGCGAGCAGTAGCAGCGAGATGTGGCAGGGTTACCACAGCTCGTCGGTGGCGGAGTCGGTCCCGTCATGGTGGTAATACTTCCGTCTGCCCGCGCTCCCTTGCAGAAAAAGCATAATTGTTATATTAGTCTAAGATAATCCTTTAACGTATTCTAAATTAGAGGAAATGTTGCCTGACTGCAGCGCGTCCTCATCAAAGGAAATCGTTTTCATATTCCGTTTGATCTTCCCAGACAATCACAGATGAACAAGCGAAATCTTGTAAGGTTTAGAGTCTATATTTTTCATACTATTTGGACAAGACATTAACTGTTCCTGAGCCCTGGTCTCGCCTCCCGCCAGGGGCAGTCACGAACGGCCAAGCCCAGCGCCGCCCGGGCCGGGGCACGAGGGGAACCCGCCGCCAGGAGCCGAGATAACATTTCCACCTTGGCAGAATCATGACTCGAGCAAAAGCATATTTCATGTCATGATCCAGCACGGCCATGCGCTGGCTCTTGTTCCGTGTCCCCGTTTCCCTATCCGAGCCTTGTCCCAACCACTCCCCCCCCACCCCCGTCTGCTCATGATCCAGCCATAATCGTGGTTGGATAAAACATGAGGGATCTTCGCAAAGAAAACTTTTGACTCGTTTATAATTCTTGAGTCTGTGCGTGGTGGCCGTAATTATAGGTTCGTGCGAGGTTTACCCGTCTGCTGGTTCCATTTGCACTGAATTAAATACCTGGAAACCAAAGATTGCAGTGTTCTTTGGACGGGATTTATAATGCACACTCTTTTTCTCTCTCCTTGTTTATTGCACGGTATTTATCTCGGTTTACTTTGCGCGCTGGCATCGAAAGTGTGGGAAGTGATATCGTCGACCAGAAGGGACTGTATGGGAACTTACGGCGTGTTCATTGTAAATCATGCTAATCCAATCGCTGTAGTTGTACAGTTACCTTCCTGCGGCCTGGAAAACTGTGGTTGAGAAAGTCCACAGCTGCCAAACGTGTAATTTTATTTACCCTCCCCTTCGCGGGGCGTGTTCTGTTAACCAATCTCGATCGCTGGTACTTTTCACCCTGATAATCTCTCTATATCACGTCATCATGCACGCAGGAGCTCGTCACTCATGTTACATCTCACTCGCACGCGGTCATCTGCCTCTGCCTGCACGGGGGCGCCGCGGCCGCGCAAGCCGAGGTGAATCCTGCGCCTCTCCTGGGAGGGCCAGTGCCGGCGATCGCGGGCGCGAGCGAGTTGGAGAAACGAGCTGCGTGCCACGAAGGGGTCGCGGCGCGGGCGTGATTTACGGCCGGCTCTGATTACTATTGATGAGTCATTTACATACAACAAGTTATTTATGTAGATTATTGAGACCCGTAGAGAACATGACAGTAATTCTGTTGGTTGCC
>NW_020869461.1:496789-501789 GCF_003789085.1 Penaeus vannamei
CGCTTCATTAGTTTTCAACGATTCGTGGCCCGAATGTGCAGCGCTATCGATATCATTTCTCGATAATAAGCCGACTCCGTGCCGCTCTTGGAGGACCCGCGGGGAAAGGGCCTTCTCGTTGGGGAAAAAGGCCCTCTCCCTGTGCCTTAGGAGTTTCCTCGCGCCCTTCTCGCCCTCCGCAGGTCCTTGGCAGAGTCCTTCGCGAGTCCCTCGCGGGCGGGAGGAGCCTCCTCCTCCTCCTTCTCTTCTCCTCCCTCCCTCCTCCCTCCTCCCTCCTCCCTCCTCCCTCCTCCTCCTCCTCCTCCTCCTCCCTCCTCCTCCCTCCTCCTCCTCCTCCTCCTCCTCCTCCTCCTCCTCCTCCTCTCCTCCTCCTCCTCCTCTCCAAGGGCGAGTTCCCATCTCGAGATCTCCGCCGCGCCGATCGTCCCCTCATCAGGCGGGACGAGTTATAATACAATAGATTAATGAGAGAATGTGCGAGTGTGAAGGTCAGTGGGGCTGTGTTCAGCGGGCGTGGGGAACACAATGGGCGGGGAGGGGGGGGGGGGAGGGGAGGAGGAGGAAGGGGAGAGGAGTGGGGAAAGGGGATGGGGGAGAGAATGGGAGGAGGAAGGGAGGGGGAGGAGGGAGTGGGAGGAGGAAGGGGAGGAGGAGGGGGAGGGGATGGGGAAGAGGAGGAGGAGGGGAGGAGGAGATGGAAGAAGGGGAGGGAATAGGTGTGGGGAAGAGGGGGGGGATGGACGAAGGGTAAGGAAAGAGAGAAAGAGAAGAAGGAAGAAAAGGAAGAGGAGGCAGAATCCGTTCGCCCCGCGCCCACTCCGCCCAACGTCGCGGGTCCTCTTCTCACTGACCGTCCCATGCCCACCGTCCAAGGGGATTAACGCCCAGGTCCTCGGCACGGATAGGCGCCCTTGGGTGGAGGACGCTGACCGTGTCGTCGTAGAGAGCAAATGAAATAGGAATAAATGAATTGAATTATAAGTAGATAGATTGGTAGATTGATAGTTAGGTAGGTAGGGAGGTAGATATGTAGATAGATGGATAGATTCATAGATAGATAGGCGACTGTATAGATAGATATAAAGATAGATAGCTAATTATAAAGACAGACAGACTGACAGACATATAGCTAGATGGATTAAAAATGGGAGCTTCTCTGCCTGTCTGATTGGCAAGCGTCCCTGCCCGTCGGGTGGGGTGGGGGGAGGGGGGGGCACGTGGACCGGGTATGGGTGCGGATCAAGGGGCGGATGCGGGTAGCAGCTTTGTTATTGTTCAGATTGTTTTCGTTATGGATTGTTCTCGTTTACGTACTTGTGATTCTCGTGGTTATCGTCCTTGCCTTCGTCTTCATCATTATCATCATCATCATCATCATCATCATCATTATTGTCATCATTATAATCATCATCTTTATCACTATCATCGTTATCATCATTATCATCACAGTATCATTATCATCATCAACAACATTATCATTATTATCTTTATCACTATTATTGACATTATATCTGTTTGAGTGTTTCTTCTTTGTTCTCTTGTGATATCATTATTGTTAATATCATATTATTGGCATTGCTTATATTTTGTGATCATTATCATTAACATAATATGCACATACCCATCACCGCCATCATTAGCTGTGATTAAAAGAATTGTTTATTTCAAGAATATTCATGTTTAACAGCGATGGTTTTGCAACTCTGGACTTCCTTGGTAATGTTTACAAGACGAGTCGGTCCATTTGCATTTGAAGTTCATATTCCTGCGTGGAGAAAGCGAGCCGTGAATTCACCCGACGCCTTGCCTTCTCGCGTGTCTTAAACTTCTAATAAATGTTTTGTTCCTGTGAGGACGCTTTAGAAATTCTTGAATCGGGGGCAAAAAGTGTAATTATTTTGGGGTCTCGGCGCTCATGTCACCGGCAGGTTTGCAAGCGTGACGAACGGCGTGACTCTGAGACGCGATGCTCCTGAAGGGTAAGGGGCTGGGAGGGTGCGGGGTGGGGGGTAGGGCGGCGTCCATACCACTACAGCGTGGAGGGGGGGGGTCACCATTACGCAAAGGGAAGGTGCTGTTCGACATGGCAGTGGCAGGTTGGGTCACCACAGCAGAGTCGCTGCCTCCTGGGGTAGGGGCTAGGGGATGTCAAGAGGGGCCGTGACAGGGAGGTGAGTACCGGCTGTCATACGGTGCCAGGGCTCTCCTCGTCTGCCCGTGCGTGCCTCGTGCCGCGCGGGGGGAGGGAGAGACAGCATGCACAGCTTTGTTTCTGTAATGTCTTAGAATAACCAATGAGGATATACTGATGCTAGATTCGTGGCTCCTTGTGCCGAGGAGCAGAGTAGGTCCGCCGGCCAGCGCCCTCTTGTCACTTTTAAAGTCTGCTTCTCTCTTTGCAGGAGGCGAGTCATGATGCCCTCCCTTATCACCTGCAGGTTTGAAGTTCTTACACTTACTTCTTCGTGTTAGACTTGAGGGCTTCCTAAGAGTCGCTGTCTTCGTGTCTGGGTTGATGCCTTGTCTGTCTCGGTCTCTGCGTGCCGTGTCGCTGGTGTCGTTGCTGTCGGGTTCCAATGTCGGGAGCTTCCTCCTCTGGCGCTGTCGGCTGGGAGCGGAGCGCCGATTGGGCAGCGCAGTACTTTTATCGGCTGTGCGAGGGGGCTTTCTCGGGGACTTGTGAACTTTCCTTGTCAAAGGCGGCGTGAAAAGTGCGTCCGATTGACCGCGTCAGATAGAAGAGGCTTGGTAATTGAGCCCCTTGGGCGCCGCGGCAGTTCGGGCGCCGGACAAAGCTCTGGAAATGATGGCACATAATGCCGTTGCATCAGCCATGCAGACTCACAATGCCCGTCGCAGGCCTTTAAAAGTTAGTATAAGTGACAAGTAAAATTCTGTGCTCGATAAATGACAAAGGCACGTCGAGAAAATACGACTCATGCAGCGCGCTAAATGCGATGCGAAAGAAAGCGGCTCGTAAGAATATGTTGCAAAACTCATCACGCAAAACCTGTTGTGCGCCGTTTAGACGGGCGGCGGAAGAAGCGGATCGCGGGCGGCCTTCGCGCGGCGAAAGTAATCCCTGTGCCGCAATTAGCAGGCGAATAGAGTGCGCTCAGTGGCCGCGCGCGCTCGCCACTTCTCGGCGAAGTAGTCCAGGTAATGAACTTGCCACACATTCCGTGCGTTAAAGTTGAACATGATATTTCCGGGTGTTGCGGTGGCCATTGCCTCTGAGAAATGAGCGGGCGATTAGATGCACCAATTTTGCAAAGTGCAAACAGGACTTGCCAAATATTCCCTTCTTGTAATCAGGTGTGTAAATTATCGAATGTAAATACCTGGCGAAGGTTGTGGTATGAATACAAAATTAATTCGTCTTTCGAGAAGAGGGTGGAGTCGCCACGTGTTCGTTCTCAAACTAATCGAGTAAGAACTCATCGCTAAAGTATTTGGGCCAAAGTTTTTTTTCTCTCTCTCTCGGATGTCCTGACATTGGCCGAGGCGTTAAGTGTTTTCGGCTCGTTTAATGGAGATCGAAGGAGCAGCTTGCTCTCGGCGGTCGCTCGGAAGCCGCGGCTGGTCTCCCGTGACCGCGACGCCAAACCCGTTGTTTTGCCGTCGGCGTTGGCGAACAGGAATCCGCTGAAAGAGCTGCAGTTTGCCGTTGGGCGGCGGTGTGCATCGGCGCCAAGGATTCCTCCCTCTGACTGCGAGTTCACAGTGATGCAAAAGAGGAGCTTCTTTTGCCCGGCGACCAGACATGAGTCAGAGAATGTGACACTGTTGCCTCCGCTCCTCAGGGCTATCGTGACGTAAGACCCCCCCCCCTCCCAGGCACTTCCACGCAGCACTTCCCGGGCGAGGAAGTGAGATCAGACGGCGATGATCTGCCGGTGACACGTTGGATTTACAGCCCCCCTCCCCCCACACCGAGAGAAGGGGGAGGAGGGGGGGTAAAGCAGTGCGTGGGAAGGCGGAGGAGACGTTGCACATAAAGTATGGATGACGTGTATGTAAATGTCACTGGATCTGTGAGATACCTTTGAGTCAAGGCAGTTAATTCGACTACACAGGGCCAAGATGGAAAGCGCTCGACTGACACAGAACGAGTGAAAGTCTATATATTCACGAGAGAGTTCAGGAAACGAGGACTGAGGAGTGCAAGGGAGGCGCGACAGACGACAGATCCTGAAAGACCCGGTGTTTTGGGCCGAGGCGGGCGGGGGTTTGAGCGACGAGGCGGCGGGCGGGGGGCGGGGGGCATGACTTCATTCGCCGAAGTCCTCGCCATATAAGTTAAATGCTCAACGAAATGCAAACATGTAACAAGAACGAGAGTGAGATAGAGGAAGCGGGAGTTAAAGAGCGTGTAAACGCTTGCAAAAAGCGAGCGGAGAAGTCTGTGCTCGGCCTGACTGACTTGTCACTCGAGCAAAAACTCTCGGCTCCATAAATATTCAAGGCATGTCACAGCCCAACAATAAATACGCGGCCGCCTGCGCCCCGTGTCCGCGTCGTGGCGTTGTCCCGAAGGATGCGTCGGCGTGCATAGTGCTAAGTGACGGATGATGAAACTGTGATCAGAAGCGCCCGCGGCGGATCCGGTTCAGCCCCGGCGTGATGCGGGCGTCAACTTAGCGAGGTCGCGCCCGCGCCGGGGCCGAGGCTGCCAGTGCTCGGAACACGCCTTCCCTGCGCCTTTCCGCCTCGCTCGTGGAGATTTGGGGCTGATAAGCGACGATGAATGTGATATTGTGCTCTGTTGATTCACTGACAAATGTCGCGGCGCGAACACGTGCGAGCATACATCTTATCGGCCTTTTTGCTGCGATTCCTCGCGAGATTCGTATCAGGGAATATAAGACAGTTGGTGGGGTTGCCGGAGATCTTATTGGGTTAATGATGGTCCGGAGCAGTAATGGCCCTGCCTGTCGGCCCTCTCGGAATGAGCGGGCTTGGGAGGGCTTAGAGCGGAATGGCGAAGGGCACGGTGCCCC
>NW_020869461.1:506789-523278 GCF_003789085.1 Penaeus vannamei
AATGATGATGATGGTAATGGTAGAGTCATGATAGCAATAATAACAATAATGGTAATAGTAAAAGTGATATTAACAAAATGATAAATTGATCAGAACATTTTGATTCCAAAATTATATGCAAGTTAATGTTTATAAGGAATATCGTGAAAATATATTCTAAAAATTTCATCATAACTTGCTAATGATAATAATCGCATTAAGAATAATTACAATAATAGCCTTGGTAATTACTGTTTTATCATCATTTTCGCCTTTCTCGTCTGCAATGTCATCATTGCTTTTGATACTTAGTAATATCATCCAAAAATTATATTACCTTTTCAGTTATTGATAATAATCATTATGATTGGTAATGGTAATTGCAATGATAAAGGTAATGATCACATAGAATTATATATAATTCTTGAAAAGGAATGTTTCTGTAACTGAGGACTTGCGAAGGTTATTATTGTTATTGTTGTAATGATTATTGTTGTTGCTGTAGTACAATAGTTGCTGAATATTTTGTCAAAAATCGTAGTGTTATTATCATCACTTGTTATTATTGCTATATCTGTCGTAATGATTATTATTGTTGTTGTTGTCATTATTTTTATGATTGTAATTATTGGTATAATTGCTATTATTATTATTAATTATTATTATTATTACTGTTGTTGTTATTATTATTATTATTATTATTATTATTATTATTATTATTATTATTATTATTATTACTATTACTATTACTAGTATTACGATTGTTGTTGTCATTATCATTGTAATTATTATCACTATCATTATTACTATTATAATTATCATTTTAGGTAATATAGGATAGTGCCATCGGTAGCAGTAGCTACAGTAGTAACAGTAGCGTAACGACGTATTTGATTTAATTTTGTTATATCTGCTCATAATAACGTGTCAGTTTCACATTCTTTGATGAATTAGAGAACACTGTGACATTCTCTGAGTGAGAATTGTATAAGCATATTTCCTTCTTTCAATTTGCTCATTATCATCGCAATTTTGTACATCTGTCTTGCCAATCAACCAGTTGTTGTGGTTGACTTTCTTGGGTTGAATTTAGCATATTTCGAAGGCCGGCCAACCCCTTGTCTGTGGGCCAAGGGCGCTGAACGGTGACTGCCGCAGAACTTATATAAAGATATAATATTAGTCTTTACAAGTCACTCAATACCAAAATGCGGTATCCTATCAAAACACCATAAAATATTATGAACACATTACAGATATTATCAAAACTGGCAAATGCATATTATCCAATTGTCATGTTTGAAATCTTGTTGGAAATATTATTAAGAGCGATAACTAGTTTAACAACATTTCAGCCTATAATATCAAGGTGGCTCACTTGACTTTAGAGTATTCTTGAAGTGGTTTTCTGACAAGTCGCCTTGGCCGGCCCCGCTCTGAGAATTTCCCTTGTCTTTGCAGTCAGTCAGGTCGGTTGTGATTGACTCCCACTGCGGTTGTAATTTCATAAATGCTATAACTCAAAACCAAAATATTCGCTGTCGTGATTCCTCAGTGCACAACCCTCGATAACTCATACTCATACCGGGTTATGAATACAAAGAGTGTGGCAAATCGTGACCAATATATTTGCTCTAATGCTTCGGAGGCGATGAAGATTTTACAAAAGAGTTATAGACTGTCAAATTATTCGAGCAAGGTCCTGAGACTTCAAGTTAGGGCACCGGTGGGGTTGGCGAAGGGAAACTCTTCGGTGAGATATAAACTCGGGCACATATACACAGTCTCGCAACAACAGACGTGTTATGCATAATACTCATCAATGAAGATATGAATTACAGTGGATGGAGTTGTAGAAATGGATCTGGCTGTCTCTGTTCCTCTGTCCTCTCTCCTCTCTCTCTCTCTCTCTCTCTCTCTCTCTCTCTCTCTCTCTCTCTCTCTCTCTCTCTCCTCTCTCTCTCTCTCTCTCCTCTCTCTCCCTCTCTCCCTCTCTCCCTCTCTCCCTCTCTCCCTCTCTCTCCCTCTCTCCCTCCCCTCTCCCTCCCTCCTTTCTCCCTTTCTCCCCTCCCTCCCTCTCTCTCCCTCCTCTCTCCTCTCCTCTCTCTCTCTCCCTCCCTCCTCCTCCCTCCTCCCTCTCCTCTCTCCCTCCCTCCTTCTCCCTCCTCTCCTCCTCCCCTCCAACACACACACATACGCACAATAAAAGTACAACCAACGCACATGGTAAAAGAATGAACTTGAAGTGCACAGCGACTCGATATCAGAGTCCTTCCAAGTCCGGGTAGGGAATCCTGTCGAGTTGGTCGCTGTTCCTAGATGGTCGTTACGATTCTCTCCTTCGCGATCCGGTGACTAGCTTAGACGGACGCCGTTCCCCGAGGTCGTGTGCAATGAAACAAATATCATTTCCCGCAAAACGACGACGAAGTGACGGCTTTTCTCTGCGAATGATGTAACGGTCGAATCCCCAGTCATGTCTGAGGCGGCGGGAGTCATGACCAGCTGCTTGTAGTGACGTGTAATGAGTTTCACTTTACCCAGGAAGTGGGTGGCAGCGACCAGCTTTTTACTCCGTGTTTCCTTCTCATGGGCGTAAAACCTCCCCCTCCGAGAGGATATTGCCAGTTAAAGATACGATAAGACAGCGTCATTCTTTCGCGCAATGATACGGCGGTTTATTTGGGAAGCGCGACGGCCTCTGCGTGGGGGGGGGGGGGGGGGCGGTTCCGTGTGCGTGGATTTGCGTGAGGAGTTTAATGCGTGGGAGACATTTTGAATGTAGAAACGCCGGCTGTGAGGCTTCTGTGGCGTTCGGTTAGGCCTCTGAGTGCGAATTTGCAAAGACGTTATCGAACGCGGCTCGGTGATATGCGCGGCGGTGGACGAACGGCAGAGCGGCGGCTGCGGAGAAACATTTTCAGGAATTGGATGATAAATCCCAAGACAGAAGGAGATTTTCGTTATTAGATTATGCCAACGCGCTTTCTGTGATCTATATCTCTGAATATGTAAATGATGGCTCCCCCGCCGGGCGTCGCGCGCACACCTGAAGGAGGGCGACGCCTCTCGCTGGTCACTCTCGGCGCCTCCACCTCCGCTTGGCGGAGCTACACGAGGCCTCGTCGAGGGCGAGAAGCGGCCGGAGCGCCTCGGAGGACAAAAGGCCCGCGTCAGTGTGAATGAATGGACGAGGGGAAAGTAAAAAATCAGCTACAAAACATCTTTAAGCACTTACGAGCACGTAAAACATCTTCAAACACACGCGAGCGTACACACACACACACACACACACACACACACACACACACACACACACACACACACACACACACACACACACACAACACACACACACACACACACACACACACACACACACACACACACATACACACACACACACATAACCATACAAAAAAAAAAAAAAAAAAAAAAAAAAACGCGCACACTCAACCGCGAGACTACATATCTCGGAACAAGTGATAAAGTCTCGATGTTTTTACGGCTTCAGGAAGGGAGCGTGTGAGCAGTACGGGCGGGGGGGGGGGGTGAAGGGGGTTGCCCGCAGTGATTTACTGGTTTATTTATGCTAAATGGCTTAAGTGGGAGGGTGCAAATAGCCTGAGGATGTGACTGCAGGCTGCCAACACGGGCGTACATCGCGGAGTCTGCCAACCGTGACAGGAGGGTAGTATGTGACTGCCAACTCTAGCGTAGTTGGTGATTGCTGCCAGCGCCCGCGGCGATTCGGGCGATTGTTCTCGTTATTTACGCGGCGAGCGAGGGCGCCCAGGGGGAGGGGTGCCGGCGGTTTTATTTGCCATCACTAACTGACCGAGATCAGACTGCCCCTGGGGTTGGCTGGCAGCGCGGGCGCGATTCCTCCGGCGGCGGCGAGGATGTCAGCGCAGATCGGGAAGGGCTGTGGGCGGCAGAGAGGGCGTCCGGCGCTGGGCGATCTCTGGCGACGGGGAACAGGAAGCGTGTTGCCCCCCCCCCCTCCTCCCCGGGTGGAGACGTTGAGGGGCCGGGGGGAGGGGGGGGTCGCATGACGTCATCCGTATTCCAAGTGCGGGCGTGGGTCTCGAGGGAATCCGACGGGCGCCTTAACGACCCGATTCCGTTTGGAGATAAAAATGCAAAAAGACGTCATCAATAATACTTTTAAATCCAGGCGGCATAAATGAGGTAATTAAACTGGCGCTGATGAGCCTGATTATGCGAGGTTGATAAAACACACGTAGGAAGCCATTATGTAGGGGGATTGAGATATAGCTGGCCGGCACGCCATCTGCTCCCGAGGTCGGCGGCCAACGCGGCGGCCGCCCACGAAGGCTAGTTCCAGCCCGACATTAAGTACCCGGCGCGCCGCTCGCGTCCGAGGAACAAGCACGAGCAGCGAGGCGGCGGCGCCCGGGCCGGCGGGTCGCTCGCGGCCGCAGGATGAGCGATGGTCCTCGGGCGCGGCGGCGGCAAAAAGCCTCTTGATTGTGGGAATGAGATGCTTTCTTTCCCTTTTTTCCCTCCCGGTTTTTCTCTTCGGACTTAATTGTATCATTTATGTTCGGAGGAAGAATAAGTAGTCTGCTAGAATGAGGTAATATCATTTTATTGCTACCCATCATTTGCATATACTTGCATTCTACTTACCTTTTTTCCTGCAACTTTTTACTCCCGAGGTCTTCGTTTTGCCTAATGAAATCTGAAGTGAATTGGCCGCGGTGCGCGCTCGCCGGGGCTGCGGCGTGGCGACCCGGGACCCATTTTTGCGGCGCGAGAAATGAGAGAGCGAATTGATACGAGACTTTAAATGCGTAAATTGTTTTTCGGTTCTTGCATCATCAGTTTTCTTTACTGCGTCTATGATTGCTTGTTTTATAACACGCGTTTTTTTTCTTCTTCCTGAACGAAAAAAAAGTTTAAAAAAGGGATAGTTACACACGCAACTTTCCTCGCCGACAGATTGTTCGTTTAATTCCTCACCTGCATTTATACAAAGAACTTTTCAAAAGTTAATCATCCCGGCTATTAAGGAAACTAGCGATCTCCAGATATTTTTACAGGTTTCCACAGTTTCTTATAAAAGTTTCCGTCAGCATCGCCGCCGCTGACCATCTTCTCGCTCCCCTCCTTCTCCCATTCATTATCCTCGTCCTTTACACCCCACCTGTTCCCTGTCCTCTCCAGGCCCCTCTACCCCCCCCTCCTCCGCTTCCTCGCTCCCTTCGACCCTGCGTTTCCTCCCTCCCTTCTCCCAGCGCTCCCTTCCTCCCCCTCGTGTCCCTCCCTTTCTGCTCCACGTCTCTCTCTCCTCCCCTCCCTCCTCCCATCCTCTCCCTCCTGTCCCCGCTTCCCCCTTCGTGTCTCCCCACCGCCTTCTTCTTCCCCCCTCGCCTTTTTTTTTCTGTTCATCTCTGTCTCTCTTGGTCCCCCTTTCTCTCGGCGTCGACCCATTCGCGGTGAAATCTTCAGGCTGTTTCCAAGTGGCATTTTGAGTCGCGTTGAGTCAAGAAAACAGCTGTTGTTGGGGGACGGACGCACTGACCTGGCACCCCACCCCCCCCATTCGCCTCTACATCGCCTCCCCTATCGCCTGGCACCTCCCCATCGCCTGGCTCCCCTCCCCATCGTCTGGCACCCCCTCCCCCCATTCGCCTGGCACCCCCATAAACGCCCGCCAGGTGCCGGCCAACAACGGCTTGGGAAATTTGACAGGATAATCAGCCACATGTCGACACAACTTGACAACTTTGACGAATTGTTTTGAAACAAAATTGTCAAAAAATAAGAAGTGAAATTTCCTCTAGAGTAAAATTGAAGTTAAATATGTTCTAATGAAACTAATCAACCAGTGTTTATTTTCCTGCACAACAGTTGTCAGAAAATTATCTTTTTGGAGCATTTTGATTGAAAACTGAACTCCAGGTGGCGAGTGTCTGTTCGTTTGATGGTTAACCAAAAGGAAAACAAAGTCTAGTTTATTTTGCCAGAGAGCATACATGAATAGATGTATATATATATATATATATATATATATATATATATATATATATATATATATATATATATATATATATATAATATGTGTGTGTGTGTGTGTGTGTGTGTGTGTGTGTATGTGTGTGTGTGTATGTGTGTGTGATGTGTGTGTATGTGTGTGTGTGCATGTGTGTGTGTGTGTGTGTGTGTGTGTATGTGTGTGTGTGTGTGTGTGTGTGTGTGTGTGTGTGTGTGTGTGTGTGTGTGTGTGTGTGTGTGTGTGTGTGTGTGTGTGTGTGTGTAGTGTGTAAATATATGTATGTATGTATGTATATTATGTATTTATGGACACACACTCACACAAACACATTCTTAAGTGTATGTAAATATGCACGCATTTTTCATTACATTTCCACACCGTATCGCTGCAGCCTCATAGAACACAGACGTACCGCATGTTTACGAGAGGAACATTAGTACAGAGCATTCATGATGTGAATTCCCGAGGCACCTGCCACGGCGAAGGGGATCCAGACGGTTCGGGGATGAAGCCCTGCTTGGGAGGAATAGGGCGGGGGGGGGGGGGGGGAGGGGATGGAGGATGGGAAGAAGGGGGGGAGGGGGTATGGAGGATGGGAGAAGGGGGGGGAGGAATGGGAGGAGGATGGGAGAAGGGGGGGGGGGGAGGGGTGGAGGGGGGGAGGGGGGGGGGAGAAGGGGGTCGAGGTGGGAGGTAGGGGGGGGGAGGGGAGAAGGTGGAAGGGGGAGGGCGAGGGAAGAGAAGACAGGTCAGGCTGGGGAAGAGGAGAGGGGGGCAGAGAGGGGAGAGGGTGGAAGGGCGAAGGGAAGAAGGGGGGAAAGGGGTGGGGGGGCGGGCAGAAGCAGATCTCCCTAGGACGGGCACTTCGGGCTCTTTGATACAGGCCTCGCCCCTCCGCTTTGTTTATTTACCTTATTATAACGAGTCGCTAATTGCTCGGGCTTCCTGTTACTCGGCCGTGGGAAAAAAAGCGGCAGGACCTGTGTGGCGGAGGCTGAGACAGCCGCCCCCCTCCTCCTTCTCATCCTCTCCTCCTCCTCATTATTATTATTATTCATCTTCTCCGCCTCTCTCCTCTCCTTTCTCTTTCTTCCTCCTCCTCCTCTTCTTCTTCTTCTTCTTCTCTTTCTCCTTCTCCTCCTCTCTTCTTCTTCTCTTCCCTCCCTCCTCCTCCTCCTCCTTCTCCTTCTTCTTCTTCTTCTCTTCTTCTTCTTCTTTCTTCTTCTTCTTTTCTTCTTCTTCTTCTTCTTCTTTCTTCTTCTTCTTCTTCTCTCCTCCTCTCCTCCTCCTCCTCCTCCTCCTCCTCCTCCTCCTCCTCCTCCTCCTCCTCTCTCCTCCTCCTCCTCCTCCTCCTCCTCCCCCTCCTCCTCCCCCCTCCTCCTCCTCCTCCTCCCTCCTCCCCCTCTCCTCCCCTCTCCCCTCTCTCCTCCTCCTCCTCCTCCCTCCTCCTCCTCCTCCTCCCCTCCTCCCCCTCCTCCCCTCCTCCCCCCTCCTCGTCTCTGCAGATCGGAGTGGAGGATTTCACACGGTGGAGAGGGAGGGAGTGAGGGGGGGGGGGGAGGGAATGGCCCAGCATCGCAATTTTATTTACATATAAACACGTTCATCTTCCGCCGATTTCGCACAAAATATGCGCATTCAAGCACGAGCGAATCACACCCGGCCACCGCATCCGAAAGCGCAGATATAACGAGCAGATAATAACACCGAAGATAATTACGTCATAAAAGAGGTGGAATGGGCGTGCGAGATGCGGGCGGACGCGGGGGCGGGCGGCTGGTGGTTCCTGTCGCTCACAGTGTATGTTTGACGGGCGCTGTGCCTGTTGTTTTGATCTGCGGCCCAAGAGCTAATTATTGAGGCCACGCTCGCCATTTTTTGCCGATTTTGATTACGCTGCGCCGAATCGGGGATAATCTGGTTCATTAATGCTGCCATATTTGCTCTTTGTTTAATACAAGCAACTTACAATCCATATTTCAGCCACAGCCACATGGCGAGTGCCTGTCATTCATGCGAGGAGAGAGAGAGGGAGGGAGGGAGAGGGTCAGGGAGGGATGGAGGGGGAGGGGTAAGGGAGGGAGGGAGGGAGGAGAGGGAGGGACAGACGGATGGATGGATGGTTGGGGGAAGGTAAGGAGGGGGAGGGTTGAAGTAAAGGAAAGAGGGAATGTGGAAGGGAGGGAGGGAGGGAGGGAGGGACACACAGAGAGAAGAAAGGATGGAGGGAGGGAGGGAAAAAAAAGACTCTCAAACTATGTTACAAGAAAGCGTGGACTGTGACCCGTTTATCGGAAAGAAAGAAATCGAAAATGTTTTTTTTTTTTTTTTTTTTTTTTTTTCTCGCATTGCCAGGATCGCGAGAGGGACTGCGCAAGGGAAAGGGCTCGAGGAAGTGTTTACAAGTGCCGGTAATGGCGTGATGAAGAATTTCCTGATAATCCCGCCCCTCCCCGCGCAGTCGTTAATCCCGGCGTCGCGTTACCCACCCGAGCTCCTTCCCTTATCTCTATAACTTAATACCGCTCAACAGTTTTACAAGCGATGCTGCTGAATATGCGAGATCCATCCTTGCAAACTTGACAGTCCGGCGGAAGGCTTTTTGTGCGGCTGTATAAAAATGTAGGATGATCAGGTTTCTGGGCCGGGCTGACAGATGGCAGGCAGGGCGGCGCTGGTGTCTCGAGCCTGTGTGTTTATTATCCCGCCATCCCGGTGATCCCGGGCCGGGCCGCTCGCTCTCCCCTCGCCCCTTTTATCACTATCAATCTTACATCAAACCCTTGATGGTTATATCGTGTCTTATCTGGGGATAAAACGACAAGACCCTTTTGCGATTTGCCTGGGACAGGTCGCCCGAGACTCGGAATCTGGTCCAGGGGTCGCGTCCGAGGGCGCGGGGCCGCCCATTCACAAGCCGAAAGAGAGAGTTTTCGCTTCAGGTGTTGCGAAAGAATCGCGTTTCGGTGAAATTGGTTTAATGTATCAACTGCAGTAATTGAAAATAAAAAAAGTAATTAAAAAGTTCCCAAATCATCGACTTCCGGTCTCCATGACATAGCCCACATTAAACTGTGTTGATCTTTACACTGGCAGTCGAGGGCTTTGTGTCTCGGCATTATGGCCCCGTAATTACCGGTTACATCAAAATGCAGCTCTTTCGCAGACTTCATATAAGCAATTAAAGGGTGTCTCAGGGCATGCGCAGACGCTGCACTGCGGTCTAGGCGGTCGGGCGACAGTTCATTCGGGTTTTGTCGCTGTTATATCATGCATATGGTGTGTCCTTGTCTCCTCCTCAGCTGTGTCTCAGCCTTCTCCTTGGCGATTCTTTCCTCTCAATGATTGATGTGACTTGTCCCTCTGATTGCCTCGCCTTTCCCTCCTCCTCCTCCTGTCACATTCCCCGGCCTGACCTCCCGCCGCCCTCCGCCTCCTTTCCCTCGCCGTCAGTTCCTTTCGTGTTCGTGATTCCTCCTCCTCCTCCTCTCTCCTCGGCATCATCATCATCCACCTCACTTCCCTTTCATCGGCATCTTTCCGCACCCCATCTCCCCCCTTTTCCCTACGCCCGCCTCTCACGTGCCGCAGATAACTGAACATTTTCCACTTTCAGACTGGTATCAGGGTAAGCCCCGCAGTGGCCTCCGCCGGACCTTCCGAGCATCAAGAGCGCGACTTAAAGTAGGAGTCGCAGCCTCTTTATGTTTCTCGAGAGTCGTTGTGAAGGCGGACTTGGCCATGGTCTCTCTCTCTCTCTCTCTCTCTCTCTCTCTCTCTCTCTCTCTCTCTCTCTCTCTCTCTCTCTCTCTCTCTCTCTCTCTCTCTCTCTCTCTCTCTCTCTCTCTCTCTCTCGAGCGCCCTTGCCCTAACCCTGGTACCCTCTCCCGAGCCCTGCTGTCGCTCCCTCTGACGCTCAGCGCCTCGCCCTTCATCTCCGCTTCAGCCCCGACTCTCATTGCTCTCCTTTGCTTCATGCCGACTCCACACTCAGTCCGACCCGCCTCAGGGGAGGGATAAAAGTTGTGTTTTAATTAATTACTGATGGTTCACGCCAAACTTAGAATATGTATGTGCACACACACACACCACACACACACACACACACACACACACACACACACACACACACACACACACACACACACACACACACACACACACACACACACCACACACACACACACACACACACACACACACACACAACACACCACACTATATATATATATATATATATATATATATATATATATATATATATATATATATATATATATATATATATATATATTACATAGAATAGAAACACACGCTTGTTGCACATTCACAGAAACCCCTATTTAGACTATATGTTTGATTCCGTGTCTTTGCGGGTGAATCGCCGCCGTCGGTTCCGCGTGTTTCGTCGCCGCCGCCAAGCGAAATCATGCAAGGGGCTTGTGCATGAGAGCAGCCCTTCTCCTGGTGCTCATGGCCATGTCAACCGTGTAACAGTAAGCGGGGTAGACATGTACACGTTCCTGTAGCAAGAAATTTTAGGCAATTTGCACAATCTTTATGTGCTCTATTACCTCATGCACAGGTTTTTATTTGCATTTAGATTAGTTGGCGGGGATGCCGGGGTTTTTGCTGCGGTTTTATCAGCGGAGTTAACACGGACAAATGTCACGGCTCATAGCGGCGTCCGTGGCGTTCACACGGCACCGCGGCGCAGAGGAACGCTCGCCGTGGTCGCGCAAGGGGGACAGGATGCGTCGACTGCTATCGAGGGAGGCAGAAGGAGTCACGCAGCGATGTGGGGGCGATGGTGGGGACACTTGGGGGAGGCGGGGCGGGGGGGGGTGCTTCAGTGGGGAAAGGGGAAGGGTGGGGGAATGGGTAGGAGGAGGGGAGGGAGGGTAAATGGGAGGAGGAGGGGAGGAAGGGTAAATGGTGTAGGGGGAAGAAAGGGGGAGGGGAAGGGGAGTGAGTGAGGGTAAATGGGGGAGGGGGACAAACAGGGAAAGGGAAAAACAGAAGGATAAGAAGCGAGAAGGGAGGGTAAATGAACGTAGGAAGTGTGGGTGTGGCGGCGCATAAAGAACGTAAGAGCTGAAGTAAAGGAAGGAAGGGGATGGCGAGAAATTTGAAGACAAAAGCCTGGGGAAGGAAAGTGGGCAAAGAGAACCGTGATGATTAGGAAGATATGTTTGCCATATCAATAAGTGAATGATAAACAATGCATAAGCAGCGATGTCTTTTACCTGTTCTTTTATTCATGTCACAGAAACAAAACTGAAAAAATAGAACGTAAATTAAATTTATAAAAGATAGTAATGATAACCAAAGGAATTGTGATTTTTCAGAATATAAGTTCGAAAATGATGATAGGATTCTCGGAACGCCTTGTGTGTTGTGATCACTCGAGAGAAAATATCTTAATCGATTTGACCAAGATAATAAAAGCCTCAACAGATAAAAGCTTTCATAAACACTGTCATTATCTAGATCGATTCCGAAGAGGAGAGAAAAAAACTATTGTCTGGATATCACTTTTCGATTCAAATTTCACAGATCCGGCTGTCTTAAAATTCACCCGACTAAAATGGCTGTCATTGTCTGCATTGATCATTGTATTCTATGACTTACTTACTGAGGAAATACGTACATTGTGCTTGAATGATGTAAAGGTCTCCCAAGGCACGCAGAAAGTGGAGGCAAGAGAAGCGAACAGAAATGTAAGTGAAAAGTTGTAAAGTAGTTTCTCGTAGCCGAAGAGATCAGCGTCTCTGCTCCTCTGGACACGTGCATAGTCTGACGATTAATTATCCAACGAGATTATTCGTTTAAATTTCTCCAAACGTAAAGAAAGATATAAATAAAAACAACGTTTCTGATCATAACGGCCGACTTCAGGCAGAATTCGCACCTTGCAATCTCCGGATAAAAACAAAAAAACAAAACAAAAAAACAAAACAAAAAAACACACACGGCATTAGAAAGCTGATGGTGAGATGGATGTTCATTTTTGAGGTCAGAGGTCACAAGCCAATGATAAAATATACACTTTTAGAATATGAAGTTACGTTGACGCCCGTGAATACTGGAAGTGTGTAGTCTGGTTGTGTGAGTGTTAAAATGGGGTAAAAACAGAATTTAGAAATAAACTTACGATAAAGATAGACGTGAAGTAAGGATGACAACTTTTCTTGATCTCAAGTTCGTGATCATGTATATGCTCAGTTTGACTTGCCCTAATGGCTATGTGGAGGTTGAAAGGCGCTCCTCATATGTTGTAGGTAAACTGAACTGCCTGAGAACAATACGACGCCTTAGTTTGATGTACGTCGATAATTATAGAGAGACAGCATGGGACATGTTTCAACACACGGGTTAGTAAGTAGGTAGTTTAGTGACACGTAAAAGGTAAACAGTTCCGTAGTTCAGGATTAGTGGCATGTCCCCAGCCAGCCCCAGAGAGCGCGTAGAGGCCGGTCAGGCGGCGAAGGGGAGCGCAGGCATGTTAGCGAGCGTTGAGGCCGTGAGAGCGGTAGGTAGAGACCTGTGGAGCCCCGGTGTAGGTGCCCAAGCGCAGCTGCGCAGGTGTAGCTTCCCTGGTGTAAGTAAGACATGACGGTGTGTAATACCTTCCCTGCTTCTTTGCCTAACACTGCAGTCATCCCAAAGTCACATTAACCCCTGAGGTGCGGCTCCCGCGTGGTGGGAGCGCGCCACCCTGAGTGAATAACTGCCATCACGCTCAGTGCTTCATGACTATAGATTTAAATTAAATTTTGATTTTTCATGAAATAGCTTTTCCAAAAGCTATGACTGATGATTATTTACTGTCATTTTAATGATTTCTTGAGGAGCTTTGCGTGACGTACTGGTGTATATTTACAGGTCCGGCTCCAGAGCTCCTAACGTACTGGGGCCACCCCCTACACAAGGGAGGGGCCCGCCCCCACTTCCCTACGTGTTGATGTATGTATCCAAGCTTTGGATATTGTTACTTTCTGTAGCAATACACTTATGTAGGCTTGACATGAAATACAAAACTGAAATACAATTACTTTATTTTGTCTAATAATGCTAATAATCCCATGAAGCAATTTGAGTTAGTATTTAACTGTTAGAATTTCGATCAGCTCTCCTGAGCAACCATTGGTATTGCACATCCAGGTCTAGTTGGAGGCCCCTGTAACGGTGTCCTAACCCCCGCCCTCCCTCCGCACTTGCCGCCTCAGCCTCCCCTAAGCCGACGCCAGGTGCAGCGGGACAGATGCATTCATTCACCAGAGGCCCAGCGTTGCATTCCTCCTATTTAATATTCAAAGACTAAGGAGGGCCTAGCTTTGCGATACATCCTTTGTGTGATCCTTGTGTGCGAGGGAGTGTGTGTAACATGACGCGGTGTGACGTAGCCGAGGTCAGCAGGTAAGGTTACGGTTGCGGTCCCGGGGCGGTCCACTATCTTCCACGCCATTACCTGCGCCGCCTCCGATTTCTTTGCCTGTGGCGCAGGCTTTAGATTAGAACTTGAGATTTGTTTCTAATTTTACCGTAAAGTCTGTCGTTGGTTTGTCGTTTGCTTTTCTTTTCTGCAATCCGAGAAAGTGCCTTGAGAGACTCGCCGGCGCTGCTTCGCCAGGGCCCACAGAGGCGTCCGCGCGTCGCCGTCGCGCCGCGATGCCCGAGGACTGGGGCGGAGATGCCGTCCGAGGCAATGAAGCGGTCAAGCCAGGCTGATACCTGATATTGGCTACTAAATGGCTACTGGGGAGAAGCTCCTCCGGCCTCGTCTCCCCAGACCACCAGCGGGAAGAACACCTGTCACATTTTTATAATTCACTTTAGGATATTTTGCCGAGAGGAGCTGGTCGGCAGTGTGAGAGGGAGGAGAGGTGGGTGGCCGAGGAGGCCGGCAGGGAATGCGGGAGATAAGAGCCCAGGGCAGAATATTGAATTAAATAAGTTCTCAGATAGAGATTACGGAGAGACAAAAAGCCAGATAAGGCGCTCCAGGAAACCGAATGTTGACAGCTACAACATAATCATGTAAAGAGTAGATAGAGGCTGGGCGGGAGCACTCAGCTGATACCTGATACGGGGGACCTAATGGTGGCCTGTCCGAGCGTGCAGGCGGCGTGCCGGCCTGTCCTGAGAGTGCAGTGCCGGGGCTGTCCTGCGGCCACGGTGCTGTCCGTCCTCAGGCTACGGCGACATCCTGCGTCCGTCCCTCCCTCCGATGTCACTCGCCGTGGCCTCCGCTTCTCCTCGCCGGCCGTCTTGTCGCGGTCGCTGGTCCCTCCAGCTTCTGTCTCACCTTGCGCTTGTCCTGCTGCGCCACCGAGGTCCGATCTTATCTGCCGTTCCTCCTCCTTACGTCCTTTTTTATCTGCGGTTCATGTCTCCTGTCCTGCGCCACCCTGAGTCTGCTTTTCCGTACGTTCATGTCCGCCTTTCGTGCTCTTCCATCCCATGTGGTGCTCTGCCTTCCTCTATGTACTCCATCGAATGCCTTTCCCCTCTCTCTCCTCCCTTTACTCCCCTCTTCCTCCTTCCCCCTTCCCTTTCCCTCTTCCCCTTCCCTTTCTCCCCCTCCTCCCCTTCCATCCACTCTTCCCGTCCCCGCTCTCCCCTCTTTCCATTCCCCCCTCTCCTCTCCTTCCTTTCTCCCCCTCTCCCCCCATCCCTTCCTTCCCCTCTTCCCCCCCCTTCCTTCCCTCTCCCCTCCTCCCCTCCTCCCTCTCCACACTTTTCCATTACCCCTAAATGAGGCGACCACAGGGTTAGCATGCGATTGTGTCCCATTTTCCAGCCATTCCGCAGTCCGAATTAATATTTTGGGGCCGAGGTTTCCATACATAAAGTGAGCCTTTGAACAGCGTGGAGTGACATAACGCCGCGGGGAGAGCTCGGGCGGGAGAGCGCGATGGGAGGGGCGAGCGAACCGACGGCAAAAAAACAGTCCGACCGCCACAGAGAAATGACCACCGCGCGAGTCCGACTCTTTTCACTTCTCATATATCATATTCGGAGAGGAGGGGCTGAAAGGGGTCGTATTTTTCGTGAAAATAAAGCGTCTTTATCCCCCAAATGTGACACGCGCTTCTGAGCCGCAAATCGCATTATCGAGTTAGTAAAGCAAATGGAAACATCTGGCCGGCCGAAACGTCGCTCTTTTGCGCTTTTTGTTGCCACAGAATCAATTGGTTGATAGAGGAAACAGTGAGGTTATAATTGGCTGCTGTGGCGGCGGGGGCGGGGCGATGGGCGCTGGAAAGGGACGTTTTGAACCAATCGTGGATCTGCATCTGGCTGTGCTTTCGTGATTATGATATTTCGATTCCAGCGAAATGGATTTGTGAAAGCGGGCGCGGCGAGGGCGGCCTGGGGTCCGCGGGCGGCGAGGGCGCAGCGGGCGGGAAGGTGCTTAGGCCTCCCTTGGCCTTCGCCGGAAACACGCTCCCACTTCTGTCAAAGAGATGCTGACTCATGCTATTATAACTAAAACTGAGGGATCAATAACACCGAGCCAACATTTTTTTCACGTTTTTACTTTAGACACGTACGAACCTCATTAACGGTCTTGGAATACATTAGTGGCAAGAGAGAGAAAAAAGGCTTGGATGGACGGCCCGCTCTGCCCCGAGGGTCGATTTTTGAATTAGATGTCAGAGCTCAGTTGAATCAGTTGGCATTTATATACTACTACTGCTACTACCGTTACTACTAACTACTATTACTATTAAATAAACCCAAAAGTAATTTTCAATAACCGAGTTCTCAGCGAATATTATTTGAATTAGATGTCCGCACAAAGTTGAATCAGTTTGGATTCATATACTACTACTATTATTATTAAAGAAACCCAAAATAAATTTCAATAACCGAATAAGCGAATATTTTTTTAATCAGATGTGAGCGCACAGTTCAATCAGTTTATATTCACGTTCTACTAGTTCTATTACTATCATCATCATCATCATTACTATTAAAGAAACCCAATAAATATCCGTCAATAGCCTCCGACTTCCGAATAGTTTCAGCGCCGCCCTTCCGCATGGCACGGCTCGCATGACACCCAGCGCCGCCCATGCCATGCCAGACGGACAAAGACTCGGCAGATCTCTCTCTCGTCAAAAAAGCGAGTTGGCCGCATCTGCTTTGGCCGCTGAGTCACGCCCGAAATGAGCCCCGCACGCAAATCAATATGGAGGAAATCCACGCTTTACGTTTTTCAATTACAACCCTTCGCGGCAGGACAGCAAACGCGCCACCTCATCGCCTTAATCATTAATATCAATATAGTTGTTTGGGAGCAATCGATATTTGGTTCATTTTTACTGCATGGTTTAGGTTGTGGATTGAACAGTAGAATAATAAATTGGTAGCTTTTGTTTTCATTTAGCTTGGGTGGGGTTAGGGGAGGGGGGGGGGGTATGTCCGTATGTACGTGTGCACATAATTTCGTACCTTATTTATTTGACTGTTTCTTCTGTC
>NW_020869461.1:523378-528378 GCF_003789085.1 Penaeus vannamei
CACCAACACACCCCGATCTCCCGCATGCGAACTCCGAACCTCACTCTCTTATAATTCACACAGCGAGACAGCCGCACGCAACACTCTCGCCCGAATCCGCAAACACAGACACGCACAATAGATGCTTAAACTCGTACTCTGAACAAATAGATCAGGTTTTATGTGCGGTTTAGTCTTCCATCGCGGGTCACGGCCAGCGGGAGTGTAATGAAGGCATTGCGGATGCAGGAGGTCCCATGCCGTGCGCCCCGCTCAGCTGTCGTATGCTGTCCCATCCACACACATTACGCGCCCATTCCCACGGTCAGCACTCGGCTGCGCTGCCCCAGGTGAGGCACGCAAACCACGCCGGTTCTGAGTACTGCACAAACACACGCACGCGCGCGCTCACACAACCCTCTAACTACACTGCCAACGCCTTTGCAATCGCCGCGAGTTACGAGGCCTCTTCCCTTTCGTATTCGCAAGACGCGGCCATGTGGGGAAGGGCGTCGATTGCCTGTCACCGTTTCGATGACTGCGCGAGCATTGGATTGCTTCCATCAGGAACTGTGATGGAGCGGAGCGGTGTTGGAGCGGAGATTGCGGCCGCCACATTGTGTCGTTGCGCCCAAGTGATGGGGCCATTCGCCCGGAACATGTCCTGTATGTCCACTCCACGCCGCAGTGGAGGCCATGCGAGCCGCGCGGGGGAAGGGAAACAGGCGATTGTAATGTGAACGAAATAATAGGAATAAATAAATAACGATAAAGATGAGCGTTACGATCATTGTAGGTTTTGATGGTAATGGTATCAGTTGCATTATTTTATTTTTCCTGTTCTAGTCATTATTTTGAATATTTGTTATTCATTATGCATTTTCTTGATCGTTTATTACTATTATTATTGGTGATGGTGCTGTGATTATCACTGTTATCAACATTATTAAGCCTGCACATTTTTTCGACCAAATTAACAATAACGATATTTATTTGATGATAACAACAGTTACAATAAGGATCAATGGATATCTAGTCATAATGGTAATGAGTACCATAATGTTGATCGGAACGTAATGTTCCTAAAAGAAGAAAAAAAGAAAATTTATTTTGCTTATCTGCAACTCAGCAGTGGCAAGGCCACATGATGCTCATCAACAGACTCTGGCAGCACAAGAGTTCAGAGCTGGAAGTGTGCAGCATCTCAACTGTGTCTTACTGGTCCTGTTGCAAGTGTCCTGAGTGTGTATGTGTCTGCGGAAATGTCTGATTTCAAGCGTTGCATGTGCCCTGCGAAGGAGGTGGTCCTTGAAGATGGAATGCGCGGTCCGTGCGGGGTCAGCATGGCCATGTGGTCCTGGAAGCTGGGTTGCGTGGTGCATGTGGGGTCAGCATGGCCATGTGGTCGTGGACGTCTTAGTGCAGCATGTGACCCCCCCCCCTACCCACCCTCGCAATGGCTTGCTTCCTCCGAGCCCAATCCGTCAGACAATTAATTACATCGGTTGTTATTACACGGATGTTATGCTGCAGACGAAGGCCGAGCGGAAGGTGCGTGAGCTCGGGGCCCGCGTGCTGTCTGTCTGTTGCCACACGGCTCGACCGCCGCTCCCTATATCATATTAATTACCGAGGGGACGCGCACTTGCTGATGAAATTGTTGGTTGCATAGACATCCGTACATCGGTCTGTGAGTGATGGTGATTATAGTCTGTGCGGCGGCGCCCTGGTCCCGAGGTGCTGATGGCGCTGGAGGGCACGCCGACGGGGGGCCAGGTGCTGGCTCAGGGGGCGCTCGGTGGTGAGGACCTGCTGGTGATCGCGGTGATGAGCGACGGAGGACGAGTGTGAGGAAGGCTCTTCGGGGCGGGTGTGAGGGCGGACTCCCAACGAGTGCTCTGCCGCGTGACGAGCCACAATGGCCGGATTAGGAGACGCACAGAGGGAGGCGCGGGAGGCAGTGTCGGGAAGATAAATGGAAGGCCTCGGCGCGGGGGTCACGGGCGTCGACGCGGGCGTGCTGCGGCCAAAGGGAGTCGCAGAGCATCACCGACGACGGCGACGGAGGCGAGGACGACTCCTTAGCGGGAGAGGCGACGCACTCGACCCGAGGACGAGGTGTGGAGGAGGACCGGCTGACGCTCGTGGCAGAGAAGCTCTCGAGGAGACGAGGCGAGCATCTTGCAGGGAAACAATGTTCTGCAAGATGGATTGCAGAGTCCATTATCAACGGTGACCTGACAGAGCGGAACCGCTGTTAGTCTGGTTGTCGTCGTGACAAATTATCCGGTGGATATTGCGCCTTATGTTGGCGTGACGTCAGAGCCTGGCGGCGAGGGCGGCGTGCCCGGGGTTGCCTCTCCTCGTGGGCGTCTGGCAACCGGACCCGACGCCTGGATCGGCGGGCGGCGGGCGGCATTGGTCGTGGCCCGCGCCATTGGCCGCCGATTGGCCCGGCTAATGATTGGCCGCCGCAGTGATAACCCGCCTAATTTATTCAGGTGCGAGCGGCGCGTCGGCGTATCCGGAGGCCGTGTCGTTGTGTCCGAGTGGAAATGGATGCGGTTGGGCGGGGGCGGCGGCGCTGCGCTGGGCGCCATCAGCAGAGAAAAGCCTTCCCTAATGCGCTTGCATCTTGCAAAACATTGATCAAGTGCTATACGAGTTGGTGGTTAATGACGGCATTTATGTTGCATTTTTCATTTCGGGAAACGGATATGTATGCAATTAGTGGGTTTGCAAGAAGGTAATTGATATCATAAAGTATTGTGCATGATTTGATTACGTTTAATAACCCCATATTATGACTATTTATCCTCATAAATCACGCCGAATACCTGAGTCTGTGTCGCGCCGCGAAGCGAGAATCGCTTCGGCAGGGACCGCCCCCCGCGCCTCCGCCGCCGCCGTCGGAGTGTCACGCAGGCGAGGCGGCCCCTCCGCCGCCGCCGTCGTCGCGGCCGACCGAAGGGCGCGATGGCGGTACGATGAGGGTCCTCCGGGATATTTATTGGCGATGAGCGGCAACAAAACATCTGTAATTTGAGTCGGACCCTTCCTCCCGCCCGCCCGTTGCTCCACCCACACACGCCCACGCTCCCTTTCGCCCTTTCCCTCTTCCTCTTCCTCCCCTCTCCTCCGCCTGCCTTCCTTCTCCCTTTCACGCTCTCTCCCCTCCTCACCCTTTTCTTCCTACTCCCCATCTCTTTCTTTCTCTCTCTCTCTCCCCTTCTTATTGGCTTTCCATTTTCTCTCTTCCCATTGCCTGTTCCTCTTCTTTACATCTCTCTGTTAATTACCATGCCTCTGCTTCTCTCCCAATTCCCGTCCTACCATTTTTTTTCAGCCATTACTTGTGCTCCCTCCATTACCTCGCTCTACCTCATACCCCTTCTTTATCGCCATCTCTCTCTCTAACTCTCGTTGCGCTCCTCCTCAATTGCACCCTCCCCCCCTCCCCCTCCCCTTGCACTGCAGTCCTCACCGCAGCTCTCACTCCGTTCTTTCGCCTATGCATCCGTATTTTATCAACAACATATTTTCCTTCACAAATTTCCAGCTTTCTTGCCTCTGTATTTCTTGGATCCAATCGCCCCCCTCCTTCCCTCCCCCCTCCCCTCCACGCCTGTGCATACTGCGTTCCCTTCCCTCCCCTTCCCTCCCCTGGGCGTCCGCACCGTCCTCCCGTCTCCACATTTCTCCTTGTGTGTCGTGCCTGCCCAATCAGAGCCCCACCCTGCCTCGTGCACGCCGCCATAAACACCCGGTCCTCCTGCCCTCGCTCCCTCCTTCCCTCCGCCCCCTCCTTCCCTCCAGCCCCTCCTTCCCTCCCTCGCGGCGACCCATCGCTCAGCCCTCCACGCTTCCCCGCCGCCCTCCTTCAGCTCCCCTTCGCCTGCTCTCCCTCGCCCTGACACTGAGGCAGGAGAATGCTCGGGCGTCCAATAAACAACCCGAGATACTGACACGGGGAGGTCCTTTCGTTTTGTTGCACGAGGTTGCAGCGACTTATTTGCAGCAGAAATGCACGCTTTTCCCTGAATTCCCCGCACCGTCGCCCACGCCCTCCGGAGAGCTCTGCGCTGGGGCTGCCTCCCTCCCCCTTCAAATTTCTTCCTTGCCCTGAATATGAGCTTCCCACGCCATTACGCAAACCTACTTTTCCTGGAACTCGTTTTCTTTTACAACAATAATGTCCTTCGATGACGCCGGCCTCCCTTCCCTTCCTCACCATCTTCATTACCCGGACGACCCCCTCCCCCGCCCCCTCCCCTCCCCGCCGGCCTGGCCTCCCCGCCGCCTCCTCCTGACTAAATGATAGTGTCATTAATATCAGGATCGTACCCTTCTGCTGTAAAACATTTTGTCCCTACGTTTCCAATTTCGGATTCTCGTTCTCCGTTAACAACAGTAAGGAAATACGAGTAATTTGGGCCGCTCCCTCCCTCCGTCCCCCCTCCCTCCTCCCGACTGTAGCTCACAAGTACAGCACAGTAATTCACGGGATAACCGGAACCTCTAGAATGTAATCGTTATCAAGCTGACCAATCAGAAACGCGTCCTAATTGGTTTGAAATATGTCCGTTATCATTCAGACCAATCAGAAGCTCCGGCGTGGTCATAATGGCTAGCTTCAAGTGTTAGCGTGTGGTTGATTGGCAAGTGAGTGTGAAACATGACACCGGGACCCTCCCACCCCCCCGCCACCGACTCCTACCCGACAATTACACATCACATCTGATTGGAACGGAAATATGACCGAATTAAAGCCCACTGCCGGCGCACGGAAATTTCTCGAAACGGCCATCACGAGGAGTTATTCGGGCTTTAATTTTTGATTTGTTCGACTGGGCGTAATGATAGCCATTGGGCGGCGACCCCGCTGCCGGCCGGGCGGGCCGCCGAGCGAAGAAGCTCGACTTTTTCTTATTCCAGAAATTTAAGGTAAAAATAACAGTAATTATTGGAGTGAAATTGGCACCATCGCCCTCGACGAGACATAACCTCGCCACAGCGACCCC
>NW_020869461.1:538378-553378 GCF_003789085.1 Penaeus vannamei
CCTTCATTCCTTTTCTCTCTCTCTCTCTCTCTCTCTCTCTCTCTCTCTCTCTCTCTCTCTCTCTCTCTCTCTCTCTCTTCTCTCTCTCTCTCTCTCTCTCTCTCTCTCTCTCTCCCTCCCTCCTCCCTCCCCCCTCCCTCCCTCCCCCTCCCTCCCCCCTCCCTCTTCCCTTCCCTCCCTCTTCCCTTTCCCTCCCTTCCCCCTCCCCTCCCCTTCCCCTTCCCCTCCCCTCCCCTCCCCCGCCCCCTCCCCGCCCTCCCTCCCCTCCCCTCCCCTCCCCTCCCCTCCCACTCCCCCTCCCCTCCCCTCCCACTCCCTTTCCCCTCCTCCTCCCCCTCCCCTCTCCCTCTCTCTCCCTCTTCCTCTTCCTCTAACTCTTCCTCTCTCCCTTTCCCTCCCTCTTTCTCTTCATCTCCCTCTCTTTCTTTCTCTCTCTCTCTCTCTCTCTTTTTATCTTTTTATATGTGTTTATACATGAAGTATGTATGTGTCTCTGACTCTATCTGTGTATTGGTATTGTGTGCGTGGTGCGTGCGCGTGCGTGCGTGCGTGCGTGCGTTGCGTGTGTGTGTGTGTGTGTGTGTGTGTGTGTGTGTGTGTGTGTGTGTGTGTGTGTGTGTGTGTGTGTGTGTATGTGTGTGTGTGTGTGTGTGTGCGCGCGTGCGTGCGTGCGTGCGGCTCCCCCTCTCTGTGTATGTCTCTAACGCTGTGAGTGTGAGTGTGTGTATGTGTGTATACTTTTTTGAGTGTTTATGTATATTTTCATTTATGTGCGTTTGTAGAGTAAGTGTATATGCAGATGTTCAGAAATTATACCTGCATGTGTACGTACATAAGTATGTAAGTATGTGAGTCTTTAGAGAGGATGATAGCTTGACCTCCGCTTTCGAAAGGAAAAGTCGAGAAGTCCCCCTCCCCCCATCCGCCCTTCCTCCCCCTGGGGCGTATTCCTGACACCTGATAGTTCGGGAGATTTTCCGGAGTTCCAATCACAAGCTAGAGTAATCCTGTGTTTTTTTCTGCGTTCCATTAATCAATATAGATTATATTGGCCTGTATTAATCAGCGATAATAGCTACTGAAGAATAAGACTTTGATGAGTCGCTCCCTAAATCGCTCCCAACATTTTTTTTTTCTTTTCTTTTTTCACTTCTTGGAGAAAAATTAGATTGGTAAAGCGAAACCGTAGAACTTAAACGTAATTGTTTTTCAGGGGGAACTAATTCAAAAGAAATTATGCAAACTTTGATTTTTGTAGCAGTGTAATCAACTCTCATCCCATCAGTCATTAATCATATTATCGCGATTTTTTCTTCAACTATGTCTCCTCACGTTACTCGTTTTTTCCCCGAGACTAATCACAATGCAACTGAAAAAATCCAAAAATCCGGAAGACATCTTTGTCGCCTGGCGTTAAGGGCGAATCTGGCGCGCAAGACATGTAATATCGGGGAATAGTTTTGCTACACTTTTAGAGGCTCATCAAGTGACGTAAAAAACTATTTAACAAGCATGTCGCAATTACTCACAGCCCAGTGGAGCTCCAGACTCGTGCGTGTGTCGCGGCGGGAGGCTGTGGAGGCGCCAGGCGAGAGGCGCCCGCCTGGCACGAAGGACAAGGCCCTCTCGCAAAGGGCAGTGCCATTTGCGAAGCGAAATAGACCTCAAACGCAGAAATACGGCCAAACGAAGCGAGTTATTGGTTTTTAAAAAAGAACGAAAACATTTGGAAAACAGGTAAGTGAAATCTTCGAGGGGTAAAATTTCGCCTTTCCCCCCTAATGCGAGGTGAGCCTCACTCAAAAATGCAGCGCCATCCCTAATGATTCCTATCAATTAATTCATTAAAGTTTTAATTACTGCGCTGAGCTTCATCTTATAATTATCTCTTCTGATTATTTTGTGTGATATTGGATCGTCCGGACTCGAGAATCCTTGATTTTTGATACTCATTTTTTCTGGCAGCGCGACGTATAGAATTATAGCAGAGACCATTATTCTTAATTGTAGGCTGGGGCGGGAGAGGGAGGGGGACCTGAGAGGAAAGGAGGGAGGGAGGGAAGGAGGGAGGGAGGGAGGGAGGGAAGCTGAAGGGAAGGGAGCTGAGGGGAAGGGGAGCTGAGGGGAAGGGAGGGAGGGAGGAGGGAGGGAGGGGGAAGGGGGAAGCTTGAGGGAAGGGAGGAAAGGGAGCTGAGGGAAGGGCGGAGTAGAGAAGGAGGCAAGGGGACAGGGGAAAGAGACGAAGGCAGGGAAAGGGAAGGGAGGGGAAAGAAGGCGACAAGGGGAAGGGGAGAGGGGAGAGGGTAGGGAAAAGAGGGAAGGAGGTGGTAAGTAGAATATCATAAACTGAAAGTGGTGAAAGAAGACGACTCTGAAAAGGGGGGGGAGAAAGAGGGAGGGAGGAGGGAGAGAGGGGAGGAACAATGAGGGAGGGAGGGAGAAAGGGAAGAAAGGGGGAGGGAAGGAGAAAAGAATGAATGAATGAATGAAGGAAGGAAGAGGTAGGGAAGGAAGAAGGAGGGAGGGAGAAAGAAAGAGGAAGAGGAAGAATCTGGCAGAGGCAAAATGTTTGTACGTAGAATAAGAGAGATTGAGAAAAATAGGTAAAGTGGGTGTGTACGCAGGAGTAGTAAGGAATGAGTGTGTGAGTAACGTGGTGTGTGTGTGTGTGTGTGTGTGTGTGTGTGTGTGGTGTGTGTGTGTGTGTGTGTGTGTGTGTGTGTGTGTGTGTGTGTGTGTGTGTGTGTGTGTGTGGTGTGTTGTGAGGGAAATAAAAACAGACAACAGACAGAGAATTGAGAATGAAGGAGAGAGAGTGAGAGTGAGAGTGAGAGTGAGAGAGAGAGAGAGGAGAGAGAGAGAGAGAGAGAGAGAGAAGAGAGAGAGAGAGAGAGAGAGAGAGAGAGAAGAGAGAGAGAGCACTGAGATAAAACGAGCAAGTGAAGGCAGCAGAAATTGCAAGAAAGGGCCCTGGCGCGCGGGGGGGGGGGGGGCGTGATTTGCAGCGTATAATGTTTAACGAGGAATTATCGTTAGGGTGAAGTTCTGTTTGAACGCTATTTTTGAAGATATTTATGCGACCCGATTCAAAATGCATTCGCCGGAGAATTTTGAAATGTGTGAATACCGCCGCACAACCCTTTGGCCCGACATGAAACTCGGACACAAGCACACACACACAACACATACACACACACACACACACACACACACACACACACACACACACACACACACACACACATCACACACACACACACACACACATCACACACACACACACACACACACATCACACACACACACACACACACACACACACACACACACATCACACACACACACACACACACACACACACACACACACACACACACACACACACACGCACACACACACACAACACACACACACACACACACACACACACACACACACACACACACGCACACGCACACACACACACACGCACACGCACACGCACACGCACGGCCTGAGCGAGTGAGCGCGGGAGGATAATCAAACAAATGAGATTGCGAGGATTAAGAAGTTGGGATTGTTAGAGCGCCTGTAATCGCATTACTTCCTCGCTCTTTTTCTCGAATCCTTTTAATCACATCAGCAGCGGTCAAAACTTTAGGCAAATCTTTCCATTTTCTTTTACTTTTGTTCTTTGAATCCCGTGTTATTGTTCGGCTTTTTGTGATGCGCTGTTTTCCGGTTTTTTTTTTCGTGATTAATGCCGTTCGCCGAGAGAACAATGCCCCTGAAATATTTGCGGTTCTTTTCTTGTCAGACTTCGATAAGCTCACTTTTCTTTCTTATGAAGGTATTTTTGGATCGGCATCTTACGGGAAAAATGCAAATCGCGCATTTCCCAACCCGGCTGCATCGCGCCCAAGCGTCCCACTTCATTCGTAACACAGCCATCCGTCCCTCGGCGGCGCGTCCGCCTCATGTGGCGTAACCGCTTTTCACGCCGTCATTACTGCGCCCCGTGCGCCGCGCCCTCGGAGCGTGCCAGGTCGTCCTCCGCCTCAGCTGACCCTGAATGCGAGAAATCTGAATGCCTTTGTTGCCGTGTGAATGGGTGTCGCGGAGAGCATCTGCGACGACGGAGTAAAGCACCGGTGTCTCTGTGCCTCCCGCAGCCGAGTCCCTGGCCAAGGAGGGCGTCAAGAACGCTGCCGTGGCGGCGGCGGCAGCTGCGGCGGCGGCGGCGGCCTCGGGAGGGTCGTCCAGCCAAGGCGAGAACCCCCACCACAGCCCAAAGTCACACCAGCCACAGCAGCAGCAGCAGCAACAGCAACAACAGCAGCAGCAGCAACAGCAGCAGGAGTTACAGGACGTGCGCACCTCACAGAGCGGTGAGTACCAGCGTCCGCCACGTGCGCCCTCAGCGCTGCTCGTCCGGGTGTGGGTGGGGGAGAAGGGAGAGGGAGAGGAGGGCGGGGAGGGGGCTATCGAGGGCGGGAGAGCATCAGGGCGAAGGGTCTCAAAAGGGAAAAGGAGAGGTGGGCGAGAAAGAAAAGGGCGTGGGAGAAGGCGCGATAAAGGGAGGGAGGAGAGAATGAGGGTGAAGGGGGGCGGGGGAGAGGGAGTTAGAGGAGGTATTCGGGGGTGAGGGTGGGGGGGGAGGTGATAAAGGTGGGGGGAGCAAGAAGGTGCAGGGGAGGGGAGGGGCGAGGGGGGGGGAGATGCTCGAGGCGTGAGGGAAGGGGGGACCGAGGCGTAAGAAATTACTTTTACGTCTTCGAATTTGGCGTTTACCTTCTTTTCGATTTTCATTATAAATTAGCCCGGGCAGAGTCGTAGGGCAGAGCAGTCTATATCAGCAGCACAACGACTGCCTCATTATAATAGCGGTAAACCCTTCAGGAAAAAAGTAGAGGCCGCCAACACAACACATAAAGAGACTCGCAAACAATAAAAATGGATAAGAGTTTGGCAAATGGGCGAAGCTGGTGATAAAATACATCACACATTCCATAGAAGAAACAACACAAATTATGGAACATTTTACTTTGTTTAAAAAAGTGTCTACCTTGTTAAAAGTGAATGTGTGTAATCTAAGGTTTCTTGCAGTCTTGCTGATGAATGCCGCAGATAAAAGAAATTTCTTCGCTTTTCCCTTGTCTCGGAAAGCCGTCGGCCAGTCCAGGATTGGAGGAAATGTTCGAGACTTTGTTTACTTTAAGAATCCTCGGAGGGATGGCATTAGCATCGTCTGGGGCCCTCGGACGCCACTTAGCAAGTGGCAGAGCTCTCGCCTTCAAATTTTGCAAGGGGCGGCTGGATCTCGACCGCCCTCTGACCAAGGCTTGCGATAGTTATCTTGCACTGCTGTTGCGACTGTTGAAAGCCCGGGTGATGGTAGGCCAGATAGTGCGTATGGTTCTCACTTAATGTCATTCACGCGTTCACATTTCGTCTGATTTATTTCGTCCTAAAGTTAAGGTTTGGCTGCAATTGGCACTCGTCCGAGATTTTTCCAGAGGCTTTGGGATGGTTTGTTTTGGACAGGTTTGCCAGAAAGGTTAATCAGGCGCCGAGCAGACCCGCCGCTCGCCCGGGTAATTATTTCGTTCGTAATGGAAACAAAACTCCGTAATGAGATACGGACACAAAGGACCCGTGGCCGTTCTTGGGCGCAGAGTCCTTGCGGATCGAGAAAAGATACAGAACGAATGTGCAATATAATCGAAATGATTTGAAGCCCCAGTAAGCATAACTTTTTTCCCCCCTTTTTTTTAGCAAGAGTTTAAAAGCGACCAAAAAGGGAATGCCGTAAAGTGCCATTTATGTGGTAATGTTGGTAGTAAATCAATCTGAGATAAAGTGAAACACAGACATTTAGATATTAAGTCTTCCTTGATGAACTGCTATCCCAAAATCAACGAAGAATTATTGCTTCTTTTATTCTTTATGTCTTCTGTAATGATGTATAAAACGGGGGATTAACGTGATATCTTGAATTTTAATTGAAGAACTAAAGTTTTGTGAATGTTCCCAGCAGAATAAATGGACCAGACATTCATCTGATTTTCCGGCTTCGTCTTTAGTACCTAATAAAGAATATCAACATTACCGCGTAAGAGTCTGTTTGTATACTTAACATGAAGAATAAGCCATTATTTAAGCCTAACAGGCCTTTGAAATCTTCGAGCCTTCGAGTTCGAGGTGTAGATTTGAACGACTTTCATTTCTTAAGCTTCGCGGTATCAGCCGCTAAATATGCGAGGAAAATGCCGTGGTCCTGGGCGAGCGGCGCCTCGGGTTTCCTTCGGTTTCGTTGCCTGTCGGGACGAAGCGCCGCGCCGGCGTGAGGCTGGGCGGCGCGCATAGAAATTGTTATAGTTATCCATATAGTGCCTTGTGTAGTTTGAGTCATAGCGGGCCATCTCGTATTCTAAAAGTCTCGTATATGCAATATAGCGGCATTACTGTTGGTAGTTGTAAGAGTGGTGATTTTCTGATTGCCTCGTTAAGTTCACAGTCGGGACCTACAGCTGCGAAAACCCGCCCTTACGCTCGCAGCAAGTACTGGTCATTGTGGCTTGCGCGCGGAGAATGTATCATCGTGTTTATGGGGGACACTCGTTAATAGTATTTAAGACTCCTGTTAACACCAGTGTACACTTACGCTACAAAACTTACCGGTCAAAGCAGACAGCAAGGGGCGCGTCGCTCGGCGTTAATTTCTGGCCTTTGTTTTTCTCCCTTAATTCCTTTTTATATTTTTATTTACGTTCGCTGACGAGAATCTAAATTTCGTTCGTTTACTTTGCGTCGTCGCCGACAGAGGGCGCGGGTGAGTCGGCCGCGCTCTGGATCGTATTTCATTGCCTCTTATTCTTTTCCTTATAGATACACATTCTTACTGATATCGTAGCGCTGTTATCTTCTCTCGCCCTGATGTCCCTCCTTATCTCCGGTCAGCACGCCCCTCCGCCTCCCCCCGCCCCGGCCGAGCGCCCAACCATAGCCTCGCATCCCTCGAAGGGGCGTCGCCTCAGCCTGTCCACATTAACCGGCCACTGCTGTACACCGCACATAAAATCCCGCTTCAAGAGGTCTTAAAACTCCCACTTGTTTCGTTTACTGCGGGCATATTTGTGGATTATTGGTCGGGACCTGCTCCCTCGCTCCCTCGCTCGCCCTAATTGTCAGGTGACCGCCGATCGTGATCTTGCGCGCCGGCCACGAGCATCCAGCCGGGGCACAAAGCCGGCCTGCGAGGAGCACCTGGCCGAGGGCTCCGCGGAACACCACGAAGGGGACCCGCTCCGCAAACCCAGCGAGAACACACAGTCAGAACTAACGCTGGAAAGGGGGGTGTGGACACAGGGGTCGGGCAAGGCGAGAGCATTTGGCAGTGTCGCTGGCATGAAGCGCCAGGAAGGGATCGCCAATGCAACGAAAGAGCACCTGTCGTCAAAAATTGTACAATGAAAGTACCACAGCAAAGCAAGAGCGAGAAGCCGCAGGAACTTCATCCCAAATGCTCCGTCTTGTCACGTGACAGGCGACCGATAGAGCTTGACAGCTGGAAGCCGCGGTCAAATTCTGACAGATCTTATGAATAAATCCATAAATGCTATTTCTTCTTGTGGCGCGGAAGTCGCAATTGAAATGGTATTCATAGACGCCGAAATGGGATCCGCGGAGGGACGACTGCTCCGTACGAGTCTCCGAAAGGCTCCTCGTGGTTGTCTCAAGAGGTCTCCTCGGAGCATATGCGAGCAAAAATAAGCACACCAAGAACTCTAAAATCTGCTAAATGTGACCAGTAAGCATGCAGCTTAATAGTCGCAGATGGATGGAGAACGGACAAATGGAAACAGCCAAAGACCGAATATACAAGGCACGGTTGAATTCACCTTCAAATGCATTAAAAAGCAATCAGTCCCTGTTGCTATAATGGCCGTTGTGTGAACGATAGCAGCTGGCGCAAAAACTATCAGTTAAGAATCGCAATTCGCGTCACAACTCCAGGAAATTGATGTTTATCACCAGAGATAAGAGAACTTTTAATAGCCCGTTTGCATAGGTCAGCTGATAAGAACCAGTCGAAATACACCTGGTTTGGCTTCAGGAGAGAACCAGGAATGGGGACTATGAGGACCTTCGAGGAATCCTGCGCTGCGGCGGGCTCGTGGCGTGATGGAACTTACAGCAAGGAGGGCGGACGCTTGGCTGCGGGGTCCTCGGAATGATCTCGGCCCTCCGAAGGACCCCGTTGAGGGACTCGGGGCGAGAGGCACTCCCGGTCGAAGGACCCTGAGAGTCCGAGGCAACTTGCGGCGTGGAGGAAATTGTAAGGCGAGGGGGAGAGCGCGCGTTTTGGTCCCGCGCTGCTCATATAACAATTTTCTGAAGGAGATGAGATGGAAGGAGAAGGGGCGAAGAAATAGGATAGAATTAAGCATCTCGCGTAAAGGGACGGGGATTAAAATGACACTAGAGATTAGGAGGGGAGAGCGGCCGCGGGCGATACACCACGCCAGGGTTGCAGAACAAGAGGAGCCGGAGTTCGGGTCCGCCTTCGTAGGGAGGGAAGGAGGGGGGAAAGAGGAAGGAGGGGAAAGGGTAAGGGGTAGGTGGGGAGGGAGGGAGGAGGGAAAGGGGTAGGCGGGGAGGGAAGGAAGGGAGCAAGGGAAGGGAGGGGCCAAAGGAAGGGGAGGGTCCGTGAGGTAGGCAGGAAACAGGGTAGAGGCAAGGGACCGTGAGGAGGGAAGACAGAGGAAAGAGGCCGCGAGGAAGGCAGGAAAGAGGGAAAAGGGAAGGAACCGTGAGGAGGTAAGAGGGAATGGACCGTGAGGAGGGAAGGAAGAAGGGAAGGCTGCGGCGAGTCGATGAGCCTGGCTGGAGGGAGTGAGGCGGCAATGGCGATGCAATCCGATTCCCTCCTCCGCATTCGTTTCCAGGCATTTAATTAAGAAGGCAGGTAATAATTCGGGCGTAAGCGGTCCCGGGCAGTCGTAAAGGCGAGCGATAAGTCGGGGAAAAATGAGACTGTTTGCTTAATGACTCCTGCTGGCGTGAGTTCCGAGCCGCGGGCGCAGTGAGGGCGGCCGCGCTCTCCGCCGCTAAGAAGAGGCTCCGAGACGCGCGCAATTCTGATTTATTCCGCGGCCTTCGACTTATTACTGATTTACGGCCAAGCGATTTAATTGGGGGATTTGGATATCAACATGTGAGGAACGGCTGCCGCGACTCATTGCCTTGGTGTGGTGTGTGTGTGTGTGTGTGTGTGTGTGTGTGTGTGTGTGTGTGTGTGTGTGTGTGTGTGTGTGTGTGTGTGTGTGTGTGTGTGTGTGTGTGTGTGTGTGTGTGTGCGGCGTGCGTTTGCCGTCATTTAGTCGCGACCCATTACGTGTTTTGGTTTCGATCAGTCACAGTATGAAAGGAAGTGCTTAAACATAAGCGCCTTGAGAAGCGTCATCTGAGGCGCCGAAACGTGGCCGACGAGTGGTGTGAGCGAGTGACGTCGTCCGAGTGAGGAAGAGTGGAAGGAAGGACAGAGTGGCGAAGGGAAACTTGACATAGAAAAAGGTTTCCAAGTGCTGTTGGAGGTCTGCTTGGTGCGAATCTTCCGATTTATGGCACTTTTAGAGAAAAAGAAAAAGAAAAGAAAAGAAAAAATCGATAGGTACTCGTCTCCGTAACTCACAATAGTGATGATCGATGTACATTTTGTCTATTCAGTTCATTTTTTAAAATAAAGTGAAATGTTCCATAAATTGTGTTATTTCCTCTATGGAATGTGTGATGTATTTTATCTGCAGATTATCTTGATGTTAAAGCAATTTTTGCCAAACTCTCGTACACAAAACACGATAAATTTTTAGTTATCTTCTGATTATTGGAATAATACTGGATCGCCCCCCCCTTCCCTCTCTCTCTCTCTTTCTCTCTCTCCCCTCCCTCCCTTCCTCTTTCTCTTTCTCTCTCTCTCTCTCTCTTTCTTCTTCTTCCTCTCTCTCTTCTCTCTTCTCTCTTCTCTTCTTCTCTCTCTCTCTCTCTCTCTCTCTCTCTCTCTCTCTCTCTCTCTCTCTCTCTCTCTCTCCTTCCCTCCCTCCCTCCCCTCCTCTCTCTCTCTCTCTCTCTCTCTCTCTCTCTCTCTCTCTCTCTCTCTCTCTCTCTCTCTCTCTCTCTTCTCTCTCTCTCTCTCTCTCTCTCTCTCTCTCTCTCTCTCTCTCTCTCTCTTCTCTCTCTCTCTCTCTCTCTCTCACTCTCTCACTCTTCTCTCTCTCACTCTCTCTCTCTCTCTTCACTCTCTCATCTCTCTCACTCTCTCACTCTCTCACTCTCTCTCTCTCTCTCTCTCTCTCTCTCTCTCTCTCTCTCTCTCTCTCTCTCTCTCCTCTCTCTCTCTCTCTCTCTCTCTCTCTTCCTCTTCATTCTCATTATCTGCCAGTCTGTTTTTATTTCCTCACAACCACACACACACACACACCACACAACACACACACACACACACACAACACACACACACACACACACACACACACACACACTCATGGCCTTACTACTCCCGCGTACTTACCCTCTTTACTATTTTATCAATCTCTCTTATTCTACGTACAAATATTTTGCCTCTGCCAGATTCTCCCTCTTCCTCTCTCTCTCTCTCTCTCTCTCTCTCTCTCTCTCTCTCTCTCCTCTCTCTCTTCTCTCTCTCTCTCTCTCTCTCTCTCTCCTCTCTCTCTTCTCTCCTCCCTCTCTCTCCCTTCTCTCTCCCTTATCTCTCTCTCTCTCTCCTTACTCTCAATCTCTCTCTCTCTCTCTCTCCTCTCTCCTCTCTCTCCTCTCTCTCTCTCTCTCTCTCTCTCTCTCTCTTCTCTCTCTCTCTCTCTCTCTCTCTCTCCTTCCCTCCCTCTCCCTCCCCCCCCTCTCTCTCTCCCTCACACACACACACACTCACACACTCACTCTCTCTCCTTCCCTCCGCCCCTCCCTCTCCTCTCTCTCTCTCTCTCTCTCTCTCTCTCTCTCTCTCTCTCTCTCTCTCTCTCTCTCTCTCTCTCTCTCTCTCTCTCTCTCTCTCTCTCTCTCTCTCTCTCTCTCTCTCCCTCCTCCCTCCCTCCCTGTCTCCCTCCCTCCCTTCCTTCCTCTCTCTCTCCCTCGACCCCCTCTATTCCTTCCTCCTTTCTCATTCTCTCTCTCTCTCTCTCCTTTCCTCCCACTCTCTCTGCCTGTATATCCGTGTGCCATTCTTCCACGAGTTCCTCGCCTCGCCGCACAAAGTCCTCCCGCTCTTCCCGCAATCCGAGCCGCAAAAAGGCCGCACCCGTAATGTGCCGTTGCCACGACAGACTGAACACCGAGAGCGCCAACATGACGGACGCCGCGCGCAGGGCTCAAATTTGACGGTCAGAACAATTCCTTTCGAGCAGGTAAAAAGCAGGAGTGGCGGCCAGCAGCACCTGTAGCCGTGCAATTAGAGTCTGACGCAGATGACAGCGTCGTGAAAGGGCGCTGGGATGAGGCGGGAAAGGGCGCCGTGCCTGACGAGGGGCGGCGGCGGCGGCGGCCAGTGCCAGCGGAGGGCGGGATGCCGGAACGTAATCGTCTCATATGATCCATGTGTTTAGTAGATTTATTAATATTGTTAATTTTAGAAATGAGTATGATTGGGCTTACCTGCTCACACTCAACTTGGAATTCCTGTGAGAACAGCCATGTGCACACGAACGGACATACACGAGGCGCGGTCCTGCGGCGGCCGAGCGTCCTGCCCGGCCGGCCGCTCTATCAGATTACACGATTTGCGGCAAAAATCATTTATGATGCGGCCGAGGCGAGCACGGGCGTCCGGGCTGTGAAAAACCGACTTCCTCGCGCGGCCTTTTTTGGCGAGGAGACCCATAAATCTTTATCTGGGATTTTGGCGTCGGGCTCCAAAGGCTGCGGGCGGCTGAGCACAGAATGCTGATGGCGCGGCGGTAGTTGCGGCGGCGGGAATGTGGCGGGGAGGGGGGGGGGTGCGGTTGGACGGCGCTGGGAAGAAGGAGCCGAGGTGCGAGATGCGAGGCCCTGCGGGGCTGGGGGCGCGGGAAGACGGGTCCGCAGGGACGCCGTCGGAAGACGAATGCTGGGGACGATGCACCTCCGGAGGGGCGCCTTGGGCTGAGGGAACGGGCGCTCGAAGGCAGGTTGACGGGGGGTGGGCGGTGAATATGCGGGAATGGGTGCCATGGACAGTGCCAAGCCGGAAAGGCAAGAGGGATCTGCCTCGATATGGATGGGAAGTGAGGGCGTCTGGCTCCTGCGGGAGGGTCCAGGGCGAGCTGAGGGCCTCGTTGTCGCTGCTTTTTGCTTGTTGGCTTTGGTGCTGGTGTTGCCTCAGCCATAGGAGTAGTGATGATAATGGGGATAATGATCAAAGCAAGCTATTATTATTAGTGGTGGTGTTACTAAAATAGTGAAAGTTGATGATAATAATAACAATATTATTTTGTTATTATTCTTATTCTTTTTCTTCTTATTATTATTATCATCATCATCATCACAATCATCATTATCATTATCATTATCATTATCATTATCATCATCATCATCATCATCACCATTATAGATATTATTGCTGTCATTATTATTATCATTATGTTTATAGTTTTATCATTATTATTGTTATTGTTATTACTATTATCCTCCTCTTCCTGTTATTGCTATCATTTTTATTTTTACTATTATTGCCTTTGTTATAATCATTTTTATAATAATAATAATTATTATTATTATTATTATTATTATTATTATTATCATTATTATTATTATTATTATTATTATTAGTAGTAGTAGTAGTAGTGGTTATATATCATTATCATTATCATTATTATCATCATCATCATCCTTATCACAATTTTACATATTATTATTATCATTATTATTATTATTATTATTATTATTATTATTATATTATATTATTGTTGTTGTTATTATTACTATTATTATTATTACTGTTATTATTATTGTTGTTATTATTATTATTATTATTATTGTAATTATTATTGTTTTTATTGTTATTGTTATTATTATTATTACTATCATCATCATCATCATCATCATCATCATCATCATCATCATCATCATTGTTATTGTTATATTACTGTTACTATTATTATTAGACTTTTTAAATCTTTATTACCATTATTGTTAATATTATTGTTATGTTTCTATAACACTACTAATAATACTGATGATAATAATGATTATTATTATCATTGTTGTTGATTTTATTATCATCACCATCATTATTGTTATTATTATTATTATTCTCTTATATTGCATATATGTCTCTGGGTGTAGGACAAGCTGGCTGGAGGCCCGCCTGCCCTTAAGGGTGTCTTGCCTTAACTTTTGTCTACGTCTCATTGGAAGTGCCTAAGCTGTGAGGGGACTGTACCGTGGGCGGGCGATGTGAGGAGACGGGCGGGATTAGCGATGCTGGAGGCGAAGATTACATAATGGGCCATAGATTTTATCTCCCCTATGTTAGGAATAATATCTTCTGCCTTTTTCCTTCCCATCTGTGTGCACCTCACTAACCGCATGAAGCTGTACCAAGGGTATGCTTTAGTTCTGAGTCCTGAGGCGACGAGGTATTAGCTGTCAGGGGCCGGGAAGTCCGTAGTCTCTCTCGGGGGCTGATCAGTCCCTGTAGAAGGGGGGGGGGGGGTGAGGTCGAGGAAGGGTCCAGCGGGGAGGATATGCAAACGTGCTCCTTTGTGCACGCGAGGGAAGAGAAAGGTCACATAATTACTTAAAACGGCGATTCCTTCTGCTTATGTCTCTCGCTTCGCATTTGTGAAGTCGCGCTTTCTCTAGCTCATAGGAAATTAACATATGATTTACATGCCGGCGATTCGTTAATCAAATTCTTTTACAAGATTCCAGTCGTAGAGACGTCCACAGCTGTAGGGGTTGGAGCGGATCCGCCTTGTAGAAAATAATGCGCTTTTCTCTCTTTTGCAGAGGGCCCGCCTGTGTATTTCAACAAGTCGCTGCTCTTCAACTGCACAGCCTAAACTATTAACACACAACTCAAGTAGACACGGATTAACCAAACGCGGAGTAAAAGTGTGGCTGTCTAAACCCGCCATTCTCGCTGTCTACTGCTGCCTCCCTCCTCCCCCCTCGCAGGCTCGTGGTGGGAGCTGCAGCGTCACTGGGCCAGACGTCAAATGGACGATCCTCTGCTGCGACTCCGCCTGGCTGTCGACCTTACGGAGATGGACGTATAGTACATTCTGCCACCGGATCGGGACAGGAGCGTCAAGGAGTTGAGGATGTGCGAGCTGCTACGGCCGGTCTTCGGTTCGGGTCCCATGAGAATCCGAGTCATGTGAAGATCGAAGCATAGCATTCTCTTGCTCCGAATTATGGCAGACGCCGCGAAGGTTACAAGGAACTTCAGGGCGATGAATAATTTAGGACGATATTCTGTGTAGTGTGTCACGTGGTTTTCGGCCGTGTTGAGCTGGCGGGAGAGCGGGTGGAGCGAGCGTCGTGGAAGCCCCAAGTCGTGAGGAGCCAGCGCACGACTTCCGACGGTCTGGCCCGACCTGCCAGGATCTGAAATCTTTGCTGCCAATTACGTGTTTTTGTCGTGTCGGAGTTATGATACTTCCTTCACGTGTAGACACGAGTAAATATTAACAAAATATTCCAGAAAATGATGTAATGGACGCCTACAGATGCGACTATCATTAACAATAATTTTCTATATTGAAAGAAGTGAAATCCCGCGCCCGTGTGAGGATCAAGGAAGACGATGTTGACAGACAGAGGGGGCGACGAACACCGAGGCCGCCCCCTCCCCCCTCGTGGTCCCCGGGCCACAATAGGTGTCTTCTAACAACTGTGTTTTAGTTCATATCTGAATTTTGAAGATTGTCTGTGCTTAAAGGAGTAATTGGGCATGTTAATTCGTTAAATAGATGGGGGAGAATAGATGAACTCTTCCCTTAATTAATGGTAGTGTGTTAAGGTATT
>NW_020869461.1:563378-564419 GCF_003789085.1 Penaeus vannamei
CATAATCAGTGTTATCTGCTGGAAATACAGTTATCAGTTGCAGTGCCACTCAGGCCGGCACTGCAGCGTGGCATCGGAATACTTTACAGATATTTTCTTAACTAACGATTGTCATTGTTATCATATTGTTACTTTTGTTATAATTATTGTCATTATTATTATCATTAATACTTTTATTACTATTATCATCATTATTACTTTTATTATTATTATCATTGTTATTATCATTATTCTTTTTATTATCATTATCATTATTCTTTTTCTTATTATTATTATTGTTATCATTATCATCATTATTAATACTGTTGTTGTTGTTGTTGTTGTTCTTCTTCTTCTTATTATTATTATTATTATTGTTATTATTATTACTATCATTATCAATTTCATTATCATTGTTTTTATCAATACTAATATCATCACTGTTATTACTGTTGTTATCATCATTACTATCATTATCATTATTGTTCCTATTACCCCTACCACTATCATTATCCCCATTATCATTAGCAGCAGTTCTAATTGTAGAAGTCGTAATATAAGTGTGGCTGGATTTCCCCTTAAGAACAGCCACTGGAATCAGACGAACTGCTATGAAATTTTACCCAGGAAGATAACACCAACAGTAATAATAATATCAATAATAATGATAATGATAATAATGGCCATTGTTACGAAACACGTGTACAGAATGCACTTGGCTGCAGCTGATGCGAAAAGTCAAAACATGAAACAGATAAATATGCATATAGGATGATAAATAAATTAATAAATAGATGAATAGAAAAATGAAAATAGATGATAAATAGATATTTAAATAAATGAGAAAAGAATAATGATGGAAAAATAAGGCAAATTAATATAACATCAACAGAAAATGACATTAATAAATATAAGATAAACAAAAATAATTACAAGAATAGATAAATAAATAAATATATAAATCTACGGGCAGAACTATCCCCAAGCGGACCGTCGACGACCTGCGCTTGATATATATTTTTTTTTTTAAGCTTCAGTTGCGGTTGGAAAATACCTCTTCTC
>NW_020869462.1:0-15000 GCF_003789085.1 Penaeus vannamei
TCACACTCACGAATCACACTACACACACATACACCACACAAACTCACACAACACACTCAACACAGCACACAAAACAACAAAGAGACACACACACACTATCACACACACACACACCACTCAAGAGGTCAAAACCCATGCATACATTGGTTAGTTTGCATGGGACCATTACACCACACACATCCCAGTGTACACCACCACACCACAACAACAAAATACGACACATCACACACATCGCTGCGCAAGCCCAACAACACAAGGTGACATCACACACACACATATAGTATAATATATAATATAACTACTAAGTTTATTATATATATATATATAATTATAATTTATTCAAACGTAAATGCAATAATCGCAAATCAGGGCTGGAACCTGCGACCGTGTGCGCGCCACACAGGCGGCTGCGTTATGTGCTCGTGGACAAATCTGTTCACAGGTTTACATGGCAAGCATCGGTGATGTTTAACGCCATTGGAGGTCTTTCCTCTGTCTCTTTTCTTTCTTATCTTTTCTTCTCTTTTGTCTTAACAGTTGTTTTTTTTTCTTGCGGGCTGTTAGTTTAATATTCTACATATAGCGGTGTCTAAATTATTTTCTTTTTTATTAGTTTCGGATAGTTGAGGTACTGACAGAAACTCCTGCTGAAAGAAAACTTTGAAAAAGTTTATATAAATTCTTCCTGATGACATCAACGTTAGCAATAGCTCGAAAATCTGTAGACCTGCCGAAACTTCTTAGGAAATTCACCCAAAATCGATAAATTCATCCACTGCTCTTATGCAATTGTCTCGAGTGAAGCAACACATGCAGATTCAAGGTGTTTAGTACCTCCTTTTTTGCGACACTTTCTTGCTAATGTATGAGACGCATTTTTTCAGTTGAGCTTTATGCAACATCAAGGACGAAGCCGGATTGTGGTATAGCAAAGCAATGAGTCTTTAATTGTATTGCCGTCTGTAAATGGTGTCTCCCAGAAGTAAAGGAAATTAACGACCAATGCTATCGTAAAATATGACGAAAGTGATTTCACTCAAATACTGAAAGAAGAGGCATGAGATTGAATCGAATATTATAATTATTATTTTTTAATGAGTTCTGCCAATCCCCATCGGCATGAGACTGGGGTTGGATAAGAATGAGGGAGAGAGAAGTACCATGGAAAAAATATATTTTACGGTGCAAAGTTAGGGCAGTCATTATATTTGTGTATTGTCGAACTTCCAATGAGAAGTCTTGTAATTTGAGTAGCGTCTTCTCTAAATGCAGTCGTATTTATCCAGAGGAGGAAAAAATGAGAAATAATACCTGTTAAAAAAAATGGAAGGGGCGGTACATTTTGGAACTGCATGGTAACTCAACCTTCGCGAAAATCCATAGGAACTGTAAGCAATTACCTCAAATACGTTATGTTTGAGTCTGCAATGATGTCGACATGTCTGATAATTACATGCCCTTAAATGTGTCACACTGAGCTCGCTTTTCATCATATTATTCTAGCCTCTCCTCTCGGGTTCTTCATGTCTCTCCCTCACTCTTTCCCTCCCTATCTCCTCACTTTTTTCCCTTCCTTCCCCTTACTCTCCCCCACTCCCTCTCCCTCTTCCTTTATTCCCTCCTCCTCCCCTCTAGCTTCTCTCTCTCACCCATGTCATACAGTCATACATGCATATCAACGTACATTCAGCGTTTTACATGCAAATTCTCGCCTGTATTTATAATGAATCCATGATATCAAAGGTTCATAAAACTCCACATGAGACCTGCTGAATCGACAGGAGAGAGAAAAAAATCTGATTAAGCCTGAATTATCTACTGGTTTCAGAGAAGTCTGGAAATATTTATGAACTCTATTGCGATATGCGGTGCACTATTTTTAGAATATATTATAAGGAGATAGATTAACACGATTGATTTTATATGGACAGGAATGAATCTTGTTGTAAAATATTATTTTAAACTTTCTTTACTAATACTAGATAGAACATTTTTACAATACTTTATAAACATGTAGATTAACATAATTGATTTTAAATGGCTAGGATTGAATTTTGATGTAAGATCTTATTTCAAACTATCGACGTGCCTTACTAATACTTCCTAGAACTCTCTGTTAGAAATAGGCAGTTAACAAGCATGTATAAGGGAAATCATAGAGTTTAAACATATTAAATCAAATCAAGGAAGTACTTAGGACAATAGGATAGCATGTCTCCTGTCCTTCTACCCGCCTACTTCATGTGACCCGCGTCGTGCAGAAACCCAAAAGGGAACGGGCGTCGAGTGAACGGGGTGGACCTCCCCTCTTTCCACTCCCGCCCGCCTCGCTTCCCTCGCCCCTGTCTGCCGTTCAAGATATACGTGCACTCCCCTTCCCCTTCCCCGTCACACGACAGACGAACAAAACACGAAGAGAACGTTATGATCATCTACAAACTGCTACTACACACCACCACATCTCACTCAAACACACACGACACCCTGCCCCCCCCCCCCCGCCGCGTCGACAAACCACACCCCGACAAAACACGAGGAAGATTTGCATATATCTATCCTAAATGCTACTACGGTTAATGAGCCCCCCCCCCCCCCCTGCCCAGCTCGACAACCACCGACAAACTCACAGAGGAACTACCTTTGACTGTCATAAAATTAGCTAACCTACCATAAAAAACGAAGCCCCCCACAGCACCACCACAACACACACCCACACCCCACCACACCACGCTACACTCCGACAAACCCAAACACGAGGAAGTTTTTGAGATTTCTAATATGCTACTTTACACGAGCCATCCATCACTCCCCCCTTCGCACGCCGCTCAGAACAAACCCGACAAACACCACGAGGGATGTTTTGATCATCTAACATGCTACTTTCAAACAAGACCCGCCCCCCCCGCTGTCCTTGAAGTGGCACCACAAGAACTACCACAAACAATATAATATATAATTACTAATTGATTAATATAAATCTAGCTTTGACATTCTTAATCCGCACGGTGTAAATAGGAAACAACAACAAAAGATTGTCTATTGTTTGAAAAATTTTAGAAACGCTCTGTGAATCAAATAGTGAATATAAACACTGATGTAAAACGAATATATATCGGTAGTTTTTTGAAGGTTATAATGGCATACTCTAAAAGGAGATCAGCCTAAACAACATCTCCATCCCACGCCTCCTAATGATTTATCTTCAATGGAGCGGACTTTGGTTATGTCATTGTTACTTAAGTTTATTATTATATCCTAATAATTTTTCATCGGATTATAACCTAGTATATTAATTTGTGTCAAATTATCATTTACCGGTAATATAATGTAAACCCACAATCAATTTTCTTTTTCTTCTCAGAATATATAGGAACAAAGTTTACTAACTTAATTGTTTCATTCGATTTAAGGATTTTCATGCTTATCTCCCTTACCATAATATTATAACTTCAATATACTATAATATATATATATATCAATATTATTATACTATATCTACATCATATATATTTATAAATAATAATATATATACATATATATACCCCTTGCTATTTACGAATTACATACTACTGTTATCATTTAAACAAATTAATCATCACAGTTCTTTTTCATACAACTTATCTTGTATGAATTATCCACACTGTACCATATACTTTTTTTTCGTATTCTGCTAATGACAATTTAAACAAATAACATAAGTATCTGTCGCGACTCTTTTTCTAACAATAAAATAAAAAGATAATTGAATAAATCATCTGCACCTTTTCTCCGCCGCTCATTCTAAATCAAGCAAACTTCATTTAAATATTATCAACATTGAACATTACAATCGTATCAGCTGATCCGCATCCTTCTGCTCCCCTACCACATTATGACGACCTTTGCTATATTATATGTCTTTGTATTTGGGACTATCAACTAATCAAAGATGCTATATATAGGACAATTCAGAATAACTATAAATTTATGGCTCTTAATATTTAATTAGTGAGCTCTATGGATTGGAACCTTGCAATTCCCTTGGGTGCCGAGATATTTTTAGAGAATATTATTTGAAACTGTGTAAATTGTGTTTTCCTATTGTAGTTATATATTTTGTTTGCTTGTGCCTTTAATTTAGGGTAGAGGTGATTTAAGGTTATAATGATTTTTATATATTGTTTAATCACTTATCCCATAGATACAAAAATATCATATAAGACAGTAACAATGCTGTCACAGACTTTAGTCTCGCTTATGTGTAAATCCATGGTCTCAACAACTAGAATTAAATTTTTCTTGCATTCCTAGCTTATATAACTTCGTTCTCTCTTAGCGGTCTTGCTGCAGCTATCTCGCTATTGTATAACCTAAAAGTCTAAAGTATTATGTTCCTTGTGCTGAGTGTATCTACTTTAAAATGAATTGGTTGGTAGGTTGTTAACCAGTGGACGCAATCTTATAGAACCGTTTTGAGTGTGTCGATTCCTGTTTATTAGGGTTTACTTTCGGTTAAGTCCAAGAGCTTACTGCTTGTGTCTCCATTTGATGTACAATGCCTCAACCTCTCTTCTTGAGGAAGAGAGAGAGAGGGGGGGGGGAGAGAAGGGGAGGAAGCGAAAGATAGAGGGGGAAGGGGGGTGGAAGAGGTGGGGGGCAGGCAGATGGAAAGAGAGAATACCGAAAATAAACAGAAAAAAAGCCTGAGGGATAGAGAGGCATATAAGCATATGGACAGATAGGTAGCTAGACAAACATAAAGAAAAAAAGTATAGCAGAACGACAGTTACATAAATAAATAGAAAAAAAAAAAAACAGATTGAAATACATACTTAGATTACCACTTATATAGAGATAGATAGATAGATAAATATGTAGAGATGGGAAGAAAAACTCCATAATTTTAAAATGTCCAGCCATGTGAAAACGTTCCAACTGCCCCTTCACCCACCTCATGTTCTAAGATGATTTACGGTATGACGCAAACTCGAAGACAAAACGGTCACCAACCATAACGATCCATAAATATCAAATATTTTCATAAATCTTCGCCGTTGCATGACCGATACTTAAAGGCCTTGTTAGCAATTACACACGCAAAGCACATAACATAGTTTATGTAACTGAGCTGTAATTTTTTTTCCTAAGGCGATATATACTGCTCTAATGGTGAATATTTTAAGCGTGTCCTTGCTTGTAGTACTAATAATGTCTAAGGAATTTTACTCAACAAGGTCTTCCTATTTTGCGTTGTATATTCAAAACGCTTTTAGTTCTTTACGTGTATGAAGAAGACTTTTTTGGGGGGTGGGGCGAGATTATGCATGCAAATGTATATAAGAAAGCGTGTGTTTGATGTACTTATACCTTACGCGGCGATTAGGCACATTGAGGAATGTTATATTTTCTACTCTACTTATCATTATTGCCAATATCATTACTACCACTATCACAATCATCATCATCCTTATTATCATTATTGTCATCATCACTATCACCATAATCATCATCGTTACCAACGCTACAAGATGATAAATTGCTAAATAAATAAAAATTTAATGAAATAAAAAAAATCACATCAACATCATTATTGCCATCATCTGATTACCACCAACACCACCACAAAACCTACATCCTAAATGAAGATAGACTGCACAACAAAATGCTAATTTGCAAAATAACCCCCCCCCCCACCAAACAGCTTCCTGTCGCATTTCACAGACGAAGAGGATCTGAACAGCTATGAAGTACTCGATCCTAATGACCTCTTGTCTGGTGGTTCACGTCATCAGCAAGAATCTCCAACACTCTGGTAAGAAACCTCGTTGTATCTTGTTCTTTTCGGATAGTATTTTGATATAAAAGTCCTTGGAGAAGATGGAGTACTGTCTAGGTTATATCTTTGTCGTGTGAGTAGAGAAGGTGGGATTCTAGTACAAGACTTGGCCAAAGACATTCGCGAAGAAAGTTACATGTAGTGAAGTTCAGATACTTTATCAAGTAGGTGAAATATGGTGGATAATGGATAGCGGTGTAGGCAGTATGACGAAACCTAAAGAATGAGGTTAGTTTCACTCATTCATGTCATGACAAATATTGGCAGAATACATGAGTAGCGTCTTTGCGCTATAATAACCTTGATGACTGTTTAGGACTGTGCGCAGATAATTTGATAGACAAATATGCATAAATACACACAATCAGAGTTCAGGGGCGGTATTCACAAAAGATATGAGACTATTCTTTGCGATTTTGTCTCTGATTTGCACTGTGCCACATTTCAGAGTTAATGCCGGTAACAGAAATAACACGCAAATCGTTATTGACCCTATTTTGATAATCTATTGTAATAATTAGATATGGTAAATATGGCAATAAATTTTACTGATATCACAACGGTATTATTACACATTTAGTATATTTACATGTGATGTGGCATGTCTGCGTTTATTTTCGTTGCATCAGATAAAAAGGCGAGCGACGCGATTTTTTCTTATTTTATATATAAGATACAGCAATAAAACCGTAAGAGATGGCTCAATAAACGTTTGATAATGCATAAAAAGTGGCCTCCAATCTTTTCTCATTATTTCGAAAACGGAATAATCTTCAACAGAGGAAAATTTGCAAAAATAAAAATAAATAAGACAATCTTCAAGGACAAAATTAAAGACAGTCCTTACGTTTGTGAATAAAGATAGCTGGAAAATATAAGAAACGGCTTTAGACAGGTGAGGAAGTGTCCCTTGCGCACAGGGGCTGTCTTTAAAACAATAATGCAAATCTGAAGAAAATTCTACATTTGAATTATTGTACACACAAAAAAATGAAAATTACAAAACACATGTAAGCATGCGTATCAACTGCCAACTGATTAGGATAAAAAAGAGAATAAATAAAACGGCGAATCGGAGTACGCCAGAGTATGGTTAGTTGCCAATTATTATTTTTTGTAAGACATTACAACCCCCCCCCCCCCAATTGCCACTAGCGATTTTCCCGCTAGATATAGTTTTCAAATTATGATCTAGCGGAAAAAATTGGGACGTTTCTATTCAGCGATTTTTAAAATCCTTTTTCAGTGGGGAAAATTAGGAGATTTTACCCTTATATCTAGTGTTTTTAAAGTCCATTCTAGCGTTTTCGTGAAAATGTCAATAGCAAAAACTCCTTCTGTCGTTTCATCAGTTTCGACCCGTCCTCGAGACCTGCTTTCCGTCGCCTCTGAAGCAGTCGTCGACGTCATCAGCGAATCGACTCGACCTTCTTCCTCGCTCATTTTCTTCACCGATGGCTCGACCTCCTCCAGCGCCCTCTGTCAGGTTCGATCCCATTTTGTTTCTTTTTGTAGAGGAAATAGAAAGAACGAAAGAAAGAAAACGGAATTCTGTGTATGTGATTATCAGTGATTCCTTTGAAGGTGTAGCATCGAAACGTTGATTTATATATTTGTATTGTAGAATTATCAATTTGAATTCATAAGCCCGACATTTTTTTTCTATATCTATCCAGAGTTTAATTTTGATAACATGTATGTACGTGTATATGCATATATATATGTATATATATATATATATATATATATATATATATATATATATATATATATATATATATACACATAATTCTGAAAAAAAATATGAATCATTTATGTTGATTTTTATTAATGTTTTTATCTCTTAATGGTGGTAGTTTTATTTCCGTGAACGCCACCTGAAATACAACTTCGATTTCACCTTTTTTGCATCCTACAAACTCCAATAACAACACAAGTAAACTCCTAAGATTAAAGAAAATAATAATGATAATAATAAAGTAATGAATGAATAAAGATATAAAACCACATTACCGTTTACATAAAAAACATGTATACATATATATAATACATAAACACACAGATATATATATATATATATATATATATATATATATATATATATATATATATATATATATATATATATATATAAACATGTAAACAACTCCAGACAGTTACCAGCATGAACGCGGCGTGGGGCTTGAGTGTCTTCCAATTCCGAGATGAAGACTGGAAAGCTCATGGCAACCAAACCGGTTTCGTTGAGGCAATCGGATTGGCTCGCAAGGTAAGACGTACAGAGAGGAATAGGAGAGGGAGAGGGAGAGAGGAAGTATGAGATCCAGAGAGAGAGAGAGGCATAGGGAGAGGGAGAGAGAGAGAGGGAGAGGAAAGGTTAGAGAGAAAAGGCAAATCTAAGCGCTTGGAAACAATATGTATTTTTTTTATTATTAAAACGAACCCAAATTGATTCCCAGATATCACTAAAAGTAGAAAAAAAAAAAAAAAAATGTCAGCTCCGAATTTATTTACGTCAACAATATATTCATTACTAGTTTATCTTGTTCATCTTATTTATTGAATCCATCTTTTTCTATTAACATTTTTTTCCAGTTTAACTCTCATTCACATTCGCATTTTCAACAGGTGCGTCTCTCCTCACACGCTGTTTCTGTTTCTGTCATCGTCATAAGCGAAGATTTGACTTTCCTGACCTCGTTCGCCGAAAGGTCACTGAAAGGTCGTCTGTTCGTGTGGACGACGAGGCTCCTGCTCGTGACCCGACTCGCCCTGAGTGACCTTCGAAAAGTCTTGAGTACCCGCTGGACGTTTTCTATGATGAACACCGTTGCGCTTAACGTCGAAGAAAATGGGAGGTAGGTCTTGAAGCTCAGAGAGGCGAGTGGCGTAATATTACTTCCAATCTTTATTAGGTTGGAATTTGCCCGCCTGAGAGTGTTGGCTAAAGTCTCTGGTTAATAAACGTCGGAAGAAGGCGATGGCGAAGGAAATGGTAGATGAAGAAAAGAAACGGAAAGAATGAGGGGTAAATTCTTTAAAGTATGAGGAAAAGAAGAAAATAAAATAGAAAAGGAAAATAAGAACAGAGAGAGAGGGCTAAACAACGTAAAAAGGAAGAGAACTAGGCGCAAATAACGTAGTGACAGAGAATGACGCCTTTACAAAGAGAGATGGTATATATATAACTGACGAAAATTCAAAGAAAAGTAAAATTATTAATGAAAAATAAAAATGAAATAGACTTCTGCAACTCTTTTCCAGATCGAGCCTATACACCCACCTGCCCTACAGCCCAGAGGGCGCGCAAATCTACAAACTGGGCTCTTGGTCTCGACAATTTCGCCTTTTTCTTCGCTCATCTTTTGAAATCTTCCCTGAAAAATATGACAAGTAAGTAAGCTTTCTTGATATATCCGTGCTGTGGCTTATATGTATATACGTCCGTTAAAAATCATGAATGTGTTGGCAAATTTGTGTGAAATGTATGAATGTAAATGGAACTAAACGTGGGAAAAATAGGTTAATTGTAGCATTGTCTACAGGAAAATTTCTTTATCTTTAGTACATACGTAAATTCGTTCAACACTGATTATTTATTATATTTATCTCTCTCTCTCTCTCTCTCTCTCTCTCCTCTTCTCTCTCTCTCTCTCTCTCTCTCTCTCTCTCTCTCTCTCTCTCTCAATGATAACTAATCACCATCACTATACTATACCAGCATTATTCCAATAGTTTCCACGGCGGTTACGTCAATATCACATCTGGTGTTTGGGCGCCATTTTGGGACGAGAAGGAGGTCATGGCAGCCGATGGGTCAAAGGTCAAGGAGTACAGTGGCAGCGACTTCATGGCTCTGGACACCATAGCGAAGGCTCTCAATTTCCGAATTCGACAAGTTCCTACGAAAGATTTCGTTGAGGTCTGTAAAACGAGGTTTGTTGTATACTGCTCGTTATTTTCTTACAATTATTAGCACTTAAAAAGGTTGAATCTCACGAAATTTTTCAACTACAGAATTCTATAGTCAAAATATCGTATTTTTAGTTTCTAGCAAATTGTTGTTGTCCTTTAGTCATATGTATTTATAAATGATAACAATATATACGCACACAACAACAACAAGAATCGGACTTTCTATTCTCTGCAAAGTAAAAAAGCGATGTTGATGTCGTAAATCGAAAATCCACATTATGCGATACTTCTCAAAAAGTCACATAGGCCTGTATAATTCTCCCTCCGTATTTTAGGCTTGCAAATTTTCCAAAGTAACGTTCTTTCATGACTATAATGCCTTTTTTGTTTATGATTGACCTGTATATTTCTGTAAATATCCACTGTGAAAAAATAAAACAAAACTAATATTAAGTGAATTATTGCTTTTAAAACAACTATTACAATTAGAATAAAATTAAAATAAATATTACCATTGCCAAAATAACTATTACTATTAAAACAACTATCAATAACTATTACTATTAAAATAACTATCACTATTAACATGACCAATACTATCAAAATGACTATCACTATTAACAAACCATTACTATTAGAATAATCATTGCCATTAAAAAACGATTAATACCATCATAAACATTACTATTACCATATTACTATAAAAACAACGATTTCCATTAAACGAACTATTACTCCTCAGTCCATCAGTATAAAACCACGGCCATTCACCATACCCTCTTCCAGGTAACACAAAGAGTCGAGGAAAGAGTTTCATTCATAGCTTCCATTTACTACGTCGTACTCGTGAATCGTCTCGAACGCCACGACTTCACCTACACTTACCAGTTTTCTTACGAGAGCTTCTGTCTGTCGAAACCCGGGCTGAGGCCACAGTGGGAGAGCCTCTATTACCCCCTGGCTCACCAAGTTTGGGCTGGGACAATGACTGTGCTGGTTATTGTGCCCGTGGTGTTTGTTGTGGTGAGTGTAATGTTGTGTTGGTTGTGGTGAGTATTATGTTGTGATGGTTGTGGTGAGTGTAATGTGATGTTGGTTGTGTTGAGTATAATGCTGTGGTGAGTATTGTGTTGTGTTGGTTGTGGTGAGTGTAATGGTGTGGTGTTGGTTGTGGTGAGTGTAATGTTGTGGTGTTGGTTGTGACGAGTGTTGTTAGGTCTGGGTGTGGGGTGTGGGTTTGGTTGTGTTGTGGTGTTGTGTGTGGTTGAGGGAGTGTTTGAGGTTTAGGGTGTAGCGTATGGTGTGTGGTTTTGGTTGTGGTGAGTGTTGGTGGGTTTGGGTGTGTTGTGTTACGGTCTTCGTTGGTAAGATTGTGTAGCCAATATGATTAGGTTGCGTTAAAGAAGACAGTATAGTGAAATAATTATGTTTTTTTTTTACTTCTCTCAAAAATCGACACAATCACAATACAGCTGATAACACTTGATATACTAAACATATTTTGAATATACACCCAGCCCTGTCTCGACCCACATATCACAACCCAAATTAAATATCCTAACACAGATTGCCCACCTCAGAAGTAGGTGGGACAACGTCAGAACGTTAGACTTCTGCAAGCTTTCCCTCGAAGTGTTCAAAACGTTTGTGGGTCAAAATCTAACGCAGTCTGCCTTCAAAACAACCTCGCCCGTCTTCTGATCACGGCGTGGCTCGTTTCTCTTTCATCATCGGGGTAGCTTACAGGGGTAACTTAACTGCTTATCTCTCACTCTCCCTGTGTACCCTCCCAGGCCAGAAACAGTGGCTGAGCTTGTTGAAACTGTGGAAAGGTAAGGATATGTATCAGAAAGTAAATATATGTTAAGTTATAGGTTTGTTGATATACACATATTTATTTTTTTATAAATATCTGGAGTAAGTATCATTTGTAAAGCAAGTGACAATCTCTCTCTCTCTCCCTCCCTCCCTCTCTCACACCTCCCATCTCTTATTCTCTCCCTCTCCGCCCCCCCCCTCTCTCTTCTTTCCCCCCTCCCTCTTTCTCTCCATTCTTCCCTCCCTCTTTCCCCTTCCCACCCTCCCTCCATTCCTGTCTCTCTCCCTCCCTCCCCTTTCTTCACTTTCTCCCATCCTCCCTCCTTCCCTCATCTCTCTCATTCCTACCCTCTTTCCCCTTTTCCCCCCTCTCCTTTCTCCTCCATCCTTCCTTCGCTCTCTCTCTTTCCCCTCCCTCCTCCTCCTTCTCACTCTTCATATCCCCCCATCCTTCCCGCTATCCTTTTCTCCTCACCCTCCCTCCTTCCCTCCCTGTCTCCCTTCCAGAATAAACATGCCAAGCTACGGACACGACTGGAAAGCATTCTTCACGAATTCAGACTCGCCCGTCTTCCAGGCCCTTGGCAGGCTCCTCTTCATCGGGCCTTCCGTGCACGAAGGGTTAAATCTAGTTCTTGAGAAAAAGTACGTTTATGGGGTATAGGGGCGCGAGGTTGAGATCCAGCATTGTTTGTATGTATATTGTTTATTTGCATATGGTAACTGCCAATTATATGAGTATTATCGTTTTTGTTTGTGTGGTTTATGAAAATGACTTTTGGGTTTTACACGTTCGACTGTTGGAATAAAGTTAAATAACAATAATAAAATAGACGCTGTAAAATTAACACAACACCAACCATCATACAAGCTACTTTCATAACCGTCCACTTTTTCAAAACTTTATACTCGTGCCCCCTGTCCATCCTCCTTCGCTTCTCAACCCCATTCCCAACTATAAAAATCTCGCCTTTTATACTACCCACAGCCACGCTCTCCTATGTAGCTTACGGTACCTGGAATACACCATCGCCCAGGACTTCACAGATGTCAACGGCCAGACCAAACTTTACATAGGAAGGAATCCCATTTTCCCGAGCCCCGCCGCCTGGCCCATTCCTCATGATGCGCCGTACAAACCCAGCTGGACCGCTACCTCATGGCGTTCGCCGAGGTGAGCTTCTGAGATTGCTAAGTTTTGGATAATAAAAGAAGAAATGCATAAATAAGTAAGTGATTAAAGGAGTGAATCAGCAGATAAATGATATATATATATATATATATATATATATATATATATATATATTATACACACAAGTATGTATGTATATGCGTGTATTTTTTGTTGATATAAATGAATTGCATAAAAAAATAGCGTATAGAAATGACAAAGGCCAGTGTGATCGCCTAGATTGTTTTTTTAAATGTTTTGTTAAGTTTATTAATAATGCCTAAATAAATACAATACAAACACTGGCTCCCTAGGTCGCTGTCTTACTATATTTGCAACTCACTCAGTATCTGTCGTTGTTCATTTGAAGAATAAGAAATAAAGGAAAGACAGATTTACGTTTTGAAAAATTGACATTACATACATAGTTTTGCCCCTACGTACCAACAATGTAAAAACAATCACGCTAATTATAGGATATAATGAAGCAGTAATGCATTTTATCACATACCCTCTTTGATTCTAACTCCCTGAACGCTTAATAACCCTGAGAGAACAAAAAATCTTAGCACGGGGCTCTATCTATCTATCTGACTTTGTACGGAAATTATTTATAGACTTGCAGTAGAGTATGATAGTGGAGTTACAGAGGATGGACGTGATTCAGAAATTCATATACAGTGCTAGTTTGTCGTAGGTGTTTATAAGCGTATGTAAGTCAGAAGTATTAATGCATTTATGTAGACTCGGAAAGATATATCCTCAAGGACTCGACATGCAACCTAACCACAATGCCACGTGACTCATCCGTCTCAAAGCATTAACGGAATTACCGCAAATGATACGAATGCGATGCTAATGCAATGACTTCGGCATTGAGTGCTGTTAGTAATTAATTATTACCTTTATATCTAGATGCAAGAATTCAAACAAAATTTTTATACAAGTAAATAGATTTGCAAAATTTAACCAAAGTGCAGACTTTGTTATGGAGAATAAATAGACATTAATCCGAAGTCGAGGCTCTATCATCGCATTAGCACGGTTAGCGGTAATGGTAGCTGTACACTTCCCGCCTTCTCTCCCTCTTCAGAGCGGCCTGTACAACAAATGGATAGAAGACCTCATCGAGATAGCAAGACGAGAGAGCAGCAAAAAGCAAGAACAGCAGAAGAAGAAAGAGCAAGGGAGAGAACACCTCGACAGCGGACCCAAGCCACTTACCGTGAAGCATATGCAGGGGCCTCTCATGCTCCTTGGCTTCGGACTGGGGGCGGCTTTGCTTGTCTTCCTGGCTGAGTTTAGTCTCTATTGGGGGTTCCTCTGTGCCCTTCGGCTGTCGTAGGGCGTTGATCGGTGGCTTTGTGTATCGAATCCTTTTATTCTGTTACTATTTTTGCTGTTGTTTTTATTGTTACTGTTATCATTATTATTATTATTATTATTATTATTATTATTATTACCATCATCATTATTACTGTTGATATTTTCATTATTATTGTTATTGTTATTATTATTACTTTTATTATTAATACTATTTTTATCATTGTTGCTATTATTATCCTTATAATTTTCATCACCCATTATCGTTATTCTAATCATTATCATCATTTTCACAATTATTATTATTATTAATGTCACTATTAGTATTAGGATTGTTATCACCATCATCATCACTTTTATCATTATCATTATTATTGTTATCAGAAGTAGCAGCTGAATATACCCACTCGAGAAAAACAGAAATTACTCAACAGTATATTAAGGCAATGCTAGTCAATCACGCAGACAAATTATATAGACATGGGTTAATTTTGAAGTAGAAAATGAGGTTTAACCAGATTTAAGAATATATATATATATATATATATATATATATATATATATATATATCTCTCTATCTATATTTTTAAGTCAGTTTAATCATCTATAAATGATGGAATGTAAACAGAATGTACATTTGATTAAATGTTGTGTTGATTTTTTTTAGTTTGTTATAACCGAAGGAAGTTATGCATTTTATGTACAATTAATTAGAGTATAATCTAAGCATAATCTATCCATCAAGGTGTATATTCCGCATATCGTTATAGCTTATTGTTATACTGACGTGTCTGTAGAATAAACCAGTAAAATGAACAAGAAAATCATAGTGGCATCATCATGAATATTTACTGAAACCATAGAAAATAAAGAGGCTTTTCCTGCATGTTTATCAACCGTTATTGCAGATTATATAGCTCTTGCATTTTTTTTCTAAGGGATGGCTAAAAATGTTGTG
>NW_020869462.1:20000-24830 GCF_003789085.1 Penaeus vannamei
ACTCTTTTTGCACATTTGGCTGTGATAAAAAAGAGTACAGCTCAAAAGAAAAACAATGTATACTATCATACTACACAACATCATATACTATATCCTGTAAACAATACTGGAAGACAATGATATGCATCAAGCACCATACAACCAATGATGCTGTCTTTAAACCAACTAGATGTACATAAATACACCTCTGTAATGTAACTCAATCAACACAAGAATGATCTTGCATAATAATGAATGATACACTAAACACATTCATAATGTCTTACACACATACATGCAAAGATGCAGAGGTAAAACAAGTTTACATGTGTGTCTTATTCTCCTTTATTGTAGCACGTTTTACCATATACTCATTCAGTTAAACAAACATTATCTGCTACCATCATATTTTGTCTTTTTAATCCTCTAACAGTGAACTTTAAGTCACCTGGCCAATAAGTCAAATAATCCAATAAGTTAATAAAACAAATCTGAATAACATTAGTACAAAAATATAAAATTAACATGAATGTGACATAAATTAGAGAAAAATAATAAAGGGACATATTCTCCATGCACAGGCCCAGACCTCCCTAGCACCCTCAGGATCCACCATGTCAAGCAATAAAACTTATATACATACCTTCAAATCCTTTTGTTTATATCATACTGTTTTTTTAATAATAACTGAAATTTAACAGGCTTGCATTTTGATATATGCTACTAATTTAACATTGTATTTAACTAAAGGAAAAAGTAAATGTCTTTATTCATTTCTTTCATGTGTTTCCTCCTTTTCATATAGATAATGATCCTTATCTATACTTAAAGCACGATATCAATACATATGATGAAACTGTAATATTGACTCATATTACATTATAACATTATGAAAACTATGGAAAACAGTTTAACAACATATGTCAATTTTTAAAAATAACTTAAATGCAAGTATCATGTCACATTTTGGAAGTCTGAAATTGCATAAGTTAAAAACATGAGTGCATGATTGCCTCTGGACATAGCCATCTGAAAGTAGCTGTAAATGCAACTTCATACAATACAATCATCTTTTTAGAAGTTGTTCTAAATTATGCAAATACAAGAAGTCCCACATGCCATATTTCTATTTCAAAGAGAAGTACCATTCTTAACAGCACGGTTCAATAACAGTCTTACATATGACTTAAAGAAATAAATACATCTTATATATGACTTAAAGAAATAAGTACACACCATCATATTGATCACAAGCTTTGAGTAAACTGCAAAATAATATTACTTAATATATTGTGTCCATGTGTACTAGTGTATGCTCAAGTGCATGTATGTGCACTTATGTGTACAAATTAAGTAATCAATGAAACTCATACATAATAATGAAAGACTCATTACATGAGATCCAGTATTATATCAGACATGAATAGTAGTTTGATATTTATAATGTAAAAAATAATTAGTTTTTTATATAAAATGTAATAATCTCTTAGACATGGTATAACACAAAGCCAAAATCCAGAAAATTAGGAAATTTCAGTATGATGAAGTGAGTCCTTAGCAGGTTAGTTATATATATGAAAATATAATTAAAATCAAGTTCTTTCAAACTGTGATAAAGGCAACTTTATCAATAATAATTTTCATTCCCTATCTTCCATATATTTCTGGAGAAAATCGAAAAAAAAAGTCTATTTCTCTAATACATGTTAAAAGTTGATAACCCTTTTGCACTGAAATATCATAAATTGCAAAGTTACGCACAGAAGCTATGTAACGTAGTCATTGCTTTCTCAATTTCCAAATTCAACAGTAATGAGGGATCAAGAAATTCATTTTGCGAAAGAAATGCAGAAAGTGTGTGTTTATGTGTTTCTCTATGCACATCTGCCTTTTCTCTTGCATTTGCATGTATGTCCCTTGTGTGTGTTACAGTTGTATGCATTCAGGTGGCTATGTGAACATAAATCTTTCACATCAACAAACATGTATTATAGTTACAGACATGGACCATCCTGGTTTTGTGTATACCGAAATTTTCTGACAATGTGTCAACACAGCCAAGTGTTTAGTCATCCATGAGCCAACTTGAGAATACAAACATTGAATATTTCCAAAGAAGAGGTAGTAAAGCAAAAACATGTGTTCTTGTAGTATATATAAGCACTTGGAAAATATAAAGAAAGAGTACAATAAATAAAATATACTCCCCCCATACTGTATACAACAATGTATATAATCTAATAAATAATCTTTAAAAAACACTGTAGACTCCTTAAAATAAAGAAACAAATTTTGTTATTCATAAAATCACACAAAATATATATTCAAATAAGGTATCCTACACAGGCATAGAACTTACTAAAAGGATCAGTGAAGATGTAAAATCAAAAATAAAAGTAAACAAAAAAAAAATACTAACAACATGTAGCAATCTTGGCCAAAATGAATTGCAACTGTCAAATACTAGTGCTCATAGCATCTCTGAAGGCTGGATCTCATGTGCACCAGGATTAATTCTCTAACACACTAGCTTTGCACTTGGACACTGGGCTGCGGATGTCGTCTAAGCTCTGAACCAACTTGAGTTCGAGGTGGCGCACTGTTAGAGGTGTATCAGGCCCAGCCTCCTGACGGGCCATGTCCAGGGTGCGGCGTAAGATGGTCTGCATGGTGTCAACGGTGTTCTCAACAGATTTCTGGGGGAAGGGGGCAAAGGGAGATTGAGAGAGAGAGAGAGAGAGAGAGAGAGAGAGAGAGAGAGAGAGAGAGAGAGAGAGAGAGAGAGAGAGAGAGAGAGAGAGAGAGAGAGAGAGAGAGAGAGAGAGAGAGAGAGAGAGTGAGAGTGAGAGAGAGTGAGAGAGAGTGAGAGAGAGAGAGAGGAGAGAGAAGGAGAGAGAGAGAGAAGAGAGAGAGAGAGAGAGAGAGAGAGAGAGAGAGAGAGAGAGAGAGAGAGAGAGAGAGAGAGAGAGAGAGAGAGAGAGAGAGAGAGAGAGAGAGAGTGAGTGAGAGACAGAGAAATACATAAGAAATGAAAAAGAAAGTAAAATGGAGAGACAGAACCAGAGAGAGAAAGACATGCAAGGAAAACTTAAAACAAAACAATTCTGAAAATTCTCACTATGTTTCCAGTGAACCATGAGAATCCATACACTTGAAACTAAACCAGAAGGACCTTATTACAAACTAACCTTCAGATTACTGTCTGTGTGGTGCATCCAGCCCAAGAGCAGAGATGCAAAGAGATCTCCCGTGCCGGTGAAGTTAACAGGGAGACGAGGGATGCCAATCTGTAGGCGTGTGCTTGTACCATCTGTAATGAAAAATTGGTTTATGATTAGCTTCCCTTCACCTGTAGTAACTTCTCTTTACTTACTTTACCTCTATTTCATACTTTTAATCACTTCTACTTAATCACTTCTCATAACTTTCCTTCATTTTACTTCAATACTTACTAAATACGGGTTCTACTTTATTTATCTTCCTATACCCCATTATGATTAACAGTCATCTCTATAGGTTATGTATGTACTTCATGTAATGCACATTTTGTGTATCAAAACCAGCTTAATTATTAATACTAATTCCATATAATAGATTTAATACTAATCGCAAAATTAATAGGAGTTAACTTCATGATTACAGAATGCAATTAGGATATTTGACAAATATTTAATGCATGTACAAGGTAAGTTTTTTCTTTTTTATAAGAAATCTATTGACGATTTTAAAATTGATAATAGATAATACAGCAGTCTACTTATCAATATCAAACTGCTTAAGTCAAACAAATTTTAGCATGATATATTAAAATCTCTATCAATTACCCTCAACTGGGAAAAAACAACTTTATTAAATGAATGCAACGTCAAAGTGACCACTCCCTATTCATGAAATTTAATTAAGACATTCATTGCTATTTCCTTTTGTGCTCACAACATCATTCTTGGAACCTAAAACAGCACATACAGTACATTCAAACAATGCACAATTCATCTTCCTAAACTGATAAAGCTGATAAAGATAAAACCAATGCTCAACATGAATAAGGTACGTACTGATTACAGAAGAGGCCAGACCGAGCAGTTCGTTCTCTGAGCCAAGTTCCGTACTGGAGAGAACCACTGTCTTAGCGCCCTGGTCATGAAACCATTTCATGACTTCCAATGCGTCACCCTCATTCTTGATCTTCCGTCCAGAGAGTAACCTTTCAATAACAATTGAGTAAAAATGAATATCTTTGTAATTGGCAAACAGGCATAATAAGGATAACATTAACTTGTAAAGAATGTAATGAATGCTTCCACATCAGATCCAAAATCATTTTCTATATTTGTAAAAGAAGTCCTGACCTATTTTTAATAATCTATATCAAGATACTGATAACACATTTAGAGAGAGATTTTCTAGAAAGAGCAACCCTGTAATTCCAGTGGACAGCAAAAGTTTTCACTCCATGTAGTGCAACTGTCCATTTCACACCCCGTACAACATAACGCTGATGCATCACATATTATCTTTAAGTTCCTATCTTTAGAACTTGCTATATATGTCTTTTTAGACAAATTATGTTATCACAGCCTATCTGTTAAATCTTACTTACTCTGCCTCATACTGGTTTGGTGTAATGATATCTGCTAGAGGGACAATATGTTCCCTATACACGGGTAAGAGGTCTTCAGGTACATACATTTTTCCATGGTCCCCCATGACTGGGTCACACACTGGAAAGACGAAAGGAAAGAAATGGAATGTTGAAAAGCACAAATGCTGAGGAAACTGATAATAGCAAGAAGATGAAAGTTTAAAAGAAAAAGAAGACAAAGAGGGATGTGAAAGAACACTGAAAAGCAC
>NW_020869462.1:34870-37370 GCF_003789085.1 Penaeus vannamei
TAAAAAGATACATATAGATATTATCATGATAGACATCTAAACATAATAAAAAAGAAGAACCTTCGGTATAAAATAACTTTTAAATACTAAAAGAGGGAAAAGGTTAAACTAATATCCGCCATACCTTTGCCCTTCCTCCTCCCTTTCCTCTCTCCCCCTCCCTTCCCATTCATCTCTCCCTCCCCTCTTCCCTCTCCTCCCTCTCCCCTCCCCCCTCTCCTCCTCCTCCTCCCTTCCCCCTCTTCCCTTCTCTTTCCCTCTCTTCCCTCCCCTCTTCCCTCTCCTCTCCCCCTCTTCTATCCCTCCTTCTCCCCTCCCCCTTCTCCCTTCCTCTTTTTCCCCCCTCCCCTCCCTCGCCCCTTCTTCCTCTCTCTCCTCCCTCTTCCCTCCCCTCCCCTTTTCCCCACCCTTTCCCTCCCTCGCCCTTCTTCCCTCTCTCTCCCTCTTCTTCTGCCCCCTTCTTCCCTCTCTCTCCCCCTCTTCCCTCTCTCTCCCCCTTTCTTCCTTCTCTCTCCCCTCTTCCCTTCTCTCCCCCTTTTCCCTCTTCTCCCCCTTCTTCCTCTCTCTTTCCTCCCCTTCCCCTCCCCTCTCCCTCTCTCCCCCCTCTCCCTCTCTCTCCCCCCTCTTCCTCTCTCTCCCCCTCCCCTTCTCCCTTCCTCTTTCCCACCCACTTTTCCCCCTTCCCCCTCTCTTCCCCCTCTTCCCTCTCTCTCCCCCTCTTTCCCTCTCTCTCTCTCTCCCTCTCTCTCCCCCCCTTCTTCCCTCTCTCTCTTCCCTTCTTCCTCTCTCTCCCCCTTCCCCTCTCTCTCCCCCCTCTTCCTCTCCCCCCTTCTTCCCTCCTCCCCCTCTTTCCCTCTCTCTCCTCCCTTTCTTCATCCCTCCCCCCCTCTTCCCTTCCCTCTTCTTCCTCCCCTCCCCCCTTTTCCCTCTCTCTTCCCCCCCTTCCCCCTCTTTGCGAGATCAGCCATGACAGACTCACGAATGGGGAGGGGGGGGTAGAGAGGAGGGGAGTGGGGATCAGAGAGGAGGGGGGGGGGGCTAGCGACGACCGCCATCCATCACAGGTTAGGCAGGGAGACTAGCCTATTACGTTGTCTTGGCTAATAAGCTTGATATCTCACGCACACAGGCGCACGTATACACATACGTACATGCATATATTTTTTTCTCTCTCTATCTTTCTGTCTATCTGTTTATCTCTCTGTCTGTCTGTCTGTTGTCTCTCTCTCCTCCCTCCCTCCCTCCCTCTCTCTTTCTCCCTCTATCCCCCCTCCCTCCCTCTCTCTCCTCCCTCCCTCCTTCCCTCCCTCTCTCTCTCTCCTCTCTCTTTCTCCTCTCTCCCTCCCTCCCCCTCTCTCCCTCCCTTCCTCCCTCCTCTCTCTCTCTCTCTCCCTCCCTTTCCCCTCCTCTCTCTCTTTCTCTTTCTCTCCTCTCTCTTTCCTCCCTCCCTCTCTCCCTCCTCCCTCCCTCCCTCCTCCCTCTGTCTCTCTCCTCTCTCTCTCTTCCTCCCCTCCCTCCCCTCCTCCCTCCCTTCTTTCCTCCTCCCTCCCTCCTCCCTCCCTCCCTCCCTCCCTCCCTTCCTCCCCCTTTCCTCTCTCTCTCTCTCTCTTTCTCTCCCCCTCTCTCTCTCTCCATCCCTCTGTCGCTGCAGCCGTACGGAGTGGAATGTGAAAATTATTCAACCCGTCTCCTGGTTGGCTAAGAGATATTATTTGCGATGGCCGTGTCCGGGAGTTATTAATGGCAAGAGAAGATGTATAAGGCCTACGCTGGCGTTTGTGCCGGTAGACGCGAGCTGTTTTACCTGTTTATGACTGAAGGTTATCATATACGTGTTTTTTTTCTGTACTTGTTAGAATTTTTCTGTTGCTTGTTAGAATTACTAGGACTTCATACGTAAAGACATAACACAACGGTTCTACGTACACACGTACGAACACACATACTTCACATGTAAACACACAACATAACGTTCCTACATACACACGAACACACATACTTCACATGTAAACACACAATAACGTCCTACATACACACATACGAATCACATACTCACATGGAAACACACAACATAACGGTAATACACATACGAACACACTTCACATGTAAACACATAACATAACGGTCCTACATAAACACATACGAACACACATGAACGACATAGCTTTGATTAATGATCGAGGATTATGACACACGGTGAATTCTAAGACAAAAACAATCGTAGACAGAACTAAGCATTAATAAAATACTCAGTTCTTGTACAAGACGAAGTTAGAAAAAGTATAAATGAGAAACATATCTTCTTTCACTGACTTTTTTTTAAACATCGAATTATTTGAATTACTTATTGTCATTCTATAAAAAAAAGTATTATGATATTGAATAATTCTTTGTCGGAATAGCGCGTCGAAAAGTCTTAAATACACATCTTGGAATATGGAACTTTTCATTACTCATTCATTCTCTCATTCATTCACTCATTAAATGCACTTCTTGGAAT